>VXBN01003815.1:334765-359696 GCA_013397395.1 Sinosuthora webbiana | reverse complement strand
ATATAATATATATATGTATTATATATACAATTTATAATTATACAGATGATATACTTAGCTGTGGAATGTGTGTTCTCTCCCTAACATTTAAGGGAAGGAGCCTTCAAATAAGGTGTGTCCCACTTTGCCTTAGCACAGAATGGCTGAGGCTGGCAGGGACATCTGGTTTATCTGGTCCAAACCCCCTGCTCCAGCAGGGCCATCTCGTCTCCTCCGGAGGGAAAGGAGAAACATCTCCATCTTTGGAATTTTCAGGACTCTGCAGTGGCCGATCTGATCTAATGACAGCAATAGTCCTATTTCAGATTAGAGGTTGGGTCAGAAGTACTTTCCATCCATATCTCTAATCCCATAAAAATGATTGTTCTTCATTCAGTGATAGATTTTTACTTTTCTCTTGATCAAAAAGTCCCCCCATCCAGCAAGTCAAAGATCACTGCTGTCAAGTGTCTTTTGCCATTGGTTTCACCCCTACTTTGCTGTTCAACATCCACTACTGGCACTGCCACAAGCCAAATGTTTTGGGTGCTGTCACACTGGAACACTCATAGCTCTGTATTTTTAATGCTATCGTGGCTTGGTTCATTAACTACTCCACTTGAACCTTGTCTTCCTTTCATGAAATATTTACAGCTCTTTGGTAATATTTTGTACATCTGTTTTTTCCCCCCATTCATCTAAAAGCCATTACTAATGTTTTCATAATAAGGGACTGTTTTACTGAACAAAGATAACAGTAGCTAAGTCAAGAACAACATGAACAAATTAAAATTAAAAAAGGAAGTAAAGCCATTTAGAATTCAACAATACAGCATATACAACCACAATATTTATTATTCCCTGCTAACACTAAATAATATAGAAGTGTATTATTCTATTCTATTCTTCAAGGTCGATGTTATATCAAATGAACTGAAGTTAAGACAGCATATTCCAGTCACCTAAAGTAGCACTACCAACTTTTTTTAGAATATGGAGATAGGTCTGCTTTTTAAAATTAGCATCTACAATAAAGCTTCTTTTTGAAAGTGATAGAAACAAATTTTGATTTGTCATTGAAAGCTACACAACCAGTTGCTTTTTCCTTATTCACAGGTAAAGTCTGTACCTGGAAAAGTCACTTCCCTCCTTGTGTTAGCATTCCCCACGATGGCTGGCATTTCCCTCATTCCAGCAGAATGCAACCACCACTGGAGCTTTGAACACTGCAGCACTTAGACCAGCCCTGTGACAGATTGTCATTTGTATTCAAGGGGAGCCAACAGAGAGAATACCAACCAGAATCCAAGTGTTGCTTGGAATCATGAGTTCATGGAAGACAAACTTTACCTAAGTTTTCATAGCGCTTCCATTTGATGATGAAAATTTGTTTTTGTATCCATACAGATGTAGAGTGCAGAAACACCATAAATCCTTGGTACAAGTCATATCACTTGGCAGAAGAGTAGATCTAAAGCTATTAGTTTATTAAGGAAGGAGAACATAAATCTGAATTTTTAAAGTATTTATCTTTTCTATTTCCTTACCTAAGAATCTGAATGAACAGGTCCAATACAGCAGTTTTATACTGAATGAACCTGTCAAGAGACAGAAAGACTAATCAATAATTTGATCTACTGATCTTCTAACCATTAAAAACAAAATCTTGAGTTACATACTAAAAATCTAACCAGATTCTTGTAGATACATAGCACTTTCCACCTTGGATAGTCCAAATGCACTGGATGCACACTGGTGGGTGGATTATTTGAAAAGCACTTTAGCTACCGGCTGTAATATGAGAACTGTCTGCTCCAACTGCATGCTAGGAGACAGACAGCAGCAAGACTCATCATTTCCTCAGTGGAGGTGGAACAGGACTGATGGAAGAAACAGCTGAAGAGTCCATGGTGGGAGAGCGTGTAAAGAAAGGGGTGGATCACTGTTCTGATAAGGAAAAGAACATTCTTGCTTGCTCAATGAAAATGATTACACTTAATGTATGCCACAAATCCTCCCACATGCCCTGAAGACCTAAGTGAGCCCATGCACATTGTTCTCTGATGTTTTTGATGGCAACTAATTAATCTTCATGAGAGGGAGTGCTGACTTTAGTGGTTTTATCTCACTGCACTGCAATTTATTTTCATTGGCAACTGGTTGACTTTTCCTTTACAACATGCAGCTTATGAATGTCTCAGTTATTTTGTCAATGCAATCACAAAGATTGATACATCTATGTCTAAAGCAATAAGTTTTTTAAAATTGCAGTTCAGAGCCCCATTTAAGTACCAAGCCCACAGTGTTTTATTTAAGGGTTTATTATGTTCTCAGTTACAAGTTCAGTTGCTTTTGGAGCTTTTTCTCTGGCCTCCACTCTCAGTTCCTACTTGGATACCCTTGCACATCCTCCACTCACTATTCCCTGAAGGCTTTGGTCTCCAAACCACTGCTGCCTTCTTTTTTCTTGCTCAACAACAGCAACAAAGAGTCAAAGGAATATGGCAGAGAAATGAGTCACCACTAAGTAGTTCATTAAACCACATGTCATATGGAAGAAGTTACGGTATATTAAATGTGTTGACTTGATTCCACTAATCAAATGATAAAATTCTACTTGAACGATAAAATTTGCAAGTTAAGTAAAGAAATACAGAAATGAAAAAGTAATTTACTAGGTTGATGAAAGCAAACACACCCATTCCTTTCAGCTCCTAGATTTATGTATTGTGTTAAAACCAAATTTTTAATTTGAGTGTTTAAAAGTAAATATAACATATGGAAGGAGTTGGGGGAATTTAGAAATCTTTTTTAATAGGAGAAGAAAGCATGGTGGGTGTGACAGAAGTAATTTATTCTAAGATGCTGTCACAGGACCTGGACTGTGCATTTGCACAGACAATACAATATCTGGGTGATTTTTGGGAGCAACTGCATTTATTTTAAACTACATTTAGTTCCATCACAGCCTCCTTATACTGAAGAATATAAAATTATTTATATTTAAATTTCCTGATTAAGTCAGATTAAAAAACAAATAAATGTTTTGGTAGCAACTACGGCACTTCTGGAGACATTTCCCATGGGGAGTATTCTGAGCTTCCATATTTCTGCTTATGCAGGAAAGTGGGGGCTGTCCAAACAGGAGATAATGCTAAAAAGACAAACTTCTTTCACCAGGTTGGAAAACAGGAAAGACTTGTCTGAAACTTCTGTAGTGGGGATGCCTGGTTAGACAACTGCTGAATCAGAGCACATCCTCATGGTTTCCATGTTTCCATGAAACCATCCCCCTAAAAAGCCCCACCAAAACCCAACAAGTGGCCAAACAACAATGAAAAACCAGTCCCCTCAGCCAAATTCCAGTTTGATTCCCAAGGCTGCTCTGCAATGGAGACTAGTTACTAATTTATTTTATTTCCCTCCATTTCTTAGATCATACTGAACACTGATATTGGTTTCACGTTAACTTATTGAAACCTGTTAATGATCTCACCTGGCCCAGTCTGAGCATTCTGAATAACCAGCCCAGGTAACAGCATTGCCATAAAACAAGTATGGATTGACATCCAGCATTAGCAGTGCTGTTGGAACCTGAATGCATTCAGGTTCTACAACAGGCTACCAATAATTTTTTATAGCTCTTTACCACTGATCCCCTCTTGAAAAATGATGATGAAATTGTAGAATTACTCAGGCCCTAATTTGAAACACATCAAGAGTTTCTCAACACATCACATACATGAGCATAATGAACTTAAACTATTCACTGGCTGGCCAACTTACAACAATAAACAGAAACAGGATTCCAAGTTCAAAACTTCAGTTACTTTGCTCTTATTTCCTTAAGTACACATGAAGACAGACAGATTTTATTACAGCATTTCATATGTGTTCTTAAAAGCCATGAGCTACTTGCATTTTAAACTGCAGAGCTTGAAGAAACTTGTGTTATAGGAATGTTACTAACTAAAAAATTCAAAACAGAAGAATTGTGAAAATTCCCAAACTTACCTAGGCACATTGTCCAGATGTATTGCAAGGTAAAAGAATCAAAAACCCCTTAAGGTACTTTTCTGCTCTAGTCCATTCTAGATTTACCTAACATTCACAAGATCTTCGTGCTGCTCTCCATGAGACACTTAAAAAGGCAAATGAGAGCATTCGGTGCCTTGGGAAAGCATGCTGCTACATTAGTCGCCTTTTCTTGATTAATTTTCATCATTATCAAGCATACATGTCTTATTTGTGATTCATGGAAATCTCATTTGTAACACACATTTCTACACAGGCTTGCTTGCTTTTGCAGACTTAGACAGCTTCACGTGTTGTAAGATTTCTGACATATTATAAGGAGAACTCCCCCACTCAACACATCTCACCAGTGTTTTTAACAATGCAAGATAAAACCCCAAAAGATATGAAAATCGCTGACTTCATCAATGCTCGAGTACACTTCTGTTCCTGTACTTGCTCATGTTTCCTGTAAATGCTAATGACATTGATTTCATGACTCACTGGCACTGTGGCAGAAAGTTATCAAAATTAAAATTAACTTCCCACAGAAATACTCTCTATCTGTGAGAGGAGAGGCAAGCAAGCAACTGGGTTAAAACCTGAGAACTGCCACAGCTTCCCACCAATGATGGAAGGTCTCATAAGATTCAGCTACATTTACCCACCACTAGTAGCGTAAATACACTGTCAAGGCATGTGAAATAGACCAAATTCTTGTGTGGGATTATGTGATTTCTCCAATTATTTGCCATTTTTCTCCTTTTACCCTACTTATGATTGTTTGGACAAAGTTGCACTTTTTCAGAAAAACTTCAACTGACAGAAGGCTGCACTTATGTCTAAAATATCAGAATAAACAGTGGGAGTTACTTCCCACCCTGCTGTACTGTTCAGTGCCTGGACTCTGTGTATCATTACCTGACACACTGGAAAATAACCTCCTTCACAGAGGGACTGATTTCTAATCATGAAGACTCTCTGTTGAACTCTGCTTTATCCACAGATGTTTCTCAGTGGTATCATGTGACAATTGTGCAGATGTATTTCTGTTATTTAGATTTCTCCCCCTCTTTTTTTCTCTCTCAGCAATACTGGCTTGGCTTGCCCTGCTGCAGAGGGAACTGGGGTAGGCTGTTTTTAACAAGCAGCACATTCTGTTTTAAACCCTTTTGCACGGAATACAAATCCTTGAATGTTTTCCAGAAATGTCAAGTGTGTTGACTTCTATACTCAGAATAATAAACACAACTGTGCTTGTCTAGCTAAAAAGAAGTGGAAGTGCAGTTCTGTGACCCATTCAGGACAGAGCAGTCAAAGTACATTCACCCTGTCCACAGTCTCAGTATCACAACTGGGTTTCTCTGGGTGGGAGTGGTGGGGGTTTGGCGGGGGTGTTGTTGTTTGATTCATGCTTATTTTTATTCAGTAGTTCCTTGGAGTAGCAGCCAAGATTTCAAATAGTTTCCATAACAAAACTGACTAATAATCAAGGTGCTCCTCAGTTTCTGCCATTGAATTGGGCAATTCCTTGAGCAGGGTATTACCCTATGCTATCAACAAACTGAGTATTCCACTTTGCATCAGCAGCAGACAGCCTGGGAAAATACTGCTTGACTGGCATTGTAATTCTTTAACTTTAAAAAAACTTCAAACTCGAAAAGCCTCTAGGGATGTTAAGTTTAGCTAAAAATCTAAACGTTAAATTCCACCCAACTGGAATGCACAGCAGCATTTTAAATTAAGATGCTGTGACTAAGGATATGGTAATGCCATAAGGAAGAAAAAAAAATCAAAGCACAGCTGTGCCCAAGTTAGGCAGTATAAAGTCAACTGTGATATCATAGAAAGCAGATTAATGCCAACTCAGAGGGAGGAATTACCCACTGCACCTTATTCTGCTCTTTTATGTCGATGTTGAGGCAATACTGATAATTGAGCCAATACAAAAAGCTAACAAAATTAAGTTCTATACTAAATGGCATAGCTGGACTCACTCGAAAAAATTAAACTGTCAAATTGTTCAGGTCACAGCCCAGCTGGGGCATCAGGAGATCAGCCAAGGACATGGATTGTGGCAGCTCCCTCTGAAGTCAGCATGAGGCCTTCTAACAACCATTTTTATCAAAGCATCCGCAGGAGGAAAAAAACCCAAATGTGGTCAGAGGGAAGAGGTGCATTCTAGGTAATGGCATTGCCTCCTTTTGTTTATGCCCAATTCTACTGTGATAGGCAAGGAATATTTGTCTTTTGTTGAACGTGTTAGTCTAGTTTTTCAATTGTATTTCTGCTGTTCACAAGTGGGAGAGCAAAAATCTGGTTTTCAGCTTAAAACATTTTCCAGCCTTATTTGATATGAAACCCCAAGTTCTTTATAAAATACAAGGAGTTTTGTGTCTGTACTAATCTATTAACAACTAGAGAAGCTTTGGGTTTTTATACTACAACAGAATAAGATGTGGCAGGGACTGAACAACAATGACCTTCACTATCACCATCAAAACGCAGTAAAGCTTTCAGACAAAGAAAACTGCTGTTTGCAGAATGAATTTTTAAATAGCAAGCAATTTTCTTCCAGCAAACCCCCTTCCCAGTTTCATACAGGAAACCACAAGGATATTAAGCAGGGCATTAGTCTGAGACTATACATTGCAGTTCCTTTCCTGCTCAGTGTGATCTACTGGCTTTCTCACTGCTTCCCTTAATATTTGAACTGGAACAAAGAGAAGTCTGTCAAAACTTTTATTTCCTTAATTGGAATATGTGAGTTAATGAATGAGATTTTCAAAAGGCAAAAAACTGGTTCAGACAAGAGCAGAACAGAGTTACATGCTTTTAGGAGAGGGAAACGTGTATAACATTAATGAACAGCTGAAAGTTCATAAAATGATAAAATCAATACATGAGTGTAGCCTCATAGGACCATTCACTTCGATTTTTGGGCATTAACAGCTCTGCTTAATGTTGATTTTCAGAGTACCATGAGGGGAAGTTTCTTGAAAATGACCAGATTCTGATCTGCTTGTGAAATATTCACATACAGTTGCTAACAGGCAATTAATTGTCCTACAGTTTTACTTCATTTGTAGTCAGAATTAAACTGTTCCCTTCCTTGGGAAGGATGGCCTCTCTTTTCAGACACTGCTGCTCAAACTGCTTGTGGCCAAGTTCCAGCTCCTCACAGGTTCCCTGTCACTGCCTCAAAGATTCAACTCCACTCCAATTTAGCTCTACCACCTTCATGTCTGCACGTTATCTGAACTTTCCCTTTAAAATCCTCAAGAATAGTCAAGCCCTACAACTGCTGGTAAGATTATGTCAGTATTTTGCTTTCACTTAAAACAGCAGAAAGGAAGAAGGAAAGGAAGAAAATGAAAAACCCTCTTTCCAGCTCTCAAGAACACCTGACAACCTGGTAACCTTTCAAATCATAAGGTTCCTGCTAGGTTCCCATGAAGGCCTTTTAATATTGCAAAATAATAAACCAAACACTGTAGTTATACCCCACCAGGTGAAACCCAGGCTGCAGCCCTCAGCACAACATCACCTCAGAGCAGCTTGTACGTTCTGGTGATGCAAGGCCAGGGAGATACCCAACACACCAGTCATTATCCTGGACTCCCTTGGAAGGCTGCCTAACTTGCCCTTGCAGTTTAGTTTTGTTTTGATTCTCCCTGGGCCAAAACACATACCTCTGATTGTGTTTGTCAGTGTGGCATCCACAGATCTGCCCTGGATCTAAACCAACCGTGTGAGTATATTTGCCATTTGATGTGGTTGTCCCTTGAGAATTAAAGCAAAGCTTTGAGAAGAGGTTTCAAGCAATCCCCTTCCAAAGCTCACTGGCTTTGCTGGCTGTGGCAGAAGACTGCCCTGGAGGGGTGTGCAGAAGGACCTAATGCAGACTGCAGCACCAAAACAAACCAGGTTGGCTAATACAGAGTTTGGAAGACATTGCCATTAATATCTCCACCTCTGCTGCACTTTCAAAACTTTTTATTGCTTAACCCAGGGGAGAAAAACAGAAAAGGTGTCTGTGATGCAACACTAACATTTTAACAGAGTCCCTTGAAATGTTCCTCCACCATTTGGTGATAGAAACCACAGCTCACAGAAGCATATTAACAGAGAAGAATAGGAGGGACTAGATCAGACCACCTGCTTTTCTGTACAAGCCATGACTCCCCACTAGATTAGTAAGTAAAATCAGAGTAAGATAACTCACAATTATTAGCAGCAAAGGTGTTGTTTCATCCAAAATACTTCAGATTCCACTCAACAACCTTGGTGTTCAGAGCCATCAGTAGTTGATCAGTGCCAGGAAGAGCTTGAAATATTCTTGCCATTGACAACATTTGCTCAGAATCACCAGCTACAGGGCCATGGATGCCTTAATATATGTTATGTACTTTAAAAAATAACTTAGGCTACCATAAACTTAGAGCTACCTGAGTGCCCTTCCACTCCAGGGCTTCCAAAATTATACATATGTAGGACATTATAGTAAGAGACTGAATTATAGCTAATAATATAAACCCTTACAATGATGTGAGTGAAATACCAAGATCATCTCGGTCAGAAATACTGTCCATGCCCTCCACTGATAACAGCCAAAACATTTGAGAGTTATGCATCTCAAAGTTCTGGAGCTAGAATGTTCTTGATATAATTTGGAGCTTTGTTTCTATACCACTTTGGTCCAACTAACAAAAATAATAGAAAACGCTAGTTGGTAGAGAAGTACTGTGAAGACATTTGCCTCATATCCACTAGGAATAAAAACATTCTAGTGGGTGCCCAAATTTTCAAGTACTGGTCTAATTTTCTTGAGAAACATGAGATATGCCCATGCATGTCAGTGATATTGGACCTTGGCACTGGAGCAGTCACAATCTCATTTTCCACCCAAAGAAAGGACCCAAGGCAGCATTATCTGAAGAGATCTTTGAGCAGTGTGCTGTTTGTACAGCACAGCATCCCAAGTCACTGAGTATCAATACACTATAAATTATCCTCTCAGTAACAGCCCTTCATGTAAATCTTCCCTTCGAGGATCCTGCTGGTCTTCTCCCCTTCCCATGTCTGGAATCAGCAAAGAGGGCACATGTGCACACCTGAACTCAAGACAGGGCTGTTCACATTCCCTGGGTGGCCTCAGAAGTGTCTCTGTGTTTTAAGCTAGACAGCACTAGATAAACAATTCTTAACTGGAAAAGAGTTTCAGCAGCTGATTTGGAAGGCAAAGCAGAATAAATACTATGTCAGTATAAATCCAGCCGCTGTGCCTTTTGCTTTCTGTCCTCCTGCCATTTCTAACTTTGGCTGACAGTGTTTCCTTTGGGAATCTAGAAAAAACATGCAATTCCCAGCAGCTCCAGCTGCAGTGATGAACTTCCTCTAGGTTAGAGGTGCACAGAACTGAATGTCTGTTTTCCTAAGCCCAGTCCAGCCCTAATCCAGAAAAACTTCTTTAGATTTCATTCTATCTTTAGAGGGACTATAGTGAAAATAAAAACCCACTCCATGTCTTTGTTTATTTGTCATAACAAAGGTTCAGACTTGTGAGGACTATTCTTTGCCAGTCAGGAGCCAAAACTCAACAGCAAGAACAGCCATTAGACTGAGAGTTATAAATGACAGCAATTTGCTAGGGCCCACAGCAAGTTTAAGTCCATTTCTTTTCAGAATTCTCACACAGGATAAACAATTTACTGCTTGAATCTGTAATCTAATCGTCATTTCTACTCCTGCAGTTCCCAAATCAAGTCTGTCATGTAGATTGACAGATATATTTTACCAGTTTTTGTCATAAGTGCTACTTTATTCCATGAATAATTTTACAGTATTATCAATCCTCAATGAAAAATCACAATATCAAGGTGATATTTCCTGAGCAATAGTATCCAGTTGCTGTTCTATCCTACCTGTCCATCTCATTTTAAAAGCTAAACATGACATAAATAAAATAATTTGTTGTGCATGAATAACTTCAAACTGTTTTTGCCATTAACTCAGCAAAGAGGAATGAAACAGCCATCAGGTAAGTGCTTGTTTCATGTAAGAAGATATTCTGGCCCACATTTCAAGAGACTCGCCTTTAAAGCATTTTCTACAATGCAGAGGTAATGTTTATATTCATGAACATTATAGACTCAAGATACAAGAACAGTCAAATTGTGGAACACCAAGGAGTAATAGTCTACACTAGGTGGCACTGCTACACATGGCTTAAGTTCCTTTGCTGTGGGCTCAAATTAAGGCTAATTTTTGAACAAATACCTGTATTAAGTTAGAGGGAGGTATTTTGGGGCAGCTTTGGCAAAGAGCAAGGAGGCATTCTTTGTTCTCCTGCAATCACAGACAACTTTTGCTATCTAATTATTATCTAGAAACCAAGGAGTCTTAATGCTAATGCTGTTCCTGCCTGCAGGAATTCCACATCTGCTGTCCAAGCCAGTCCTTCAACAGTCACACAAACAATCAAACTTTGCCTTTGCAACACAAACAGGAGCCCAGTCCTGTTCTCTTCCACTTAAAAAGCCCCAACCAACCAACCAACCAACCACAACAACAACAAAAGCAGTGTTTCACTACATGCAGAAAGCTTGATAAAGAGTTGATGGTGGTTATCACTATAAAACGTTTGATTTGCAGCCAGTAGGCATTGAAGTGCAACAATTCAAAACTTCTCCTAACCAGTGATTAGAGATGGGCAGAGCTGAGGAGGATTTTTCCCAAAGCAAGCAAGGCCAACTGAATTTTAGACAGAGGTGTGAACATACCCTGCAGAAATACACTGTTTGTGAAAGCAGAGTCTGTTATGGCCAAATTCATCTTTCATTCTAAGTTTCAGAATTTTAATATCCACTGTCAAAGACGGTACTGAGACAGAGGAATTATTGATCCCTATTGACTCATACACCTAGAGAACAGTGAATGTTGGGTTTAATCCTATTCACATGCCTTTAGGGGGTTATATTCCTGACTTGCTGAGAATCACAAAACACAAATACTTTTTTTTTTGTAAAAAAAAAGATCTTACAAGAAAGATTCCTGTAACTTATGGGGGAAAAAAACCCCAACCTAAACCAACCATTTTGTAGAATTCTCACCCTTCTGTGATAAATATTAGCATTTCTTTAAAGTCTCCTCACAAGTCTTCTCTGATTACTAAGTTGTGCAGTAGGAGAATCTTACTAAACAAATCAATGGAGTTTTAAATTTCAAATAATAATAAAATAGGTCTTTTTACTTGAAGCTGTTTTTTCAGTATAATCAGTCTCAGTACAGCAGAATAATTCTTTTTCTTTCAGACCAATACCTTCACCATCTTTTTCCCAGAAAAAAAATGAGCCCTTCGTCTGTGAATTTCAGTGAGAACTACATGTTACAGACTCATTCTTTGCTTGATCCAAAACAGGAAAAGAGAAAAAGTAGAACAAGAACTATGATCTTGGCAACTGAAATGTCTCCTCTGTACTAAAAAAACCCTAAAAGATAGAGTTTATAATCATTCCTTCTTCAAAAGAAGTGTTAGCAGACATTGCTACACCATACATTGATTTGTGGCGTTGCTGTTATCTTTAAAACAAGTTTTAATCAAATTTCATGATCAGAACAGGAAGCAACAAACTGAAAGCAAACATTCCTGCTCCAGTCAGCTTTTCAAATTACTTTGCTTTGGTTTCATTTCAAGTGCCTGACTTCTTTTCATCTAAGAAAGGAGGAAAAAAATCAGCATCTTCTGGAAAAACTGCAAAATGGAAATGTTGAAATGTATAAACCAGCATACTGGCAAGGTCCTCCTCACAGTAAGGCAAATGGTTCCAAGAGATTGAATCTTTCTTGAAAGGCCAGAAAGTATCAGGCAGTCCCAAATTACTGAACATATTCCACCATGTGACTTCAATTAAAAAAATTAAAAATTAGTATTAGCTACTACCTTTGTGAACTTGAAAACCAGCACTGTATGAAAAGGCTTGAATATTCAAGCCTCTGATGCTGGGATGCAGTCCAAAAGGACAGAAATAAACTGACAGCATCCTGAAAGCATCCTGCTACAGCATCTTACGAAACTGCCTGAGATTGGAGGGGTGGTGGTACCATGTTCCCTGCAGAGAGGACAACGGTCCCACACCACACGATTTGGGTGCCCTGTTCTCCATGCAGATGGAACAGGTGTCGCCAAGCTGCTGCTTTTTTTTTTTTTTTTTTTTTTTTTTTTTTTTTTTTTTTTTTTNAGTTTTTTTTTTTTTTTTTTTTTTTTTTTTTTTTTTTTTTTTTTTTTTTTTTTTTTTTTTTCTTTTCTTTTAATTGAGGACAGTAAAGAAAACAAAGCATGTATATGCTGATCCAGCCTGGAGGAAAAACATTCTCAGAGACAGGCTGCTCAGAGGAAGGATGCAATGGGAATTGGGTGGATCAGTTCAGAACAGGAGCCTTATCCCCAGCCTGTCTCTATCCAACTCCCAGATGAGTGGCAAACGCTTCCCAGGGCAGATACCTGGCACAGGCTGGGAACAGCAGGGCAGGAATCTGAACCAGTGGAGCTGCTTAAGCAGACTACAAACACTCAGTCCCAGTTCTGTCCTGAAGCATTTCCAGCACAGATAAGAAATGAAACAACCTCGGTAGGTGAGAATAAAACCCTGACACACATTAGTTACCAAGCAAGGCTGCCAGCAGACCTGCAAGCAGAGACTTAAAGACAGCCAAATTCAGTGGACAGGGGCACATGCAGTGGATTTCTCATTCAACTGGGAAGCTGCTTCCCTGTCAAAAACCTCAAGAAAATTATTTGTTCCCACAAAATTATTTGAATTTTGACAAGTCAGTATTTTCCCTTATGTATTCTATGTAAAGCAGTCATTTTAGGTAAAGCCATTAGGAAAATTCCCCAGAAGAGTTCACATTAATATTCCACTGCAAGATCAAGATCTGAAAGGCAATACTGCATTCTGCAAGATTTCAAAAGAAACAGGCTCCTACAGTTCCTCACACTATACAAAGTAATTTATAAGAGTGTTTTATATGTCTTTGGATGAACTTATAAGGCTGCTTTCCTCATGCTTCTGAAAAGAAAAATGGGATTGCTTTCCTTTCCCTTTTCTGAAACAAAAACTTTTATTCTAATGTATTCCTAACTTTCCATGCAAGATGAAATAAGAGACTGAGGGGGAGATGGAACACAAATAACACAGAGAAGACAAAAAAAAATAAATTCCTGTCATAGAGTGGTTTGGGTTGGGAGACACCTTAAAGATCATTTAGTTACAACACCTTCCATTAGACCAGGAAGCACAGTTCCAGGGATGGGACAGCCACAACTTGTCTGGGCAACCTGTGCCAGTCAGTGCCTCACCACCTTCACAGGGAAGAAATCTTTCCTTATATTTAAATCCAACCCTTCCCTCTTTAAGCTTAAAGCCATTACCCATTGTCCTATCACTTGCCAAAAGTTCCTCTCCAGCCGCGGAGCCCCTTTAGGCACTGGAGGAGGTCGAAGGTCTCCTCAGAATCTCCTCTACTTCAGCCTGGGGTACAGCTTCTACCCCAGCTCTCCCAGCCTGTCTCCAGAGCAGAGGTGCTCCAGCCCTCTGAGCGTCTTCATGGCCTCCTCTGGACTTGCTGCCACAGCTCCACATCCTTCTTGTGTTGGGGACCCAAAGCTGGAGGCAGCTCTGCAGGTGGGACCTCAGGAAAGAGGAGCAGAGGGCACAGGACACATTTGTCACTCTGGGCTGTGATTGCACATTTCTGGGTCGGGCTGAGCTCCTCTTCTACCAACACCCCCACGTCTTCCTCAGGGCTGGTATCGATGTCCTCAAGCCCATTAACACAACAAAACCTGGAAGGCTGTTTATATTGAAACTTAATTTGTTTATGAAATAAAAATTTTGCATCCCAATATCTACTGACATGCAAATATCCCGTTTAACAGTAAAGGTCCTGCAGTACTTTAGTACAGGGTTTAATACAGTGGTATTGTTTTCCAGCTGGCTGTACTGCTGGTCATGGGCCTGGCAAATGTGGCCTTCAAGGCTAGTTTTAGCACTGTGGGACTTTTAAGATATACACAAAAACCCCTCCAAACCCCACATCACTACTTATTCTGAAGGTGCAGAAAACAGTAGGAAGTATAGGAAGTTCACAAAGTTACAATTCTGCTTTTGGAAGGGTGGAGAGCATTATTCATTCTGATGCCACTGGAGCCCATGACATTTACACTTAGCCATTAGGAGAGAACAACAACAAAAAAGGTATATTCCAAAGGGATGGATCCTTATTTTTTCATTATGGGTTTAATTATTCCGTATTAACTGATACACCTCCACTGCAGCAGATAGGACTCCTTTCACCACAGGTGGTCTTCTTTGAGCACAATGTCTAAGCCCAAAGTTCCCTACCACAGGTTGGTAAAGGCAGGTTTCCCAGCAAAGATAAACAACTCAGCACAAGGCAGTTCAGCTCCCATGCAGCCACACCCTGCACCTGGCAGGGCTGCAGGCACTATCAAAGCAGGCAAAAAAACCACACCAGAAAGCCTGTTTCTCACCTGTCAGGCTGGTTTTAGGTCATGTGAGGGAGGAGGGTGAGGGAATGACTCTCCAGCCCTGGTCTTCAATGTTTTCAGCACAAGTGATTCAACATTTTAAGAGTTGTTTCATTATGCTATGCCTTAATTTATGGCATATATTTGTGAATTCCCTGTTTGGACACAGCTACAAGAAGCTGGGAGTGCTCTGTCACAAACATAACCAAAGGAAGGAGGTTGCAAAAGCTATTCACACAGAGTTTGAAAACCAGGCTTAGTCTGAGAGGTGATGCTGCTATTGCTTCCAGTACAGACCAAAGAAAAACAAGTGTCTAACAACAAAAAATGAGAGCTTACTGTAGGCCTGGGTTAGATGTCAGAAGACATGAGAAGATGCACATCCACGTGGGCCCTTCGTTCCTCACAACACACCCACTGGATCTGGTTGCAGTTCCACCCTCCTCAGGAATTCAGCAGCAGTGCCAATCAGCCTTGGCTATCTATAAACTGTCGTGAGGATTTTGGAACAGCTGCCAGCAGCTTTATTGACAGTCGATTGCTTTAAACTTTTGTTTGGATGCAAATGAAAGCTTTCATCCCATTTGCCAAACACTGAAAGGTTAAGGCAGATGAGAAGACCTTACGCCACAGGAAGACGCTTTTATCTTCTACAAATGTGACGGTCAAAACTTGCAGGGGATTAAAAAGATCAAAGATGATCTTGTTATATCTAAGAAAACCCAAAACAGAACACACAATCTCAAAAGGGAACCACTTTAGGATCACAACCTAAGTGCTTTGAAGTCAAACTGTCCAAGTTAACATAGCATCAAATAATGTCCTGTGTTCTTGGAGTAGCTGTTATGATAAAGTTAAATATATTATTAGATTGCAAAAAGATTACTTAGATTGCAAAATAAAGTATCAAAAAGCCTTGCCTTCTCTCTCCTGAGAGGAGCACTGCAGAAATAAGGATATTACAGGAATGGCTGAACTACTCAGAATGGTTTTTATATACACAAGGGGATGAAGCATAGTGCAGCGCTGGCTGACAATATACAACAGATTCCATATGTACAACACTCAAGTAGTTGGAAAAAGTGAATCATCCTGCACAGAATGCAATGAGCAGTTTATGGCATTCAACATGAACATGAATATGGGTTCAGAACTTCACAACACTCTCACTCATAGCTAGACTCTCATTTATGGGTAAAAAACTGTTTAATTTAAAACTTTTTTTTTTTAATGTAAGTGTTATACTTTTAACTTAGTGGGGGAATTGAAGTAATTTTTGTTCTCAGGTGCTAGCAGTGATTTGCAAGTGCACTTTGTTAGCACACAAGCAGCATGCTTTGGGCTGAAGACATTGAACTGACACTGTACAGAACATTGTGGTTTGCAAAAATGAGAGGAGTCCTTGCTGTGCATGTTTGAATTAAGTCTGTATCTGAAGCGCACACTAAGTGCAGCTAACTCCAAAGATGAAGCTGATTTTTAAAATGCTGATGGCTGTCCTAATAAGTAGAAGCTCCTTGCTTAGAGTACAGCCTCACTGGAGAAAATGAGTAGTGTTGTGTACCTTCAGTGGCCTCACTGTCTCCTGTCCCAGGGCCACAGTTCCTTTTCACCTGCTGTGAGGTGTGTTTATCCTGCTGTGGGGACCAACTCAGCACCTGGCTGAGCCAGCAAGGCAGGGAGATGTTTGGGCATCCCCAGAGCCAGTGCCAGGACATTCATCTGAGCTGCCTCAGCAGCTCTGACTCGCTTTGCTCCTCGCCTGGTACTGGGACAATCAGTCAGCAACCAAGGCATGCACCCTAAGAGTTGGACAGAGATTCCAGATTTAACACAAGAGGAAATGAATATACACTCTTGAAATGAAATGAGGATTGTTCCATGTTGTTTTGGAAAGGCATTGATAAATTGGGGCAGTAAGTCACTATGGTGGCAGTCAGCTTGTGCATAATAAAGGAATATGAAAAAAGATACAGAAACCTTTTTTTTTTTTTTTTTTTTTCAACTGTAATTTAAGAGCCTGTGGAATAGGCTTTCAGTTAAAGGAGAATAAACAGCTTGCAATGGTTCATTCAGAAGAATTCAGCAACAAAGGCTCAAAGCTCTCAAATACTCCATATCTTTTTGAACTTCGGTGCTGTCTTTGTAATACATGATTTGAAATAATTCTGCTCTTATCATGTAAGGGACATGGCCTATCTTCTAAGAGAGAAGGAAAAACTTAATGCCACTCTAGGATCTTGCATATATTTGGGGCTTTTGGGGCTTAAATGGAAAGCTTCACTTACCAGGTTGAGTCAAACCTGTTCATAGTGATGAACAGCTGCATTTAATTCTAAATAGATAATTTAAAAAACCCCAACAAAACAGCACAGCTTCTTTGAACTGAATGGGCAGCATTAGCTTCCTCCTAACCCCCACTAACAGAGCTTGAATGGTGGCTGGTCTGGTGGCTAAGAGAACAGGACATGTGGGTGAAAAGGGAGATGAAACAACCCCCTCTGGGATGATGACTGGAGGTGCCCCACTGTGACAGCAGCCTCTCAGGCAGAACAGGTACTGCAGCATTAGACACTGAACAGTTCCACTGGGAGGAACTGATACATAAAAATCCAGTCTCTGCTCCATTCATACTGTGTTCAAACAGACAAAGCTTGCCAAAATACAAAAATATACCTAAGTTCACAAACTGAAGAGTCAATGCCCAGGACAAGCTTTTCAGGGCAACACCATCCCAAACTGAATGAAGAAACTCAAAATAAAAAAAAAACAAAACATCAATGGATAAGACTAATGGGGAACCTCAGATGAGAACACACACTGGATAAATGACTCATCCCAAGAGACCTCATATATTTTTTCAGGAACAATTCAGAAGTCCTGTACAGCTTTTGAACTCAAGCAATTCAGTGCTGATGACAGAATATTACTGAATCCCACCAAACCCACAACCATTTGCACCCACAAAGTGTTGTCAGGTCTGTATTTTCACAACAGCTAAAGGCTGTTTGATCTGGTAACTATAACAGCGTCCACATACATAACAGGCTGCTGAGGACAAGACCTTTACCTTCCACCACCTCCTGCAGAGCAGCACTGCAGTGAAACTGCAGCAGTCCTACAAGGTTGTGAAAGTGAGGAATGAGCTGATTTGTCCTGTTTGTAGGACAATTTTCCCAGAAAAACACTTCCTTCCAGAGGAGAATTCAACTCCCATCAGCAAGAGATTATGCTCCACATATTGATAATATGATAATTAATTTTTTTTTATAACCTACAATCTGAGGAATGAAGAAACTGTTGAGATTATTGAGGTTATAAGCTTTTGTAGGAGAGTACTTCATGCACCTTCAGTTATCTAAAACTTATTTGGACAGATCCCATCTCACTTCCCGAACATCCTAATGATACTTTCTTAGAAATTAAAAGTAAAAAATTACAAATTTAATAATGTTAACTTAAAATTGAGAATGCTGCTCCTTCCTTTTACAAAATCTTGCTCCTTGATCTAAATCCTAACACTGTGGAGATCACTCCCAGTGAGGCTGTTCAAACTGCCCAGCTAATCCATTGCTGTAATGAAGAGCAGATGTCAATTCTGGTCAACTGGCCAGCCTGGAGGAGCACACTCAGATTTCCTTTTGACTGACTTGTGTGTGTTTCCTTCCTGTGGAAGCAGGAATTGGGCCAGAGTGAAAAGGAAGGGCTGCAAACCCAGTACTGACTGATCTGACTCTCCACAGTCCTCTCCTCAGCCCCAAACCTTCCACTCACTGACAGCCCTTGGTCCAAACTGATCAGCATCTCTTGTTCACTCTCTTTATATCGACCAGATCTTCACAGTCTGCTGCAATGCTCTAGTCTTTGTTTCTTTCCCAAAGTCCCCACACCAGAACACATATACAAATCCCAGCTATTATAATACAGATCCAGCTGCTTTGTGAAATTAATGCTTTTTTATGAAGACCCTTATGTAACATCTTAGTATTGGCAAGTGCCTACGTTCAAAAACATTGTGTCAGGCCACAACATATTTTATGATAAGATTAAAAAATTATAGGTTTCAGAAAATGATTTTTCATCTTCCTTTAGATGACAAGTAGATTTTCTTCTGGTGTTGTGGTTTTTTTCTTTTTTTTTTTGGATATGAAGGTGAAAGGCTTTCTCACATTTCTATTGCTGCCTTTGAGAAAACAGTAAATGTCTGAGACTCACAACAATGTTGCAAGAGTTACAACACACTGCTGTTTCCTGATGCTCTTATGCACGGTTTCCTTATCAGGATTTAAAATGCAAGATTTGTAAGAATCATTACTGCTTCAAATTTATGTATTTTATTAAAATTTTAATGCACTAAAAGCTTATTGATGATAGGGCTTATGCTGTGCATATTTAGTATTAATACTTGCAATCACAATGAAAACAATTTCTAGTTTGAGAGCACACAGGTCCAAATTTTGCCTGTGGCAACATCCACTTAAGTAAATGAGATTAAAGAATGCATATCTGCAGGCAGACTCTGGTTCATCACCATATCCATGTCTCAAAGAGCACCCCAGTCCTCTCAGGAAGAGTTAAATGCATATTCCATTGACTTCAGCAAGTCTGATTTTTTTCTTTTCTGTACTGCTTTCCTGTGGGATTTAGTTAAGTGGCCATTAAAATACTTAAAATTACATAAGAATTCAGTAGGAGTAACAATATTGTGTTTTTCTAATACACACTTAGAAGGAGCTAACACATGCATGGAGACATCATCAACATAAAGATGGATTTCCAAATTATATATAGAATTAGAATCTTTGCAGTGTGGGCCAGTCCTCAGAATATATGCTAGTCCCAAAATTCTTTTCTATCCAGTTCCTGGATTTGAATTTCTATGTCTATGTATTTGCTAGTGTACAATGTAAATGTGCACAAATTTTTATGGAGAGAAGTGCATCTGCACATCGGGCTTGCTATTTGAGTGAGAATTCTGCTGGAGTGCTGTGGTTTTCTCCATGGGGAGGGAAGCAGAACCATCCCACTGATGGCTCAGAGTCCCTGTTAATTCACCTATGTGCTCTGCAGAACAGACCCATACAGAAACAGTGTCCTCACTGGTGGAGCTGCTTATCACTTAGCTTTGGCTGCAGATGGGTAAGTCTTCTTGTTTGGCCACTTATAGGAAATAAAAATGCTAAGTAGTTTATTTTACTTTACAGATCAGATGAAAATCTATTAACTCCTTGCATTCTTAATATATGATACTGTTTGTAGTGTGTTGAGAGTGAGTAGTTTCTTGGAGAAGAAAACACTGTATTTTCTAATTAATTCTAAATGATTTGAAGTGATTTAAAGTTTTGTGCTTTTTTTGGTCAATAGGGTCAATAACCAAAGTGACAAAATATATTTTTCCTCTAAGCAGTTCAAGTGTCTACTTCTCAAAATACTGTCTTCTTGTAGGGTACTTTGACCTTCTTTTGGATTTTGTTTGTACAATGAAATCCTAGTCCTGCCACTCCAACTGCACACTCCTGCAGACTTCAAACAACAGCAAATTTTCTGTGGCAAGGCCTTATTACCCCTCTGTAATAATACAATTTAGTCTCCTGTATTCCTGTTTCTAGCAGAGTGACAAGTCAGAAGTTCTTTTCTATAGTATTTGATTTTTAAAGCTCTGTTTGGAGGGTTGGGTTGCTATTGCAATTATTTTGGCAGGATGGTAAGCAACACACAGGTTTATTTGTAATGTATTAAGCCCTTGACATACTGCCCTGTACTTCAGAGGCTCTGCAATTTTTTTGTTGTTGTTGTTGCAGCTTGCCTTTAATCCTTGCCAATTTATTTCCTTTTCTTTTCTTTTCCAAACAAAGCTAGGATTGTTAAATCCTAATGTTAAAGCATTTTAATAGCTAGATCCCGTTACCGAGCTAATTTTTAATTTATCATTGTCTGGCCAAGTTTTGACTAAATAGAAGAACTCTGCAAACGGGCTAAGGAGACATGATCCAGTAGCCAACATCATCAAAACACCCTCTGATTGAAAGGTTCCTGGACTCAATGCTTTTGCTGCTCTCGTCCATAACCATTTTCTGAGGCACTGCTTTTAGGAAGTTCTCATAATATGAACACTGCACTGGCAAACAGCTTTGTTTGATCCAGTAATAACTGGATTTCCAGGGGCAGCACCGCCATTTGCCTTGGCTACTTTTTGCCAGAAATTGGTATTGATTTTCTTAAAGCAATTATAACATTAATAGAATAAAAGAGCATTTTCCAGGGGAACACCCAACAGTGGGGAAGAAAGGAAGGGTATACTCTTGCTTTTTGTTGAATGCCATCTCCACAGATTTGCATATCCAGCAGATCAACGTGGTAAACAAACATTTGAATTAGGATCTCCTATATATATTTGCTGCATAAACCATGGAACTAGCTCCCCGAAAAGCTGTGCTGTTTTTGCCTAAGTCTTTCGCTTGTTTCAGCACAGCCTAACTGCAGCCAACTGAAGACATTCATTTTCAGGATATTTTTGGACTTGTGCAAGAGGCAGTGGAGAACAATAAACGATGGAAGCAGAGAAGGAGCAAAAGGAAATGTCTTCTGATGCCTCAGGATTTCGTAAGTTTGTCAGAACTCCTTCCAAGCTCCTTGTTCTCGACTCAGCAAGCCTGAACAAGGACTTCAGTTCTCAAGGAGTTAAGAATGGTTGGGAAGCTGCTGCTCTTGCTTAACCTCCCAATGTTGCTTTGAGGGGGAGGAGGAAACATTCCCAAGGCTGGAGTGGGAAGGGGTATGTGAGTCAGGTTCTTTACTGAGGATACAATAAGGGTTGTACAGCTCTGAGACACTTTCTACAAGCACACCAGGGCTCTTAGGGATGAAAGCAAAGAACCCTCTGATCTCTGCAGAGGGAAAGGAAAAGGGAGACAAAGGTGTGAGGACCTTGTTACGGCTCTGTGGTTTTTAATGGACTAATGAAATTATGCCGTAGCAGCTCCTTTGGATGGACTTCTAAAAACCCACGAAACAGGAAAGGTCCATGTCACTCTCTTCTTTCTCATTGTTTTCTCCATCCTGCCCCTCACAGAACTGTCCAATGGTAAAATTGTCCTACAGCACAGTTCCTATTTATTCAATTCTAGAAATGGCAGCACTGCCATACAAGCCTACATTTGAACTCAGTTTCATTGAGGGAATTGCTTGCGAATCAGCACCAGGTCATCAGTATTACTTATTTTGACATGGCAGTAAATGTAACTTCTTTTTGAAAAGTAAGCACAGAAAGGGTCCAGTAGTGGTGTATACTCTGAATCAATAATCTGGAGGATTGTTGCACAGATTCTTGGAGAAACATACAGTGTCAGTTTTGTTACTGTGCTGAAAGTCTTTCATTGGTATGCTGGTTTTCACTGTGACAAACTAACAGATTGGTATTACAATAATGCTTATAGAGGATGGTGCCTCATATTCCTCTTATTAGGAGTTTTGGCATAGTATTTCCATTTTGGGAGAAGCCAGATTACAGCCTGTCTAGGCAGAGATATTTTTATCAGAAGCCATTTAACAGTTGGACAAGTAATTACTCAATTACCCTACTGATCAGCAGCTCCCTCAGTCTGAAGGCTTCTCTTTCTTGGAGTCAGTGGCAGTCATGAGGTTCCTTTCTTTCACTTGTATTCCTGTTCAGATAAATCCAAAGACTGTGTTAGCCTGGTTTTACTTACAGCTTCTTATTGCACAGAGCATGCCCTGATCCCTGCTAGGTACAAAAATACTGAACTTGTTCATCATCTTGACAGATACATGATAAAGCATAAACTGTAGCTATGTAATCACTGTGAGGAAAAACCCCCAACTTATTATTCCACTTGTTATACTACAAATTAATGAGATCAAAACTTCTATTGCTAGGCCATTTACGTATCTGCAAATTGTAAATCAATGTTTCACACTGAACTTTCACCATCCAATGTACACTATGCCAGTAAGATCAATATTTGAGCCTGTATTTCCATTATACAGCCTCTCCTGGTCATGATGGCTACTCAGCATGCATGTTCAGACTTTGCTCTGAAAGCTCCTCATGTGTAAAAGGGAATTTTAACTACTGGAAAAAAAGACTTCTCTCAAATACACAGGTAAATTGTGTTCACTGCATGGCAGCTGGTAGTAGGAAGTGGGAAAGATATCTCTGTTCATTTATGAATTCTGCTACTTTCAGAGATACTGTCTAGGACATGGCAAGACAAGCAGGAGGAACTGGCATGGGATGGCATGGCTTGTCTTGTGTTTGCACACTAGGAATTCTGTTGTCAGTGACTTTGCTTTCAAACAGCTTCGCTGTCAGCTTAACCAGGTAGAAGGGAGTCCTTGGGTATAACATGTTTTCCTTCACATCATCATCCCTCATGCAAATTAGGGGAGGGAAAGGCAGGAAAAAGGCCAACACCTCTTTCAGACACTTAGCACTGCATTAGTGGAAAAAAAAATCACTCAAAGCACATCAGTCCAACACATGCCTAAAAAGCAGAACCTGGAGAATCTGTTTCCAGGAAAAGCCTGTAGTCATCTGGCAGTGTGTTAATGCTGCTTTAAAAGTATTTATTCAGCTTCTAGCTAAGATAAACTATGGATGACATCTATTCAACAATTAAAAATGCAAGTATGAGGCATTGGGGGAGAAGAAGGGAGACAATTTTTAACAGTAAATGTTTTCCTGTAGGGACAATATTCTGCACTAATTAGCAAGCAGCCTCTCAAATGCAGTGCATGAAGCACAGTTAACCTCTCTCTAATACTTTGAGTTGTAAGCAGTATCTTTGGTTTAAAAAGCAAGTGCTCTGTTGTCATATTCCACTTGCAAACTTATCTCTGTGTGAGGGGAATGTTTAAGTGACTTCAACTCTAGTATTTCAGCTCAGTAGAAGTCAGGCTGTCATGCCATGGTTGGCTCAGCCTGAGGTACCACTTTCCTGAAATCCCTGGGAACTGACAAGCAGGGTTGTCTCCTTCACCAATACTCATAAGCTTCTCATTTTTGCTCCTTCAGCCCCAGAGCTATGAACATCTCCCCTGAGAGCCACTTTGAATTCCCATTCCAGTCTAACCTCAAGGCAAATACCAGAAACTAGATGTTGTACAAATGAAGAAGCAGCCACTATTTTAAGTGCCAGTCTCTCCTATCCAGAAACTTGGAATACGTGGGCATAGTGAAACGTAAATTTTAGTGGGAATTATTTATGGCACTGGATACTCTTGTGTATGATTCCAAAGTGATTGTGAACACAAGATATGCTTGGCAGTTATGACAGAGCTAAAGCTAGTATCAGAGTGCAAAAGATACCATAAGAGATTACCGTGGCACCAAATGCCATCCACCCGTTGAATGGCTTGCAGTGTTTGGTAGCGTCGGTGGTGCTTAGACTGACAAAGCAACTCTTTCATAGTGTTCCTGTAATTCTGCTTTTTAGCGAGACGTGAGATTCCTAACAGCTGTACAAGGGCACTAATGCTGCACTTCAGAAAAAAATGAAGGTGCAATGAAGTAGGGCCAACACAGTGTTTTTGCTCAGCATAAAGTTGCCATTTGTGGAAAGACTCTAGGAATAGGGATGGTGTTGCTGGAATTCAATCCCAGGTAATCTCTGGGATTGGGAAACACTGCTCGTAAACTTGCACGTACAGTCTGAACCAAGAGAGTCATGGTCTGCTGGATTTTTAGGTAACATCCAAAGCAAATGTTGACAGCAACTTGTGCAGAACTGTAACAGAGGGCAAGACACAAAAGAAAGCAATGTTGAGCAGACAACTTGGCAGTCACACGGGAACAGCCAGATTTCTTCACCAACATGACACTGTGGTAAGGGCAGGTGAGACCTTTTAGCCATCTGAGCAAGCAAAGAGGCTGCACCAACACCAAAACATGCAAGGCAGCCAAAAAGCCGAATTACGGTCTTCAGCCTGCTCGTGAGTCACGGTAAATACCACGGTCCCGCTGACGAAGGCCGTGTGAAAACCAAGCTGGAAACGGGCACAGCTGGTGACAGATGTTTGCGACTGGCGATGTTCGGTGAACCCCTCAGGAGAGCGGCGGTCGTGAGGCGCGGGCAGTGACCCCGCTCTCACCTGCGCTGCCCGGGGACGGCTTCATGAGCGGAGCTCTCCTCAGCTCTCCACACACGCGTTTTCCTGCGTGACGAACAAGTCCAGGCAGCAGCGAGCCGAGCCTGGCGCGCCGGGCTCCCGGCCAGGGCGGCTCTGCCCTAACATGGCACTCGCTGCCGCCCGGGGCGGCCCGGGGCTCGTCCCTCAGCGGCGCCGCCGGCAGCCAGCCCCGCTCGGCCCGTCCCTCCGGGGGCAGGGGCTCGGCCCGTCCCGCCGGGGGCTCGGCCCGTCCCGCCG
>VXBN01003815.1:269875-333955 GCA_013397395.1 Sinosuthora webbiana | reverse complement strand
AACCGCCAGAATTGGGGAAAAATTAAAAGCACGCGTTTGTTTACTATGAAGCACATTTAATTTCGGTGGCTGCGGTGCTGCGCCGTTGCTGGGCCGGCCGGCGAGAGCGGTCCCGGTCCCGTCGAGCTCCGGCCCCGCTCCCTCGCCCCGGGCGTCAGGGAGCGGGACGGGGCGGGCCGAGGGGCTCCTCGCCAGTGAGTCCAGGCTGGGCCAAACCAGCAGAAAGTTCGCGCTCTCCACGGTTTCTTTCTGTTCTTTTCTGTAATGAACTCTCAGCGGAGTTCGCGTGTGTTGCAGTAACGTTGTAGCAGCTCTTGGCAGCTCCCCCCCCCGCCGCCCTCCTAGTGGAAGGAAAATACGCTTAGATGTAATTCAGTACAGATTTCGGTTTATGAAGTTTTTGCCAGCATTAAACGTTTTTCCACTTGAGTCAAAATGCAGTTCCACTCACTGGTGGTTTTTATCTACATGTAATACCCTACTTCGGGGAGGTTGTGTACCAGATACTGGACAGGCAGCTCTCAGTAACGTGGGTTGTCTGCAATATTGAGTATTGGATTTTAGAGGTCAGTTCCTTGTTTGGACATTTGTGGAAGAACAGTGCACTGCTGTCGGTTCCTCAGCAGACTTATCCCCGACTTGCTCTTACCCACAGAATGCTGCCATCAAGAAACCTGAAGTTCAGCCTCTCCATTAATTTCTTGGCAGGAATACTTTGTTCACATGGTGCAGGAAGGTCCTTTTTTTTTTTTCTTTTTTTTCCCTCCCAGCAGTTGGGAATAGTATGTAAATGATCAGTAATTATTGCAGTAGAGCATCTTAGAAGTATCTTTTGACTTGAACAGGGCTGTGAAGAAACCCACTAAGTAGCTGTGAAATCCACACTGAATTTTGTTGGGGTTTTTCTTTAGGAACTTTGGAAGTAAACAGCTATGGTTGGCTCATCATCAGAAAAACAAAAAGTAGCTATTTCTTTTCATTTACTTGCAGACTATATATACAGTGCTGGTTTGTTAAGTGTATAAAATAAGTTTTCTCGCCTGCCTGAGCAGATGTTTTCTCTGTCAAATAAAAATAGTTTATAGTGACTCCTTCATCCAGACCTGCTCTAAGGTGTTGAAGGCTTTGTTGTTCAGGAAAGAGCTGTGAGGCTGGATGCTGGGACTGAGGTGTCAGGTGGCTGCAGATGTGGGCAGGCAGGAGTCCACACAAATGGTAGGGAACTGTTGGGCATTGAGTTTCATTGTGGGGAGAAATGGGAATTGCAGTTTGCTGGAGAGTCCAGCAACATTTTTGTAAGACTGTGTGACAAATGCCATCCTAAGGAATGCAGCTGGGGTACAGGTACTTGCCACAGCTGGTGAAATCAGAGTGGGAGTCTAAACAAAGACATATGGTAAACATGGCCACCAGAAGCTGGTAGGAGTTTATTCAACATAAGATTTAAGGACTTCACCTTCACTTCACTTCAAGACATTGAAAGAAGGAACTCCTGCTGTTCTCTGAATCTCTTTGTGAACTTGTAGATCTGAGTTAGGAAATAGACTGTTGGGATACCTGAGGGAAGATTCATCCTCCGTGCTGAACAAAGATGTGTACAGATTGTATCATGCCAGCTGTGTGGCTGACAGGGATGTTACCAGGTAGCTGTCTGCCCAGCCAGGAATTACTCTGCCAATAGCCATCAGCATTAACTGGAGCTGAGATGCAGCAATACCACGGAGACTCTTAGGAGGTGATCAGTTTCTTGTTAGTATGCTCATTTGGGAAGGAGAATGGTGTGTTAATATAATTTCAAATAAAAACAACATCCAATCAGTAGACAAGACACTACTGGTGTTGTATTCTTTATTTGTGGTCTGGAAAGACTTCTATCATAAACACACAAACAGTGTTGATTATGCTGTGGATTTGCCAGTGAGGAAAAACAGTGAGTTTTATTTGGTTACACAGATTTAAAACCTTGTTAATAAAGGAAGTTGTTCAACAGACTGAGCAGGTCAAGACTGAAGGCTGCTGCAACATTATTATCTTACAGATTCTCTCTCAGTTCATAGATGCAGGAGTTATTGTTGCTGGCCAACATTGCTTAGAAGAAATGAGTATCTCCATCTTCCACCCACTTTCAGTTAGTGCACTTGACCCCTCTTGATTTATTAGCATCTCCTGCTTTACACTTGCCTTGTGTCTTTCTTTTACTTCCATTATTATGGCTTTTATTTTGTTTTCTTGTTTGTCTCAAGGCTGTTTCCCATCTCAGGTTTGACATTCCTTCAATGATTAGAAGAAGGTTGTACTGATGAGTCCCATATGCATATTTAGAGAAGCAAGACCTTCCTCTACTTTTGCTAAGTATGTTAGGTGTAGGCTGTCTCCTTTCATAATGCTGTTTCCCTGTCATTTAGAAATAAGATCAGTGGCAGCACAAGGAGACTCTTCCCTTTTCACCTCAGTGGCTTGAATATATTTTGATTTTCCACTGGCACTTCAGATTCTATTTGTGTCTTGAGCATCATGTAAGACATGACAACCCCACATAAATCAGGACAAGAATGTATTTAATTAAAGAGATTAGTAGGTCTCTGGGGACAAGGTCTTTTATACTGCTAGCTAGCAGATGTACTTTGCAGGTCCTCCTCCATGTTCCTGTTGGAAGAAGACCCAGCAGAATGAGGCACTCTTATACAGGAACTAATAAGAAAGAGATTTACTCTGAAGTGAAGCAAACACTGGATGTAAAATCCATGCAATACTTCAGCACAGCCAAATTTGAAAGTAGAAAGGAATGCACAGCTTTTATTGAAATCACATTGGTCTCAGAGGGAATGCAGCGGGAACATAAGCACAGTGCTAAGGAATTCCATTCATGGAGCTGTTTGGTGTTTGTTAGGGTTTGCTTGTTTTTTGGACGCTCAAAGCAAACCATGATCTTTGCAGTGGAGTTTCAGTTTTTGCTGGTTTTCTTTTTTTAAACTTTACTGTTTTAGAGAGTAGATAATTTGGTAAAATATATCTCAAAATGTCAGGTGATGCTTATGACTTCATTAGGAAGATAAGCATCATAATTATTAGTAAATACATCTTGCTGGGTGAGACTCAAGAAAAAGCCTGATGGCCCGAATTCATCCATCAAAGGAATTATTATTTCTCCACTGAATGGGGAAAATGTAATTACACCTTTTTATTCTGCCGGTGAAGTTTCATGGGCAGGTTTAATGATGGTATGTGCATGCCAGGTGAAGCCTCATAATTTGGGTGTGACCTTAAAATACAACCCTCTGGCTGTGTAGAGATCTTCACAGGAGTCTGTAGGTGGAGCAGAAAGTGGACTGACTCAAACACCCCTTAGAGATGGCTATAGGATATATATTTATGGTTTGCTTCACTGATTCTTAAACACTGCGCTATGTTTGGAGTTGCATGGGCCGCAAACAGCCGAGGTGGGCAGTACGAACACTCCCTCGGGCGTTTAATGCAGGTGTTTAGTGTCCCGAAATAGATCAAAATTCTGGCCTTCTGCCAGACAGAAACAGACCTTCCAAAGGCCCTGCATGTCTCTGCTGAGGTGCATGTGCACACTCACCTGTTCTCCAGGGCTTGCAGTGCTCCATTGAAGCAACAAACGTGCTGTTGAGTTCAAAGGCAGAAACAAACCCAAGTCCAGAGACGGCAGAACAGTCTGTGAACAACTGAAGGGCTCTGGCTGAGCCTGCCCAGCTGTCAGGGTGCTTGGTGTACCCTCACCTGGCACTGTGGCTGTGCAGTGACCCAGCCACTGTCCAGCCTGGTCAAGGTGCAGCTGTGGGGTAGAGCAAAGAGATCCAGGGGCTGAGGGGACGGGGCTGTTCCCATAGAGCAGCCAGTGTAGAAAAGCTGTGCACTGAGTGTGCTCAAACAAGGCATGGAAGTCCTTTTACCTGGACTTGTAGAGTCTACATGGCGACTTTAATTACACTGATTACAAACTATGGTGTAAAAATTCCATTCTGGAGGTAGGCTGAGTACTCAGTGTAATCCTGTGCTACAATGTTGCTGTCAAACAAAGTAGTAGTAGTAGTAGTTGCGGAGAGTTTGAGCTTTTTATTTTATAACCAACTGTTGTACCACCAATAGAAATGTGTTTTCACACTCTTGATAGACGATGTGTAAACTCTGAAATAACTAAAACCAAAATTTCTCAACACAGAGCTAGTCAAAGCCAAATCAAAACAAGCAGTTTGAAAATTTTACAACAGTGAATGCAACACATTTGATTGCTAGCTATTTCCACAGAGCATCTGCCAAAGTTAAAACAATATCAGCTTTTATTTCTACGGAATTAAATGCATTGCTTTCAATCTGGAAAGACAGATCTTTTCTGCCTTTGTTTGTTGATTAATTAGCTGGAACATCATAAATCACTCGAGCTGTTCTGTTGTATCTGTAATAATCTCTGGATAAGCAGCAGTTCTGTAGTCAGTAGAGCTCAGGGTCTGAGGTTTGCTCAGAACTATGTTAATGTCTAGTCAATGCTGCAGGTGTGCTTTTTTTTTTTCCTTTTCATTGACTGAGGAGACATTTTATCTGTCAACCTGATACAAAGGTCTGATATTTTACTTGGTCTGTCACTCCCTGCCCTGCCAAGGTATTGAACATGGACACCCTCGACACTGAAATGTGGCCACACAGTGATTGAGCAGGGGTGAGGCCAGGCCACACCTCAGTTCAGCTGTTTGTTTCAGGAGCAGGTTCCCAGGAGGGTTCTCATAGCTTGAATAGCTTATCAGAACAGCCCCGTGTCATTGTCCCAGCTCCATGGAACTGCTGCTTCCCCGAGCCAGAGGCAGGGCTGTGCCAGCAGGCTGCAAAGGGCTCTGTGCTTCCTCACCATTGCCCTGGGGGCTGGCAAGCACTGGTGGCCCTTAGGTCACCCTCAGACAAGTGGTCCCTCCAAGCTGGCTGTGTGTCCTCATGATCACCACAGTGTTAGTGCACTGCCAGCAGCCCTTGGAGCACGGCAGAGAATTCAGTGGGGTGCCAAGGGCATGGGTATCATGCAAAAAGCCTGTTGTGAAACACAGAGACCTCAGTGAAGTTGTTGGGAGGCCTCACAGGAGAGCAGGGCTGCAGGGTCCTCTCAGGACAGCGGGTCTGTCACCCTGCTAGCACAGTCCCTGCATCACAGAAATCCTTCCTTGTGGAGGATCTTGTGGGGCTCTCTTTTTCCTAAGCTGTGGTGATTGTAAGACTGTTCCAGAATGTGACAGCTCTAAGAGTTGTAATTTACATCCTAAATGTGTTCACATCTGATTTATAGCCATTTATTTTCATCTCTAAGTTAAACTGTTCTTTTTCCTTCCATGTGTTTGCCTTGACCTGTAAGCAAGTATATCCCCATTCTGTCTTGATCTTTGAAAATGAGCAAGTCAGAACAAGAAGTTCTTGTCTTGTTAAGCTTAGGAAAACAAGCTTTAAGTACTTTTAGACCAGCCTGATTGTTAAGTAAGTTTTAATGTGCACCACAACTTTGTTTATATTGAAGTGGTATCTGGTGCACAACAAGCAAACTAGCTGAACGGAGAGCATGCATTGAACACCTGAAATGATGTGTGTTTTCTTTCATTCTCTAAGAATACAGTTAAGCTCTACCCATACATACTTAAGTTACAGATATTTTATAACATGTTTTTCACATGCCTTTGTCAAAGCTGACGGAATACATTTGTGTTTTGCAAGAAACCAGAAACTGCAATATACAAGCGGTTACTTCTTTCAAATTACTGCTGGGTTTTCTCAAACAATATGTGCCCTTTGAGAAATCCCTTGAACCATGGGGTGTCTTTGATGAAAGACTGTTTTGTTAGCATTTGCCAAAGGCATGTGGTGCTCAGCATAAACTGAAGGTAGAAGAGTGGATGACTATGATGGGAATCAGGGATTAATTGCAACCCTTTTAGGTGTTATTTAGTAATATGGCAGCCTACCTTACACCACTGTGGGTTGTGTTGGGATTAAATGCAAATATAGAACATCTTAAATATGAGATTATTATTATCTGGTATAAAAATACAGTGACAAGAAAAAATGCTTTAGGGAAACGGAAGAATGTGTAAAAGATTTGCGTTTGAGGATGGTGTGATTTGTGCTGCTGGAGGAGGAGAAACATTTTTTTTTCTGCTGATCACACAAAACCTTCTAAAAAGCAGTTTTGAGAAGATGAAGTCTTAAAAGACTTTCATTCAAATATGTCTGTCTGTGTAGGCAGCTGACTTCTGTACCTGCTGAATTGTCTTCTCAGCGTATAGTGGCTGGTAATGTCTCTTCCAGGTTTTGCAGGAGTATTTGAATACATCTATCTTGAAGTTTTTAAGCTTCAGGCTATTTTTTAGGATTTTCAGGTAAGATGTCACAAGTCTCATTTTTCCGGTAAGTGACACTTCCCCACAACAGGGCATTGTGTCCCTGTGCTCCCATAGGTCCTGCTGGTTTTCTTCTGCTGAGTCTGCCCACAAAGGCTTCATGGCAGAGTGACTTTCCTCTGCAGTGCACACAGCAGGGCCATAGTGAAAGGAGTGGTAGGGCAAGTCTAAACCCAGCCCAAACTTGTTTGCGAATAAATGACTGACTGAGTTACAGAAGTGGCAGCAATGCTGGCATCCCTAGGTCAAAATTTTATTAATAGCATTCCTAAGATATTAGAAACATCAGCTTCTTTGGGTCTCCATACTCAAAGCTAGCAAGTTGCATTTTTGCTGCAATTTGCTTCTTGGTTTTGTTTGGAAATACATGGAACAGCAGGGTTAGAATTTCCTAGACTTCGGAGTTCTGGCTTGGTAGCATAGATCTAATGAGGAGGGCAGGGTGAGAAGGAAGGAAGTCTGGAGATGATCTGCCAGACCCACCTGTAATCACAGTCTCTTTCACTTCTGGTAGCTAGGTGGGGTTTCTGAAGAGGAGACCAGATTTAGTGTTTATGGAGTTGCTTGAGAAAGAGCTGAAGGGTGCTTGAGCATCCCCTCACACTCAGGTGATAGGGAGGCCAGGCACACAAGCTTGTTCACTCTAAGTCTGCTGTTGCTCAGGCAGTCCCACCAGTACCAGCAGGATGGACAGACATCCAAACACTGTAAAAACAAAAGGTTTTATTAACCTATAGGTGCACATTTGTATTAGTTGTGGTGCACACAAAAAGCAGACCTCAGGGATTTGGTTGCAAGGCACAATTCTTTGAAAGAAAATAGATAAAAACTAGGTCATACCATGTCTTGTGAGTTTCTCTCCCCTGTATTTCACTATCAAAACACAGCAAGTTGACTGCTGTAATTGTGTTGGAGGTTACTGGGTCTTAACACAGCCTGCTGCAAGGGCACCAATACATCTAGATCTGATAGGATGACCCTACTTTATTTTCCGCCATTGTGTTAAAAAGCCATAAATGTTGTAATTGAAATGGAGGTCTGGAAAAGAGTGTGGATTCACTTTTTGCTGTATTGATTTTTTTTTCTTTATACAGTGGTTGGGTACAGGGAACTTTGATTCATTTCCTTCTGATTTCCTTGCTTTGTGAGGAAGGACTTCAAAAAACAGGTGGAAGTGCAAGTGAAAAGCTCTCTTCCCTCCACATAAAATAGGTAGCACAAAGAGCTGTGGGCTTGAATGTGTTCTCAGTTAAGCAAACAAAAAGAGCTGATGGTCTCTGTGCCATCTAGGGGCTCACAGGACCCATAGCCCTCTTGATTCCAAAGCCAGTATCTAGCAGGGAGCTGAAATTTTATTTCATGTAGAACACACATTGTTCTTCATGCTTAGTTTCACACCAGGAAGAAATTGGGTGGGAGCCCATGTGCTGTGTAGACTGTTACTTGTACTTTGTATTTCCCTCCTGGGTCCCCATTCAGTATTGTAGAGGTGTGGTCAGAGCCATCCAGCACTTCTTGGAGGTCTCCACACTGCCTGCAGAGACTGGTTGAAGGACATTCAGTTTCTGTATTGACTGTTAGCTGGGTAACACCTGAGCATGAAAACAGGTCACAGTTTGAATGTACACTTGAAGAATGTTGGTGTTCCCAGCTGTTAAATTAACTCAGACAGAAGAAATACACTGGAGTAAATTGTTTCAACTGGTGTAATTATGCTCTTGGTATTGCATTTCCTGATTTTCTTGTCCTTTATGTTGTTTGATATTTAGGCATTAGAGGATCGTTGAAATCCTCAAAGCTCTTACTGGCTTGGGAGAACGTCTGCTGTCTGAACTTCACTTTTGGTTCCAGTTCTGAGAATCACACAAGAAAAATAGAACCCTTCATACTCGATTAAAAAAAAAAAAAAGAAAGTTAACAGTATCACTCTGTTCTTCATAAGCCAGTGAATTCTGTGCAAGTTTAGAGACATTGGTACAGGCAAAATGTGAGCCAACTTCTGAGTTCTCAGTCATGAGACACCATGAGATGTGGCACAAGAACTCTGAGCAAAGCATGTAAATGCAAACAACTTATGATGCATCACAAGATGTCAGATTTCTCATGCTACAAGTATACAGACTTTTTCTTCTAAATTCATATTTTCAGACTTAATTATAGCACTGAGGGGCAGAAAATAGATAATTAAGGTTTGCTTTGATTCAGTTTTACACCAGTGACCTCAAGAAAGTTCAGCTGAGCTGGATGCTTATTGATGGCCCAAAGACCTGCTGTTCTAGTTGCAATGGAACATCTCAGTGCAGAGAGCTGCAGGTACGGTAACTTGTTCAGCAGGATCCTCTACCCCTTGTTTTGGGTGTGTCTTTTCTGCACACTAAACGTGGGTGTTGAGAGTCTGCACACCCCCAGCCTCAGTCTGTGCAGAGCAGGAGCTGTTTTGCAGAGATTTCACTGTGTTTCTAAGGGTATGAACCAGGGTTGTCTGTGTGGAAGTTTTCTCATGCGTGGGCTCAGATGAAGAACCCTGACTTGATCCTTGGGAGTGAGGGCGGCAGCCAGTGTTGGAGGGTAAGCTTCAGCCTTTCCAATGCAAAGGAGCTCAGGATAAACATGCTGCACTGTGTATTGCTGGTTGCAAAAATTGAGTATGCACAAAACATGAGAAACACCCTGGCAGCAGAGCTGAACTGCATGGGAGGAAAGCATTTGTTGTGGAGATGACATCTGGGTTGGAAAGTAGTGATAAAACTTCTGTTAAGAACTGTCAAAGACTATTTCCATTTTTGCTTGCTGGCTGTACTAAACAGCAGAAAAAACTTAAATAGTCATGTTTCTTTGAACTGATGGACATGAAAGATAAACTTGACTCAGTTTATCCTGGAGATAAACTGAGGCTTTTCTGCAGGGGATGTGTTTTTGTGTGTGATATGACATAGGGAGACAATCCAGTTTTGAAACACTACAGTTCAGAAATGTTGGAAACTCTGGCCTAGATACCTTATTTTACTGTGCAGTTCTGTGATGGTTGTAGTGTCTTGTCCTGTATAAATGTACTTGTCTCTGCATGTCCAGGAGATTATAGCAGAGGCCCTTCTTAGCCACTTCTTCTAAAGCTCATCAGGCTCTCTCCCATGGCAAGTGCAAACTACTGCTTCCAAAAGTCTGCATCACTGAAGAGATTCAAGAGAAGTGTGACTCCTGCATTTATCCTCCTCTCCATGTAAAATGGAGTAGCATTGGAGCATTACTCTGCACTAATTGAAAAAAATATGTGTTGTTGCTATAACTGGCCTTCTGTTTTCAATGTGTTTCCTGTAAGTATACTGCAACTTAACAGTATTTGTGGGAAATGTTATTACCACAGAAATCTGGATGTGTTCAGTGGGATTCCTGTAACTTATGCTTTCTAGATCCAGTGGCAGTAGCTTGCTGCACTTGTAGCTCAGCAGTATCTGTCCAGTTCTGCCTTACACCATACCTTGTGAAGTGGTATTAAATGCTGAGGCTTGCAATTGAAGGGATTCTTCTTGACATCCAGTGTCATCCTTACTATAACCCCCCAATCTGTTTTTAATGGCACATGCGATGAGCTAAGTCAAATATTATGTTCTCTTTTGTCAGAGCTTTGCTGGAGATTAGTCCAGGGAGGTTCCTGAAATAGCTACAGATTGACAGGAGAGCTGAGCTGGAAGGGGCCTCTGGAGGTCTCTAGTGCAGACTCTGGCTCCAAGCAGGGGGTTAGATCAGGACGTTCTGGGCCTTGCTTCAGTCAAGTCAGGAAGATGTCCAAGAATGGAGATCCCACAGCCTCATGGGCCCCGTTCCAGTACTTAATCATGCTCATTGAATATAATTAATACTTTTTTCACAATTGGAATATTCCTTGTTGTAACTTGTAACTGCTGCCTGTAGTCTTTTCATCACGTACTTCTGAGAAGAGTGGCTCCATCATCCTAAGTGTAGTGTGTCCAAAAAGCTTTTCTCATATATTTGTGTGTGTGTAAAAACTATTAAAAGAATTCAAGCCACTTTGGGGAATGGTGAACAGTATCTGTTGCATCATCCCAGTCTCTGTCCATGCCTAAAGGCAGTGTACTTAAAAATCATGAACACCTTGACCTGAGAGTATGCTGTGTTTCAACTGCAAATGAGAGAAGGTGAAAAATCACTCTGCCCAGGAAACAGTTCACGGTAAATAAGAAAAGGAGTACAGCTAATGTGCAGATTAGGATGTTACCAAAGTGTTTGGTTAGTAATACATTAATAAAATAATTCTGAACGTTAATGCAAACAGTGCTCTGTAACTGTGTCCTTCCCTTGCTCATAGGGAGAGGAAAGGAGCTGCCTGCTGCTAGATGTTCCCAGGCAGGCTGTCCTCAGAGGATTAGGGAAGGAAGAGCTTCTTGCTGAGGGAGTGGAAGAATCTTGAGTCTGCACAGCAAGGTTTTGAATTCCAGGATTGTGTGGAGTGGAGAAGGACTAGTAGTTCTCTCTGAGAGATGAAATCCAGAATTTCTGCCTAGAGAGGGATGCAGATTCTGTAGTAGCATCTGCGACATTGCTGGCTGCATCTCGGAACAGGGGAGCTGCTCTTTGCTTCCTGCCCCCAAATCTCAGAGAGTTTCTCTGGAAAACCCTCCTCCCTTCATTATTTCTTGTGCAGCCTGGGATGAACCACAGAAACTCCTGGGTGTCCATGGGAAGGGAAAGTTTGTAGGAGTGATTGAGGTCTGTGCACTTCTGGGATCCTGCTCAGGCATGACAGATTGGATAACCAGTTCTTGTTGTCTTTTCCTGGTATTAATTACTTGGAAATGGTCTGTCTCCTTCCTTTCCCCCAGTGTATGTAATTCCTGTCTCCATGTGTCATTGTTTAGCAATGTGTGCACAGAAGTTGGAGCAGCTTGTGAAGGGAGCAGTTGCCAGCAAGTCAGGAGGAGGAATCTAAGGATGGTTGTTAGGAAGGGTCTTAGTAACAGAAACATTAGACCTTTCTTACTCTCCTTTTGTAAAGACAAAACTAAAATCTCTGTCATTTAATCTTGGCTTTATTTGGGTAAAACAAAAAATGTCTTCACCTCATCAGCCATACATGTTTATCTATCCTGTCTGAAACACTTCTCTTTATGGCTGAAAACAGTAAAACAAAAGCACTCACTTGATTGAAGATAAAGTGGGTTCTTCTGTGCTGGCAAGTCTTGCTTTTGCAAGATTGGTTTTAATTAGGTTACATTTTTTGGTCTCTCTTACTTTACGTTACTTCATGTAATAAGATGAAATTGCATTGTTATTCTTAAAATAATACCGAGTACAATTTGGTTCTCTCTCCTTATGTGGCAGATGATTGTTGCATTACTGAATGGTTAGATACCATCTGTGCAAGAAATGAACCTCAGAAAAAAACAGCCACAAGACAGGAGGGTGCTGTGCAAAGACTGGTACATATCACAATGAAAATATTTTGATGTGGCATTATACAAACCCACAAAATATCTTCTTTTCCTTTCTTCTTCCTTTCATTCAAGCAAGGCTCACTAGAGAGCCATGAATGACATTTCTAGAAGTGGAACTGGATTCAGAGGACCTTGAGTCACACAGTAGAATTGGCTCATTGGAGGAAATTGCCACTTTCTGTTCTTTGTTGTGGCTGAGAAGGAAAGGGTTTAACAGAGAGGAAATGGGAAGGAATACACACTAGAGTATCTGCTTTTCCTATTTTAGGGTTCAACTTGGCTCTCCCATTCAGTCATTCTAATTAGAAACGGATATAAGGCTATCCACTTATTTTTCACAAAAGCACTTTAATGCTGTTTGCCTTTGAGCGTGTTATAGCTCTGTACTGCAGTGGAGATGGAGAGGATTAGTCTGGAACTCCTGGTCTCTATTCACTGAGTTATTATGCTGTCAATTATCTTTTTGTTAAAGTTTTGCAGAGTAGTTATAATTTGCCCCGATGAGAGTGCCAGTGGAGCTGCTTTAAAAATGCTGTCAGAGTAGTCCTTTTATTTGGTTTAATTATTCATGTGGTTCATGATTCCAGTAAATGGCAGTAGGAGAGAGGGGGTTAGACATGAAAAAAAAATCATGGAAGTTTTAAAATTCATAACTGCCCTTTCTTCTGGATATTTACTGTGTTATGTGAGTGGCATCATTTGACATCATAGAATGTGTCCAAAGCAAAGGGAGAAATATGCATTAATGTACTGATGAGAGACAACATGCAGATGAAATACAGAAGGGTGCACCTTAACTGCAAAGATATGCAATACTGCAGATTCCTTACAGCATATATTAATTGGCAAGAATTTCTGGCCAAGAAAAAATAGATATGTCAAGCAACTGCATTTTTTCTGTGTATTAGTAGCAGTAGTTTTCTCTAACCTATTTGTTATGTGCCCAGAGATTTCCTGGGGATTCCAGTGAAATAGAGTTTCTGATTCTCTTGTACACAAGATTTTTTTTTCACGTTAATGTTTTTTCAATGTGAGATGTGACATTGTATTAAGTGGGTTAAATAAGGTATGAAGGTAATAGGTAGCCTATAGAGAGTATTAAGTGACTGAACATAAAATAGCTAACTGGATTATTATGTGACTAATGGGTTTATTCAGCCCTACCAGTGGGAGCAATATATTGAAGAAAATGGTAGTCCTTAGTCATTATTCAATGGATAAAGCTTATAAATGTATGAACAAAGGATGTGAGGCCTAGGGCACGACATTGGTGTTACTAAATCTAGGAGGTAGCTCTTGATGCACTTAATTTTGTTCTAAAAGCATCCTTTCGAAATGTGGTTCTTCCTTCTTTGGAATGATGGTTGAAACAAGACCTTACTGCAGTCAGTGGAAATATTATCATCACTGCACGAGGCTGTAATTTGAAATGCACTTCTCTAAAAGCCAAAGTGAAGGAGTTTTCCATCCTTGCACACAGAATGAAACTTCTTTGTGTGTTTATTCACTGCAGCCATCATGCTGGAAAGTTGCAAAATGCACCTCTTGGCTTCATTTCAAGTTGTGATTCATTTTTACACCCGTGATGGCAGTTAAGTATCTGCAAAGATAGAACATGTGCTGTGGACTCAAACTGCATCTGATGTTAGTCTCTAACAGCACCATAACTGCGGGTTGATCCGCTGACAGCTCTTAAAGATTGTTCATGTACTTCCTTATGTTCAACAGATTTATCTCAGCCTAAAGCCTCCCCAGAGCAAGGATGCTGATTCTCCTGGCCTTCATTATCGTGTTTCACATAACCTCAGCAGCGCTGCTGTTCATCTCAACTATCGACAATGTAAGTGTCATTTCTCCTCCTTGTCACTCAAACACACTGGGTTTTCTTTACTTCATAAAAACTGAGGTTTTCTTCTCTACTCTTCAGCTTGCTTACTGAGAGGACCTAAGTTTGTTGGGCACACTGGTGTCTTCAGACCCTTCTATAATAAAAATGCTTTGGATGTTCATCTTGCTGGTGGATAAGGCCATCCCTGGCATCATGTTGTAAGCTCAAGGCAGCAGATTCTCTCCCCTGGGAGAGACTTGGCCAGGGAGGATATTTACAGGGTGGAGCCTTGGGATTTGATTCAGCTGGACATGAAGGAGAGAAGGGGGGAAAATCCACTGTCCTTCTGTGTCAAGTACATGAAGTCAAACAGCTGGTGATTAATGTGTGGGGATAATTTCAGTCAGGGCGTGCTTTGCCTCACAAGTGTTTGTCCAGGATGCCCAGTTAAATCATCAGAGACACCATGAATGTATCTGTGTCCATTAAGTTGAAGCAGCTTCAGCACAAAGCTTTGGAATATTTTATGTTGCCGTCTTTTCTAATTTCCATTTTATTGTTGTGATCAGAAAGAACTTACCCTCCAATATTTATTTAGCTTTTAATGTAATTCTCCATTTTCCAAAACAGCCCACTATCCTGATCTGAAGTCTGTTCACTGGAATCTGTCTGTGAGGTCTGATGTATGTACAGGCTTTTGCTATTAAAAAATTGCTGCTGAAAACACTGTTTAGTGAAGACCACGCTCCAAGTGAAATGATGTTACCCACAACTTTTTATTGGAAAAGTGTACAAACTCAGGTGTTACATTTTAGTCAGCTGGTTGATTGTTCCATGGAAGTAGGTCAGTATCTGAGCATTAGAGCAGGTTGTCTTACCCTGCTCCTTTGAATATTTAGAAAGCAAAGACAATAGGCAAAGCAACCTAATCTTATTTCAAATCTGCTACACACAACCCAAATTATTACAGAAATAAAAGCCTATGCACTCTGCTTTGTGTCATTGGCTACTTTTAGAACAATTAAACCATTAGAGCAATAAAAAACTTAAACTGTACAACCACCTTCTATTAGATTTTTTACTATGCGTCTGTATATTATATAGAGCTCAGAGCTGAAAAATAACATATTGAACTTGGACTGTAAAATCCAATTGAGTGGCATCCTGAGAAAGTAATTCTTTTTCTTGAAACGCAGTGTTCTGTTTATCCATATGCCTACTACCATAATATATTATAGTTTTAACTGCAGTATTGTTTGCAAAGCTGCACAGTAAGCTCTGAGGCTTCTGGAATGTCTATTTAAGCAGCAGATCCTACCAGGAATCATATTTGTAAGTTGTATTTTGTGCAGCTCTAGTCAAAACAAAGGCCTGGGTAGCTGCTGGAATGGGAATGGGTTTCCTGAGGAAATGACACTTGTGGAGTGCTTGTCATTTTCCAGGCTACTGTAAAAATCTGCTCAGACGCTGCAGTACCATTTTGCCTTGAATGTTAAAACCTCAAAATAGAAATACCACAGGAGGATTTTAATTTGTCAGCAGCCATTACCAGACAGATGCCATAGTATTCCTCAACACAACTGCATTACATAGAGATGAATCACGTCAGTGGCAGCAGCCAGAACATCTATAAAGGACTTCTCTTTCACAGGTGATGCTATTTCCTGCAAATTAGCAAATGCTGTTCCTTCAGAGAGGTGTGCATCCTAAACGGGGTCTGGGTGAACAAAGCACATCTTGTCTAAGTGTCTCAAGGAGTGAGCATCACTGACTGATTGCAAAATGCAAAATTTCTGTCCCAACGATGGAAATCCCCTGTGCTTTGGGATGTTTAAGATGCCCTTACCTACTGCACAGAGGTCTAAAATGGGAATGATGTGTGGATAATTATTGTATTCTGAAATGCCATGAGATCTCACATTTCATTTGAGTGGTTAAGCATTTAAAATGAACAGAAAATTGTTACAGCTGACGTATCTGATCAGTAGACACTTGGACAAGGAAGGAGTTTTGTGGGTTTTGTTTGTTTTTTCTCCTGTAAGAACCCTTTACTTTTATTTTGCAGGCCTGGTGGGTGGGAGATAACTTTTCTACAGATGTCTGGAGAATGTGTACCACGAATACAAGCACCTGTATGGCTATCACTGATGAGTTCAATGGTGAGTGTCTCTCCACGCCTGTGTCTGCGTTCCTTCAGCAGATCTGGTGAAATTGCTATGAAATTTACAGGGGCAGTTTTATAGTTCTTCAAAAATCTGCACGTCCTAACTAGACAGGTCTTCTGAAAACTTTAATACTGGTTTTTCATTTTGGAAAGGCAACTGTTTTAACAGTTTCTGTGAGAGGAAGGCAGAAGGAACTGTCACGTGCACTTAAGAGGCCAGTGCAAGAGTAAACGCAAACAACCAACAATGACTGCTAATAAGTTCTTAAAAAAATTAGGTAAAAACAGTGAAGTCATCTGAAGTGATAGAATTTGCCTCAGAATTGAACTTGCAGAGAAGACCCTAAAAATACTGAATGTATACAAGAATGGGGGGAAAAGTAGAAGAGAACACAAGCTGGAGTTTTAACAAGGAAGTCTTAATACACAGCTTAGTGTAATAGCCTGCTTTACAAAAATTCAAAGTATTCTCAAATGTTCTATTTATTTCTCAACTTTCACTCTGCATGTACATTAAAGAGGTAAATAATTTGAAGAACCGTGTACCCATGAAGTAATTTTATTTTCCAACCATCAGGTTGGTTTAGGGCCTGTAATGTGCAGTGAGCTGATGGCACACAGGGTATCTCAGGATAACCCAGATCTGAGGGTTTGCATTTGTTCTCTGTATTACTCTGTGTCCGCTGCAGTCAGGTGCCCGGCCTGGGGAGATGAGGGGTGCCCAAGGTGTGTTTTCTGCTCCACAGAGCTGTCTCCAGGTCTGGTGGGAGGCTGGGGTCTGCATTTGGAAGCTGTTTGGCACAGCTGGCAGTTTCACTGTGCTTCTAGGACATCAATGGCAGCAGTATTTTCATTCAGTTTGATGAGAAGCTCGTAGAAGTCTTTAAGCTGTATTAATACCAAAGAAGCAGAGGAGAACCAGCCTGTGCAGTGCACACACAACTGCTTTGCTGCATCTGCTGAACCCCTACTTACAGAACATGGCTCTGCCCTTTTACTCCTTGCAGGAGAAGGCAAAGAGAGGAACTATTTTTAATCAAGGCTGCTTTGTTTTTGCAGAGTATCAATCAATTCAGGCTGTTCAGGCCGCCATGATTCTGTCTACGATTTTCTGCTGCGTGGCATTTCTGGTTTTCATTCTTCAACTCTTCCGTCTGAAGCAAGGAGAAAGATTTGTGTTAACCTCTATTATCCAGCTCCTGTCATGTGAGTGATTTTTCAATGCTTTTGACTTAAATGATATTTTTGTGAAAGTAGGAAAGTGGGAAAAGGTTTCAAAAAGAATGAGCTGCATGAGAACTCTCTAGTGCTGTTGGGGCCATAGTTTATCCATTGTAATTGTTTAAACAGTGAACTGTTCCATTCTGTAAGACATAGGCAGTTAAAACATGGATGCCACCACTGCTCAGGATAAAGTAATTTAAACTTTGAAGGGAAAGAATTTGAGATTCTGAACTTCTTGAACACACTAAATAACTCTCTAATTGTTACAGGCAAGTACTCCCTTTGTTTTTTGTCAGTCTTAAAAACTACCCAGATGTTCAGAACCATTTTCTGTTCACTGCAAATGACATAGATACACAACAGCACTTCAAATTTAAAGCCTGCCAAATAAACTGAAAATATGTCTTGAAATGCTTCCAGATTAGTTTGAGGATGGAAAACTAGTGTCTACAAAGAAAGACATTGTTGGAAGCAGCTGACAGAAGAGACACTGAATAGTTGTGTCTACTGATAATATTTTAAGATGCTGACCTTTATTATTTTCTTCCTCCTGTAGGTCTGTGTGTTATGATTGCAGCTTCCATTTACACAGACAGGCATGAAGAACTGCACCAGAGCCATGGATATAGAATGGAAGTTTCCAAGGGCCAATATGGCTATTCCTTTGTCTTAGCCTGGATTGCCTTTGCCTTTACCCTGATCAGTGGAGTGATGTACTTAGTATTAAGGAAGCGTAAATAAATGTCAGTACCTAGTTATTTCTGTCACTGCAGTACAAAACCAAATTCCAGTAACCATTTTGTATATAATCATTTACATGGTTTTGTAGTAAAGGTATTGTTTCTCTAAAAATGTACTGTGTTCTTGATATGAAACAGAATTAAAGAAAAAAAAAAGAAGGCAGGTGAAATGAAATGCCTGGCACCTCCAGGTCAGGGGTCGGAGCAAGACAAAGCCAAGTTGTTTCTTTTACGTATTTCATCATCATAAATGGTTTTCCTTTATTAGACATTAACAGTTTGTTCCTGGCCTCTAGATTACAAATAAAGCCTGTACAAATTAATTTGTAAACAATATACTAACTATATTCCTGGACCAGTTTATCCCTTTGAAATATGTTAAATATAAGGGCGTGTAAAGAAACGAGGCGCAGATGACAATGAGAAAGCCAACAGTTCTAAAGCCCAAAGCTGCACTCAGAGCGTCTGCCCTGGCACAGGACCAGTGTTCTGCTCTTTATAAAGTGCACTAAGTGTCATCAAGTTTTTATTAAAACCACTTGCTTTGCAAAAGTAAACAAGTCCTTTTTGTACTCCAGCGAATGTTTCTCTTGATTAGTCTTTCACATTTAATTTAAGCACACAGAGCCTTTGGTGGGAGCACTTCTCAGCCAATTCCTTGTTCAGCCTGGGCCCAGCACAGCTGGGGCAGTGAGGAACTCCCTACCCCAGTCCTGACTCCCTTCAGCTTAGCCTTGGGCAGCCTTTCTGGGAAACAGAAAAGCATTACTGTGCCTGCATCTGCAGGTTTCTAAGCAGAGTAGTGATCAAGCAATGCCAAATTTAGGTTTTTACAGCTAAACTCGACATGTTTATTACACTGGGCTTTTATCACGTAGTGATTTCATGGTTAATGTGTCCTGTACAAAAGCATTCCCTGAGTCTGCCCATTAGGAAATTGGCCTTTAAAAAATCCATTTTAAATTCCTTTGTGGATTTTACTGGAACTAAACACTGCTACTAAACAAATCAGAGGGCAATTACTATGCTTATGAATCCCAGGATAGGTTTCAAGATAAAAAGTGGTGGTTTTTCTTCCAGTCATTTTGTGAGCTAAATCTTTGCTCTAATACCAGTCTTAACTGCTTGGCAGTGTAGTACTGGCTTTGGCTGATGGGGATTTTGGAGATCAGCGTGGAGAATGAATGAAGTTCTGGTTAGGCCTGTTCTGGTTAGTCACAGCTTTGATGCTTAAGTACAGATTTGACTTTTGAAAAGCTCAAACCATTTTATTTATTTCGGTATTTTCACTACAGCTGGCCCAATACACAGGCAGTAAAAAAGTAAATAGGTTTTGAACGAGGTTATTACACTTAGAGTAGGTTCAGTATCATAAGGCAGTGTAGCTCTACTGAAGTTAATAATTACTACATTAGACATCAGTTGATGTCTAATGTAGTCAGATAATGAATTTTTATCTGATTTCTTCAGATTTATCCTTGATTTCTCACAAAGTAAAAGTTCAGGTGCATAGCTTTTTAGGAACTGTCTCAAACATGAGTGACAGACCATGTAGTTCCATCTACATTCCTTCAACATCCTGTAATGCTTTGGCATGTGCTGCTTGTCTTTTGGGAGCAAAGAAATCCCAGTAAGACTGTTAAAAAATTAGGATAAGCAAGCAGGACATCACAGTGAAAGTAATACTAATAGTTTAAACCCCACATTAGCTTGAAGAAAAGGGATTCTCCCCAGTCTAGCATCATGCTAGTATTCTGTCAGGTTTTTTCCCTCTCAGTGGGAGTGCTCTGAATTTCAATAGTTATTACCCTACTTTTTAAAAAAGTGTTTCTATAATCTGCTGAATACATTTCAGGTTCAAAACCTGAGTTGTTGCTAGCAAGCAGAATTTGTCTTAAATAAAGAGATGCAGGTTTAAGGATGAAAGTAGATTGTTAGCTAGGCATTTTGCTACATTTATTAAAACATGAAACAGTAAGGGAAAATTTTAAGCAAATATGGATTAAAGCTCTAATATCTAGAGGACAGTCTTGAAAAATTCAAAGTTAAGCTTTTATGCAACGGACCTACAAAGATGCTTCAGTTTCTTGCCTTGATAATGCTCAGGTCATTTGCAGAGCAAATATTTAAAATAAAGATGTAGATAGGCATGACCACAGTTTAATTCCACAGTAAAAGCTCTGTCCCTTTAATAAAGTGAAAAACACACACACAACAAACACTCTGATACACAACACCTCCACCTGTGTACAAACACCTGCACATGCATGATGCCACACAGAACAGATGGGAATGTTCTGCACAGCAAGTGAACAAATACCAAATCAGTCTGAACCAGAATTTCAGCAGGACAAACATATTTTAGGGTTTTTTTCTACCTTATATGCCTTTAAAATATACAATTTTCTATACTCTATATATTCTGAAAATGTACATGAAAATAAAGTTAAATTCTTGTACTGTAATAGCAAACTAAATACATTTAGCAATCTGACCTTGTCTTTAAGCTTGGGATATATTTACACAATGTTGGATGAGAAGTAGTTGAGAATTTGTGTGAACAGGTAAAATTAAATTCTTCCTGCCTGTAGTAGAACCACAAGCTGATTATTTTGTCCTTTGTTGAAGATCTTTCAGGGTAAGCAGAGAAAATATTAGTGTACTGAACTTTTAAATGTATGGTGTCAAAAGAAAGTCTCGAGTAATGCAAGATCCACTGATGCTCTGAGGAGTTATTACTTGTAAGGGTTTTTTTATTTTCCATCATTTGCAGAAACAGTCATATATTTTAAGATGAGGTCAAGTGCCTTGACCATATGAGCAAATAACGTGAGAAACAGCCCAGTGACTTCTGTATCTGCTCTGGTCCAAGCCTTGGATTTGCACTGAGGTGCTAACAGCACACTTGGGTTTGCAGAGATCCATTCAAAACACTCCCCCAACTCCACAGAAATAATTTCCCACACCCCATAAAACTTCTCCCTTCTAATCATAATGAATAAAAGGGAAAAGTCCCAAATATTAAAATATTCACTAGCAGCTGTGAGTCTACCTTTGTTTTTCACCCAGCAAGTGATCATCTACAGTACAGGAAACGATCTTGGAAAAACAGTCTATAATATTTATGTCAAGACACTTTAAAAAACAGTATGTTTGTTTTTATTTATATATTCTGTTCAGGACAAGAGATGGGCATTACTTTGCTATACTGTATCTTAAGAAAGTATTGTAGGTGATAGGATCTGTGCCACTTAGATATTAACTAGTTTTTTACCCCAGCTACATCAACAATTAATTTTGTGTGGTTCTTAATGTGTTCAAAATAATGGAGGGACTGCTTGACTTCTTCTGTTCTTACCTTGAGCATCGTGGGAGTTTGTGCCATTTAGCTAAACAGACCAAAGAAAAGAATTCTTCCTGTAATTCCTAAAGACAGGAATAAGATGAGCCACTACCTTTCCAAACACTAAAGACAGCTAAGAATCCTAAAATCATTGAAATAAAAATAATGAAGTTGAAAATTTTATATTTTTAATTTCGTTTATATGTGCAATTAGTCCCCTCTGAAGTAAGAGGATGAAAGAAAATGAAATGTGGAAGTAAATTTTCTTAGTATATTATTAGCAAGAAGTAAAAAATGTGCCATATTGAGAGGTTTTTTTAATATTACTTTAGACATTTTTTTTTTGCTTAAAAATCTTAGGTTTAAAGTATCAGTATTGACGACTTAAATCTGCTTGGAAGTAAAAAGCCTAAAAGCTCTTCGGGTTAAAGTTTAAATCCTTTTGTCAAATGTTTTTATACATTTTTAGGCCTGACAGAATTGGAGGGGGAGGGAGGGAAAGGAAGGAAAAGGACAAAGTAGAGGGAAAAGAAACAGAAGGGGAAGCACGGCTGGAACAGGTTTTGGGGCTAGAGGTTTCTCTGTGTTTATTTCTGAATCTGGTGTCTCCTGGTGTCCCTCGCTTCTGTACAAAAATATTTCACTGTTCCAATCCCGTTCCAATGGAGCCTCCTGGTGGTGACAGAGAAGCCTTTGTCAAATCCCAACTTGTTCCCTTCCCTTGGCAAAGGTCTTTAAAAAGCTGAACTTTGCATCAAGTCCTGAACATCCTGCGGTGAGCACAAGTTAAAAAGTGGCTCAGCTTTGGCCGTGGAAGGTCCATTTTGGGATGGGATTGAAATGGCTCTGTTGAACACGATGCAATGACCCAAGCCCTGCTCTCTTCTCACAGGAACTGCCCCTGCAGCCCCCTGCTACAAAAACCTTGGCAGGTAAACCCAACACAGCAATGGACATGGCATTGATTCCAAAGAATTATCTTCTCCTTAGTGGTACCTAAATTATTACGTGTTACACCTCAGGCATTAAGTTTAGGGAGCTGCTAGAAATTAAATTTTAAAATTTTTCTTTTACATTCCCTAGAATTGTGGTTTTCTTCTGTTGTATTGATCACTTCAAGCTTTTTTTCTTTCATTTCACTCTGATAATACAGAATTTCAGTGGAAGGCCTCTCTTTAATCAAGTATATCCAAGAGTTTGTACCAATTGGCAGAGTGGTATTTGTTTCCTTAGATTTCTTAAAACAACCAAAAATTATTGTAAAAATGAAAAATTGTATATCCAAAAGTTAACACAAGTGAAAGCAATACTTGATTTGCAGCAAACTACTTAGAACATCATCTAATTGCCTGAGGACATATCCCATACCTTAAAACCTTTACACTTAAAGATTAACTTGTTTTAAAAACCCCAAATTAAAACTTAAGGCTTTAGGTATCTTACTGAACCTTATCTTTGTTTTGTGTTTTGGTCAAAGTTTTTGGGAAAAGGCCAAGACGATATGAAACTATTTCTGTAAAACTTGTGAAAGCTTTAAACAAAAGGACAAGACTGCATATTTGTCACATGTAATTCTTTTATACTTTTAGATGTGAAAGAACAAAAAGTTTAAAGAGTCCAAAGACTTCTTTTGAACAACTGTATTTTTGTAAGATTTTTTTTTTCATGAACTATATGGTCAGCATAAAACAGGAGGCTGACAATTCACAGAACTGCACCTCCTGTAAGATTAGCTAAAAGAATTTCAGCAGAACAAAATACAATCAGTCTAAAGACATGAGAAATTCCTGTTCTCCATAACAACCAAATGTCCCCACAAAAAAAAATGCCTTGCAGTCTTATCATTTTAGTACTAATGCACCAATACCTCCCATGAGAAATGCTCTTGTATTAGTAGCTAAGTTACTGACATTTTTATTTATTGTTTCATATTTTCAATTTCACTGCCTAAGAAATTAGTCTTCAATTTGCAGTAGTTCATGGCTCCTGTGCAATGGGCTGGGAATAGGTAAATGGATGATGCAAGGTAACTCAAAGAGGCAGGAACACTGTCAGGAGCTTTAACTCTGCAATAAAGAGGCCTGGCCCTTCAGCAGAAAAACTCCAGCGTGTCTCCCAACAGGACAGCATCAAAGCAGGAGTCATCAACATCCCCTCCTTTGAATTTCTTTAATCACACTGAAAAGAACTGGATTGTAGTCTTGAAAAAAAATCTCAAAGATCAACCAATAAGAGCTCTACATAGATTTTTTTTCTGTTCTTAATGCAACAGCAAAGGGAGCTGTAACAGCCACGAGGTTTCAGTGTAACCATGCAGTCACCCATTGGATTGCAAGCAGGCATTAATGCCCCTGGGGGTGTCTGGATCTGCATCCCTCACCTGAGGAACAGGTGCTGCTGCTGAGGTTTCCTCCTGCATTGCCAGAATAGCATTCACCTCTTTCTCCAGTTCGGAGACTTTCTGCTGCAACAGAGAACAAACACAGCAAGGATTAACACAGCTCACCTGGAATAAGGAAGTTGTGTATTACTGGTGTATGAAGTGGAAAAATTGCAATAGAAAATAGAACTATTATTAATTTATCTCTGTCACAAAAAATAAACGAATTGTGTACATTGGGGGTCTTTCTTTAAGGTACCATAATAGTCACGTGATTCACACACAAAATGCACACAGTTATGCAAAGAAACTTACTAGTGATGTTTTAACTATTTCTTCGTGGGTTTTGGTGCATTCTACTTGTCCAGCTCTTCTCTTTAAACATTCAACTTCTTGATTAAAGAAGTCATTATTTAAAGCACGCATCTGCTCGCCAGTCATAAGTTTAATCTAGAATAAAGAAAAGCTGTGTTTCAAATCTAAAAATGTAAACTCACTTAAATAAATGCCTGTATGAAAAACTGCTAAATTTAATTTTTTCCACAGTTTCAGGAAGAGTAGTACTTTTCTTTTTATTGTTTATAGGACATTTCTGGCAGGTACAGACCATAGAATTTTCTGCCTTGGCACTCTCCATTGCACTTAGGTCACATTGCATAAAGGAGGTGTCACAATAGGCCTATCTTCTAAAATTTAAAGGGGTAAAATTAGGATGGTTGTATTACCATTAGCAAAATAATGGTAGCAAAATACAGCTTTGGACATTTTTTTGTAAGTTTTTAATTTCCCTACATATAAAATTAAGGATTTTACTTTCTACAGGACTGATGATCAATAATTGCTGAGAGACAAATTTCAAGCAGAGTACTCATGAGCAAGTGAAGCTTGTTAACCTGAGAAATAAAAAAAAATCTAATGATTATAGAAAGATGAATAATAAAATTTTAAATATCTTATAAATATTTTAGATTATTCCTGTTAAAATCATTTGTTGATTTTACACACCAGACATATATCTGTGATACCAGCTACAAGGAAAAATTGCCTGTGTAAGCAGGACTAGAGTGCATCCTAATGTCAGGAAAATAAAAATTTTATGACAACGTATTTCCTAGGGAAAAAAGTCTCCATTAAAAAACATATAAACTCCTGATCATTATTCTCTACATGAAGTATTTGCTTTCTGCCTCTGTGATAAAACACAAATTTCCCTTCTCCCAAAGACTTGTGGCATCTGATCAGTGAATTCAGTAGCACCTGCAATCTCCTGTGTGTGCACAAATATTGCTCCCCAATCCTGCAGACTCCTGTTGATTTTTGTGGCTCCTCAAGCTTCCCCCTACCACCAAACACTACCTAAGCTCTGTGTCCACACCTCCTCAGCACCTTCCTCCCACCCTTCCACCCAAAAGTTCCTCTGCAGCATCAGGGACTGACCACTGGAGTCCCAGAGGTGGCATTCATTGGGAGGCACCAGACTGGAAGTTCAGTTTCATGGAAGAAAAGTGCTGGAATTAAGATGTTCCAGTGACTTACAGCAGTCATAAAAATGCTCTAAGCAGTACAGCATAGCTGAACTACTGGAATGCAAGGCACATCACCAGAAAATAATAAAATCAAGCTTTCTATTGAACACAAAACAATTCAAACATTTCAATCACCGCACATTACCTTTGCCAAAAGACTTTCTTTGTTTTTTGCCATTGTACAAATACTCTTCTTCTTGCTTCTGTCTGTAATGTTAATGCATTTACACTGGGTATTTCCTCTGCTTACAGGGACTACCTGCTTCCTTTCAGTGTCCCCTGAGGGAAAAAATGAAGAAAAAGGCATCATCAACCTTTCAAATTTCTTTCAATATAAATAATTACAATGCAGGGCAGTGGAGGGAGGAGTTGTATCACTCCAATCGCTGATGTTCCACCTTAAATTGCTGCAGCAGTTTCCTGTTGAAATAGAATTGGGACATAGAATTTTGTGCTAAGGGACACAAACCCCAAAACCTCAGACAAAAGCCTGCGGAGGGAGGAGGAGGAGGACAGAAACAAGATTATCAATTAATTAATTGCTGCTATTAATTTTCTCACTTCAAACCCCCTTTTCTTTCTTTTTTCCTCTTCCACGGACAGAAACATGCTCTCTACTTTGAAACAAACAAGTAAAAGAAGCCAATTTTTTATTTTCTACAGAAATAACACTGAGATACGCCTGACAATTTTTCCTAACCTATTCTGGGCCAGTGCCTCTCATCTCTGTTGTACTTAAAAGCTTTCTGACATATCACAGAAAACACTTAAATTCCTGTCCCAGGAATGGGCATTTTTAAGTCTTATCAGCTGAGATGTTGTCCTCAGAGGCATGTCAGAACCATCTTCAATTAAGAAACACTCTTTTCTTACTACCAGCAAATGAAATTTCTCCTCCTACATTTACAAAAGAAACATTTCATAGAGGAAATTATTCTTTAGGGTTTATAGTGAGGTAATACATTCCACTCAACACCAACTTTGTGTTGGTACTGAAGCAACAATTCCCCTACTAAGCTACTTGGTACAGAGCTAAGCACACTACTTTTTAAACATTTACCCTAATATAAGAAATTGCGATTTGTGTAAGCCAGAACACCTGCAGAAATCAGTTTTATAGAAGACTGTATTTTTTTCACAGGGGCAAAAATATGGTGGAATTTTTAGGCATTTTTGTCTTCATCTGCCACCCCTCCCTTGACCCCCAGCACTTAAATGTTGGTTTGTATCTGAATTTTTGTCACAAATTATCTCAGGCACAGGATTTTGACACTGTAATAGTAATAGTCTGAGCAACATTTACACCAAAAGAACATTCTTGTCAGCCACTGTTCTGACTGCTGTTCAGAACACTGGTTATGTTTTTCATTTAGCACTTAAGGCACGTTAAAACACTTTTAACACAATCCTTACTTTTGCAGATTGCACATAAGACACTTGGCTGAAGAAAATGATGTCTAGTTTGCAAAACACATAAAAACTCCTCTCTTGAGGTGTTCCGTATTTTATAAATCTTTTACTTCCTTTTGATTCCTTAGATCCAAAGCATTTGAGAGAAATTCTGTAAGAAAGAACTGGATTTTAAAACCCAATACATGAAGTAACTCATATCTGAGGTCTTTATTTTTTATGGTTTTGAAATAAATCCTATTTTAAATAATTTTAGAGCAGGAAAACATCAAGCTGTCAAAAACGTGAGTGTCAAAAGTGTGAGTCTCGTTCAAAGCGAGAATGTAGGTTTAAAGACAATGTGGGTTTAAAGACACCTGTTTCAGTTACACGTCTTTAATCTTTTAGTGAAAATCTCACATAACCCCTACATCCTAGTCTTTTATTCGCCTTCCATACAGAAACGTGTCCTCACGCCAATGTGACCACATCCACCTTGTGAACTTCTCACAAGTTACAGCAAAACCTCTGGGTATTCACAGGAGCTAACTGGTGTAAGCTCTTTACCCTTTTTTGACGGTACAGGTCATAGCTCATGTAAGGCAGCAAACCCTGCCGCAGCTCCTGCCTGTGCTCCCACCTCACCGCCCTCAGAGCCCCCTGCCCAGGGCCCCAAAGTGACCCACCGAGACCAAAGCCCTCCTTGGCCCTGGCGAAGCCAAGGAGTTTGGAGAGGCTCCAAAAGCTTGGAGTTACCGTCCCTGGAGGTGTTTAAGACATCTGAATGTGGTGCTGGCTGATGCGGTTTAACGGCTTACGGATGATTATGGCTGGACTGGGTTGAAGGTTGGACTGGATGATATTAAAGTTGTCTCCATCACCTTGGGTGATTGCATGACTCTACAGAATGAGGTGGCCACTCCTGGGGACAGTCCTCCTCCCCTCTGCCCGGGGGCACACAGGAGGCTGGGCTGGGCGGAGGAGCCCGAGGAGCGGACGGGGGGCGGTCGGGCCGAGCCTGCCGGGGCTGCCCCGCCGCCCGAGGCAGGCCGCTCAGGCCGGGCAGGGCCGGGCCGGGCCGCTCTGTCGCGGCACACGCGGCGCTGCCCTGAGCCGCTCCCTCAGCTCGCACCTGTCGCCCTCCCGGGCACCTCGCGGGCTGCAGGAGGAGGGAACCACCACCTTCCCCTTGGCGGCGGGACGGGACCCGCCGGGTCGCGACAGGAGCGCTGAGGGGCCGCGAGGGCGGCCGGCCCGGAGGGGCGGCTGGCGCCCGATCCCGCACGGTGCTGCCCCCCCTCATCGCCGCAGCCCGCGACATGTCGCGACTTCCCCGATTTCTCCAGAAGTCTCACTAGCGGCTGGTTACCAATTCGACCTTTACTTTACCCGCAGTCATCAGTTCTTACCTGTAAGAACTCTTCAGTAGTGCCCAGCGACGATGGCCATAAACTAAAAGACAAGGACTGTCCCCTCAACACGAGGCAGAACTCTCTCCTGAGGGTGGCAAGGCGGGGCACAGCCGCCCGGAGGGTGCGGCCCTGGCCGTGCGCTGACACTGAACGGGACCTCGTGTGGCGGCCCTGGAACGTTCCGGCCTGAGGAACCCGCCCCGGCGGCCCAGCCCACTCTGTTCAGAAACACGCGGCTCTCAGAGCCAGGGCGGAAAATCAGGGCCCCGTGGAAGATCGTGCAGGGTTCTCTAAGCACGTGTGTAATCGCACAGTCAGTGCGTTTCTGGCTAATAAATGCGTGCACCTTCTTGAGCCCTGTGCCCACGTTAGGCGGAGCTCGCCCCGTGCATCTGGCGCTGTAATAAAGTCATGCCCTGCTTCTTCATTGTGAGGAGCTTTATTCCGGGTTTTTGGTGGCACTGGACACAGGACAGCCCGCACGCTGCTTTGTGAGGGAGCGGGGACCATGGGCTGGAATTGGGGCCGAACTCGGCACAATTCCATGGTTTCTGCCCCAGCTGGGTGATTGGGGAGAAAGGACACAGAATTCAGAAATTAGTTTTCTGAAATACTTGCATACTTGTGGTGATAGGGAAATACAGCTTCCTTATGACAAATCCCAGTGGCAGGAATGGTTTCTCTCCTCAGTAAGAGGATGTCCTGCTAGAAACGAGCCTTGCTAAAAGGCTGAGGTTTATATAAATAACAGTGTTTTTCTTCTTGTCTGTGACAAGTCCGAATACATTTTTTCCCATGCTTTCTGTTTCCTTTCTAAAATAATTTATTGCTCCTTGAAAATAAATTCATGTAATTGTTATACGATGATTTATAGTTAAGTTGGGTATTTCTTTATTCCAGCACAGCATATTGGCAAATCCTATTCCATGAACAAACTCTTAGAGTGAAATAAGTCTAGTTTTTGTCCAGTGAAGTTAACTAGGCTGGTTTCAGCAAAGAGAAAGTCCTGGAAATTTTCACAGGGTGTAGCTCCTTGCTTTCTGCTCGAGAGAGTGCAAACTTCGGAATGTCAGACCAGAGGGCTTTGCTCGGGAACAGCTGAATAGCAGTGGCTGGCAAAGCTCCAGCTGTCCTAAACTGGTTCTAGGCACGGAAAATTCCTCTGTGTTAAATTCCAGGGTAAGACAACCCATCTCTGAAACGTTCTCCTACCCTCCTGACATGAAGATGTGTTCATCCAGCAGAAAATACTGTAAAATATACTTAAAATTTTGAAAAGAGAAACATTATGTTTTTCCCAGGAAACCTGAATCTTAAAATCTGAATGTTGCTTTGTCGATGTTTACAAGTATAAGCCCATTTGTTTCCTCCTTGTGGTTTTATTTCCATGAATTTCCACACACAGCTGTTTCTTTCATGAGCAATGCCAGGGTGTGCTGGTTAGCTGTTCCTCCCAGCATAACCTCAAGCTTTTCCATTTTGCCACATAGTAGGTATTTAATAAATTAGAGTATAATAGCTGAAGGATATCTAGGACTTATGCTAAAAAATTTGTTTCTCTGTTAAACCCAGTGAACATTTTATGATTTATTGCTTATGTTGAAACATTTGATATTGCACTAAGAGGCTCCTGAGATGCTTCATTTTAGTAGATTTGTTATTTACATAACAGAGTAGTCTAAAACTGTCAACACTGACATTTTATTAATGGTGTTGTTGTGCATTAAAGCTTGTGAGACGCTAATGATTAGTCCAATGATTGATTTGGAAACAATATTTTGAGTGCATTTGTTACTGTGACAGTTTTTCAGAGGAGAGGACAGTTTTTCCTCTCTGCGCAGTCTAAATCTTCAGAATAAGTGAGGATGTTCCAAATGTGCACTCATAAAGGGAACTGTTGTTTTCATCTAGGTACAAGAAAAGATTCTGCCCTGGTTTTGTTTGATCTTCAGAAGCTGTCCCTTTGCATAACTGTGTGAGGAGCTGAGAGTAAGAGCACTAGCACTAACCTCTCTAAAATACTGGCATTTTTATAAAGTGATACCATTCACTTTCAATAGTACCATTAATTTTATACATCTTTACGTATATACCCAAAGATATTAATGAAAATTAGAATGGTAGTTTAGAGACTGTGTAAGTCTAAGGATATATCATCCATTCATAACTATGCATAGTGTTCTATTAGCTGAAAAGGAGCTTGTGAAGCTTTTTTGGAAGGAAAATGATTTCAAATCCTCAAATGCAGTCTGCTGTGAGTAGCATTGGTAAATAAAGCTGGGATGAAAGGCTGTTTGAACACTTAAAAATGCAGTCATTTGCATTCAGATTTTTTGTTGTTGTTGTTGTTTTATCCTTAGGTGAAGAGTAGCAGCACAGAGGAATGATGGAGGACCTTTTTCAAATTAAAATTTTTTGTCTTGCTGGGTTTAGTCAAAAACTCACCGAAATACAGTGGGGCTTGGGGTTTATTTTTATTTTTCTCTGAAAGGTCTACGACATGAATGATTTCCATTAATCAGAATGATTTATTATGTTTCCAGTTTCTTTAGTTGCTCCACCATTGCTCAGACTACAATCTTACATGGCAATTCTATTTAGAGTGTAAGATCTCGTGCATTTTTCCTCCGTGGGCATTAAACAACATTATTTAAATGGGTGTTTTAAAGATTTTTAAAAAATCAAACAGAAATTCTTTAAGCACGTATCAGTAGAAGTTGGGTTGAGTTCCCATCTTTGCACGATCATTTCCTCATCTCTATCCTCTGGAGGGAGGTAAAAACACTTGTGTCTCCTCGGTGTCCTGACTTGAGGTCAAACTTTGACTTCTGTCTCCATTAGCAATTAAGTTCAGAACAGTAGCACAGTTTTGAAGGGAATGCCCTGATTATTTCAATTTTGTTCACGTACAGGGTCAGTTCTTAAAGCACTGATTGCATGTATATATTAGATGCCTTTCAAAGGACAGAAAGCCAGAAGCTCTGCTCCAAATGAATTTGGATGCCTGCTGAGACCTTTGTGTTCTGAATGTGCCCCCAGAAGCCCTGGAGTGGTGATAGGAGTACTGTGAGTTCTCACTGGAGATGCTTCATTACCTCCTAAGGGGATCACATCCCTGTGACTGGGCAGCATTTGCTGGGGCAGCTGTAGGAAGATTCAGTAAAGAAGGATGTTTGGCCCAGCACTCTGCCCACTCCACAGTGGCAGAAATGGGCTGGAAGGATGGGGTGTCACAGTGGACTGAGAATTTCCAGGCCCTCTTCTGGTCTTGCAGAGCACTGAGGTGCTGCTTGCTGTTTACAGGCTGGATTCACTTCAGCAGAAGTGAAACTCCCAAAGGTCTGTCGGGATGATGTTATACTTTGGGTAGTTCACTTAGGCTTTTTGGTTTGTAATGTTTTAGCATAATGCTCCATCTTCTGGGCAAGAGGTGACATTTAACAGTCTTAGAGTGTCTCATTAAATTATGAGTCCTATTGAACATTTTATTAGAGGAATTTGTTTGCCACTCATCCACTTTGTCTTGCCTGCTGTAGATTGGCTTTTGATTCTCATTAGCCAAACATTTTTTGTTTGCTCTTTTTTTAGAGAGGTCTTTAAAAATACAGTGGATCCTTTTTTTTTTTTTTTTATATGACCTCTCTAGCCAAGAGTTTTAATGATTGCAGTTTTTAAAAGTGCCAGAGAGTTTTGAATTTGCATTAGTCAGGAGGCAGATGATTGTCAGTTTCCAGTTCAGTTCAAAAAGTCACACAATGTGCAAGAGGAAGCAAAAGCAAGCATAGCTAAAAATGGAGATGTAGGCTATCAATTAATGAGTGAGTCAGTGCTACCCTTCTTAAAGGACCAAATCCCACAGTTTTCTTTATTTTTGTAGTGGAAATTTCAGCTCTGACCACAATTTAAACCAAGGTCCTGAAGTTGGGGTTTAAAGTAATTTTTATGAAGTTAGAATGATCCTCTGAGGCCCTACCACCAGCAGTTCAGTCCAGAATTCTGACATATTTATAATGGTCTGCCCTGATCCATAGAGAAAAACAGAAACAATAATAAGGTCAAATCTTAGTACGTGAATTTGATGGAAAGAACATTTTAAATAAAATTGAGTGCAGTTCTTGAATGGTACTGTGGTTCACCTATGCTGAAAAAAGATCCTGTAACAAAGAAAATTAGTTTTCCAAGAGTAGTCACAGACAGTTCTAAACATTTTTCAAATCTGTATTAAAAATATGTGGCAGACTGTGTGTGCTGTGCTTCACCTTCGTGTCAATCAATTACCAACTGTAATGACAAGCAGGTAATCAAGAATATAAGCAGCATCTACTCCACGCTGTTCTGTACGTACTCTTCTGTTCTCAAGTTGAGTTTTACTCAAAACTTTGCTGAAGCCATGGTTCATCTGGCTGATAATTGGAGCTAAGTTCTGCCCTGCTGTTGTGAAAAAATCTGCAGGATAATTGGGATTCCATTGATAGGTCCATCAGGTGGTGCAATTGCTGCATGGTCTGGATGCAAGATTTTTCTTCAAAGGCTGGAAGCAGGGTGCAAAAGGAATCATCTCTTACTTTGCTGAAAAACAGCTCAACAGGAATGCAAATAAAATAAATGTGTTCTTTCATGTAGGAAACACTAGTTTTGAAACTCTTTACAGCAAAAGATGATTCCTAACAGTCATGAATGAACTGGCAGGTGCATTATGCTAAAGTTTGTAATTGTCCAAAAGATTTAAAAAACCCACAAACCTATATAAAATATTCTAAAGAGCTAGAGAAAAAGCTTGTTTCCCTAAGCTAAAGGGAAAAATAAAAGCCTTTCATGCAGTAAATCTGAGAACCTTTCTTCCCCTCAACTCCACATCTCTCTGAGAGGGTATGATATGCTCCTCTCTTTTTAGCTGTCATGCTTAAATATGACTAATAAATTTTGAATCCACCCAAAATGTAAAAATATACTTTCCACATAAAGAGCTGGCAGATATAAGATGATGTATGAAGATTTATTTGACAATATAGTCTTGCTTTAAGTCAGGAGACATTTGAAGTATTACTAAGAAGAAATATGCAGCTGTTCTCCTTAACTGCGACAAATTGCACAAGCTGCAAAAGTCCTGTTCAGTGCAGTATAAGTTTTTGATAAGAAAGTTATTTGATTTTTTTCTTCCTTCTTACCTTTGGAAGCAAGGATAATGGTGAAAGAAAATAAATTTTAAACATGAATTAGAAGTGTAGAACTTGAATTGTACAGGAGCGCAGTCCAGAGCTTCACATGAGGCTTTTGCCTGTCAAGTGCCTCAGTCAGAATTAGTTCTGTTGGTTTTAACAGGCACTAAGTGTCATAAAGTAAGCTGAGAGGTGAGAAATGAAATGGAAATAAGTTGAGAGGTGGTGGCAGAGGGCTGATAAGTCACTTAGCTGTTGTCTACCAACTCTTTTTTGTCTAAATTTGTATTATGAGTTTGGAGTAGCACACAAAGAGATCTAATGGAAAACTAATAAAAATTATATTGATTAGCCAGGTTAAAAGTGAAAATAATTATTTTTAATAATCAATAATTGAATGGCCTACATAAATTTGTAGGGTGTGGATTTTGTTTCAAAACTTTGGAAAGCATGTATCATCACAAAGTTAGTGGTCATGTTAAGTAACCTTCCTTGAAATGGTGCCAAGTAACATAATTTTGCTTAATTGTTTTATTTTTGTGTTTATTGATTACCTTCTATAATTTGCTTGCTTGAACAGCACTTTGAGGCCGAATGACTTATGATTTCCTGGACAGTGGCATTTATTGTCTTTTGCAAAGACACAACAGGAAGATTCCTTCTGCTTTCCTTCTGGAAATAATCCAGAGCTTCACCAGTTTTTTCAAGAATAATTTACAAATTAATATAAATAGTTTGTGGAGCTCTCCACATGTTCTTTAGATTTTCCATGATGCATATTATCTCCACATTAAAGTCCTTAATGACTTGATATTTGTTATCCTTTCTGTCTTGAATGTTAGGTGTGCCATTATCCTGCTAAAATATGAACTTCTTACATGAAATATACTTCTAGAAGTATCAGTTGTCATTTAAAAATTTGGATGTAGTCTGTAACTGCTGTATTAATATGCTTCATTTTCCTCATGCTAGCTGCAGACAGCAGTCAGACCTAACTAAATAAACATCACTAGTTATTTCACTAAATTTAAACTGTAAATTTAAATGCAAAGTGACTCTTGGATCCCACTGCTGTTTAAAAAACGCCACCAAAAAAAAACCAAACAAAAAAAAACCCAAACAAAAAACCAACAAAGACCCAACCAAAACCAGGCCAGTTCATTGAGTAAGCACAGTATTTGAGAATTGCCTTCATCTTCAGCAGGAAAAAATCCACACATTTCCTTCGCACAGGAACTCCCAGATTTGAGAAAGTTACAGCTCAAATCTATGTACAAGCAAGGAAACAAGTCCAGCAAATATTTAATGCAAATGGTAGCTATTCACTCTAGTTTATACACTTAAATTCTAGTTATTACACTTAAATGCATATAGGATAGCACATGGAAAATTGATGTAATCCCTAAAGGACAGACTTTTCTTGTGAAGTCACAAACACTGTGACACCTGCAATCAGATTAATTGGCCACATTTTCCAGAACAAAAGGCATTTACTGGGTACCTGCATTACCATGTACTGGACACATACATTCATTCTCTTGTGCTTGTGAGGGATGAAAAAAAAAACCTTCTCTGACCTATTGAAGTAAAAATCTGTGTTTGGCTTTAATGCCAGGAGGCAAATGTTTCGGAAGGTGGACATTTGTAATTGTGTAGCCAGAATAAACCATGCCTTAAAATCAACACTGTCTGGATTACAGACTTGGGATCTCAGGATGAAAATCACTGAGGGTTCATTGTGTTTTTGTTGACCTTCCCTGACTGCAGTAATGAACTGCACTGTGCACTGCATGAGTGCTGAGAATACTAATGAAAAATAGTACAAGTGTCTCTTGGTGCTACTCTGTCAGCTTAAAAAAAAAAAGTTATATTCTGTCTGTATAATTCTTACTCTTTATGTTCTATTTGAGTGCTCATAGGCTGTAATATCAAAAGTTATTTTCTTCATCTTTGTCAGCACACTTAAATTCCTTTTCATACGTCTTCCCAAACGGAATCCCTGAGAGCTGTTGATACACCAGTTGTGGATGCTGGCATGCTCCAAGGTAAACTTGTCTCCACAGATCTGTCATTTTCTAGGGACCAGCTTCCAAGCTTTTCCATATGTTTTGTTCCTTTTTTTTGTCTTCCTTCAACATCTGTTAGGTGATAGAAGCAAGTGAGAGTGTGTTTGCCTTTATTTTGCAAGAACCAGTAAGCTGTGATAAAGATACTTTACTCATGTGCATGGATTTCAAAATAACTATACCTTTTCCATCTATGTTAGAGTATGATGAGTAAAAGTCTTGTAAATTATACATTCTGGGGTTTCTTTTGGCCATCTTCAATTGGAGGGTCAGCAGTCTATGCAGTGGGGGTGACAACTACTGGGATGTGGCAGCTTTATTAATGACATGACATGACACTTAAACATTGTCTTGCTTAAACGTGTGGGTTCATGAAGACACTGGCAGGCTGGGGACAAGGCAAGTCTTTAAATTGTTTTTGCTTACATGATCAATGCAAGTGAGAATTTGAGTCTCATGGCCTCTATTTTAGGTTTTCGTGGCTGTCTTCCTTGGGGAAGCCTAACACTGTTAGAAGTGCTTAAGGCAGAAGAACTTCTGACCCTCTCATCATTTTCTCATGTTTTCATATATTTGATTTATTGCTGTACCTGTTTCCTCTGAGTCATCTAATCTTTCAGTCATTAATTTGCTTCCTTTGGCAAAAATATCTGACAGCCATTTAAAACTTGGGGCTTCTGGCTAGGAAAGCAGCAGCGAATAAAACACTTTCCTTTCAAATAAAGGCCTGAACTGAAAGGTTTGTGTCTCATGTAGAAGGCACACTGTGGCTTGTCCTTAATACCATAGGTTAGGTAACAGTAAACATCAAGCCTGAGGGTAGCCTACCTTTGTATTGAGATTGTCTGTGCAATTTTTGTGTATGCATCCAGCCTGACAGAATCCGATTCATTCAAGCCTAATCACTTTAAGCTACTAAATAAGTAGTTTTATGTGTTGTTACACAACAGCTTAAACCAACTCAAGTCAACACTGCCGTGGTTCCACCTTTTCCCTTCCCTCCATGTGATGCAGTCTCATGGTCTCTTTCCAGGGCACTCGCATAACCCACGCAGAGCTCATTCAGGGAGCTGACTAACAGGGTGTGCGCTGTGCTTTTTGTTTTTTTCCAAGTCAGTTTTCTTGGGTCGGTGTAGAGCCAGCACACATGTGATGGACAGGCTGATGATTTAGGCTGTGGTAATGCTGACATACATTATCATGGTTTTTTTGGGAACACATGAATAGTTAAGCTGATCTAATAGCTTACTGCTGCTGCTATTGAAGGAAGGAAGGAAGGAAGGAAGGAAGGAAGGAAGGAAGGGAGGGAAGGAGTGGTAATTCTCTTCCCCTGCCTCCCAACTAAATAAAAGCTTGGTTATGTTCTCTTCCTGATTTTGTCATCAGTTCTGAAGTCAGTTGGATGGTGTTTTGTGCTGATGAATTTTCTAACAAGGCAGAAAAACCCCGTAAGATGCTAAGTGTGGCTCTCTGTTAGCCAGGTTTAGCATACATTCAGACTAATTCCAGAGGCAGCATAAAACCAAAGAAAAGGTGTTAACAGGATTGTAGCTCTGACTGAGAGTAAACTAGTTATAGAGTGCACTTAAGAAATGTACCTGGGTTTGACTATGGCTGGTCAGATCAGTGACATTTGTCACGAAAGTGAAAAGATCTTTTAAGAAACCTGAGCAAAATCCATGAGTTACTGTGAAACCAAATCTCAAGGCAGTAGTGTCACAGAGCATTATTAGACAGAACTGTTTGATGCTCCAGAAAAGTCATTGTGGCCTTTGAAGGAGAAATGTGATTTAGGTCCCTGCTTTTTCCTGTTTGACTTATTTACTTTGAAGTTGTGCAGTTTGATAGGTAATGATAGGCATCTCAAGGCTGAGCCGTGCATGATGGAGAAAAGGCAACACACGATTCTAGAATTGGTAACTTGGCACTGCATCATGTATGTTGAAACAAGTTTAGCATTGTATCTGTGTGGTTTTTATGTTCAAGGTGTCCTGTTGTTCATAGCTTAGATCCTGCATCTTTTCCTCTTGACTGGATGTTCATGCCAGAAGTTGCAGGATGTGGAGATGACAGTCCATCGTATCTTTTGTAGGCTTTGTTAGCAAAGTGGAATCACTCTGGGCATGTGTGACCTGCCTTCAGGTAAATGTTAACAAAGATACTGTTGAATTGTTGCAGGAGAGACATGATTTTTGGCTCTGGGAAAGCAGGGAAATTGTTATGAGCATGACACACAGGTCTTAGGCTTATTTGCATATTTTTTTTGTACAATGGAACAATGACTTTAATTGTTTTTTGTTTGTTTTTTGATTTATAGATATTTCCAACTCCCTTTTAAAGACACTGGACAGTACAAGTATTTTAAATGCTCTTAAAAAAATCTTTAAAAGTTGAGATGTATTAAAGTAAAAAGTTAGTATGGTTTTGTATAAATTGGTAATTAAAATGCTGATAGAAGGACTTACGCCTCTTTTTAAAGACTGAGAAAGTACCATGACTGTTTGATGAAATTTCTCATCTCCCACTAACACCTACATCAAAAAACTTTGATCTGCTAGAAAAATACCCAGCAATTTCCATGAGAAAGATATCCTTGAATCAGATTTGCATGGTTGGCCTGTTCACACAGAGAGAACCCTCATACTGGAGCTGCTGGCGTTGGAGAGACTGTGTCCTGCGTTGGCTGGAGCAAACAAAGGGGCTGTGCAAAGGCTCTGCAGCCCTTCCTGTCAGAGGCTCAGTGTCCCTCAGCCATGTGGTCACCAAGGCAACATTGGTGCCCATGTGGACAGGGGGCTAAACAGGGCAAGCACTTACATGTGGTGTCTCAAAGAAAGCTTTCTTGGGAAATACTTTGGAACAATCCAGAAGATGGATCTGTGGGTGGGATCATAAGTGTGTTTATCTTCACTTCCAAGCCACTGTTTTGAGTTGAGACCACTGTGGGTGTTCTGTTGCACTGTATGTTCTTTCACTTACATTTTCAAAAGAAAGAGATGGAAGCACTGTGGAAATAGAGGTCTTGACTTCTAATCTCTGAGATGTAGAACAGCTCAGGTAGAAAAGCCTTTTCAAGTGACTTTGATAAATTACCACTGCACATTAAAATTTGTTTTAATGTGAAGGCTTTCTGCATTTAGTGATTGAAATTTGGTCATTCAGAAGAGATACAAAGGCTACTACCTGTGACTGTTCATATTTGAAAAAAGATTCCCATTCCCAAAAAAACACTTGCTGTTCATAGCAAAGCTCTGGAGTCTGCCTCAAGGTATCATTTCAGCCCATTCAAACCCATACTATTTGATGAGATGGCCACTAATTGAGTCTGTTGAATGCTGAGATAACATTGGGGCTTTCAAAACCACTTGAACAGTAAATTTAAGAGAAAGTGAAATATGAATTCACTTCATTATTATTTAGCAATATCTTTAATTTCTTGAAATATACTATAATGTATCTCAGACTTGGAAGTGGGAGAAATTAACTTGTGTTAAACAATTGGTTATTTTAAATACTGGGGGAAAAAAAATCCACCTACTGCATCATTTAGCATCTGAATTGGTATTCAGAACTAAGAATCAGCAGGTTGCTCCTGGGGTATTATTAAAAGTGCCCCTGAAGAAGATTATTTTTAAGAGGCAAACCCAAAGTGTATTTCATCTGTATATTAAGAAGTTCATATTCCTGTTTAGCATATATAGGAGAGAATGGAGTAAGAAGAGAAAGATAGATCATGGCAGGAAACATTTAGAGCAGAAAGTGATCGAGTGTAGATGTAGGCAACAACAGCAATGGACAGAAATGTGTGGAGGGGAAATTGGAAGACCGGGAAAGGTTAATAGATTTTGTTAGATGAAGAGGGAGTAAATTATAGGCAAATACAGTGCAAACTGGAGCAAACAGTATCCAGGACAAACTTAAATGGAGATGAGTCAGAACAAGCTGACACACCAGAGTATGCCATAGCTGCTATATCAAAGGCAAAATAAGATTCTTGTCTTTGTCTTATTTTAGAAGGCAGGCAGTCTTTAAAGAGAAATAAGCAAATCAGAAAGGAGGAAAATGCAGATTCTAGAATTGCTGCTTGAACTGTTGTTGTCAATGCTCTGAAGCCTTGATGGCCCTGAGCAGTTTCCCCTGAGGCCCTGACTCACACCCACGGCCGTGGGCTGTATTTAAACTCAGCCTTCAGTCCATATTGTTCTTGGGCTGATGGGAGAGCTCCAGTGTGGCTGTGCCTGTGCCCTGCCTTGCTGACCCCTGGGGTTGATGTCCTGGTGTTGGGCTGACCCTCACATGCAGAGCACTTGCTTGGTTTGACCTTGGACCTGTGTTACCATCCTGGGTTTTCCTGATGGTCTGGGCTGCTGGCTGAGCCTGCCCTGCTCTCTTGCTTGGCTGCTGGCTTTGGTTGGTAGAGCCCTGCCCTGTTGGCCCTGCTGGTGAGCAATTGCTCCCTGGGCTGTGGGGAGTGGCCAGCCCTGCTGTGCCTTGACAATTGCTTCGGTGACTGGAGTAGGGTAGGTTCGGTGAAAATCACCAACTTCTCTTTTATTTATTCTTTCAAAGTATTAAGTTGGCAGAGGCAAATCTATCCATTTCTAGAAGTGAACTGCTTTCATGGCTTTTTATCTTTTCAATAACTCCTTGCATAGTAAAACAAGAATGAAAATCATGTAAATACCTGGGATTTTCTCAAATGCTGGCATTTGCCTAAAGTAATCACCATTTCTAGGTCTGCAGCTGTGCTGAAATGAACAATTGTTTAAGCACAATATATGTGCCTTGGTATGTTGCTGTAATGGCTGGAGGAATCTATTAGTAGATGTTTGGAAGGCAGGAGGCAGTAATGGTACTGTGGCACTTGATCTCAGATCAGACTTTGCAAGTGCTGAACTTTTTCACAGCTTGCCTGATATCTAAATCTATATTTTTGATATCCTTAGAAATTTCAGCTGAAACTGTGTAACAGAAATTATTAACACTATTAACTCTATAAGCATGAGTTGCACTACTTTTGAATAACTTTAGTTCTGATCTAATTAATTCAAGAGCAGTTAGACAGAACTTTTCTTGCCAATGATTCACTTCTCTAGTCTATTAGTAGTATATGACTTTTCAGCAAGGAAGGCTTTTGCCTTTTTGAATAGCATTACCTTGCAAAACTTATTAAATTCATATCCTGTTTGTTAGAAAAGCTAGCCAGGATACTCAATCCAGCTTTCTTCCCTGCAATCCACTTCCTAAGGGAAGCATGCCTATGTGCTTTAACCTAAATGTTTAATAGAATGTTTCTCCAGTTGATGAGGACATGGTCAATGTCTTTCCTATTGCTTCTAATTACACAATGCAAAAAACGTTTCCATTCTCTAGAACAGGTTTATCTGCTCAGATACTTCTGTCCAAATGATCCATCAAACTGTCCTATTAACTACTCTGCATTAAGGTGAAGATAAATGCTAAGGCAATAGCAGAGACATGCTTTTGCTGGGAGTGCAGGCTGTGCTTTGTAAAGTCCCCTATTTGGGAGACGAAGACAGGAAATGGGACTGCAAATACAGCAGCTAATATACACGTTGAAGCATTTGGTTTGTATGTTTACATTTCAAGTGCCACTACTTCCAGATTTCAGTTCTAAATTTTGCTTTCTAGCTCAGTAACTCTGGGTTTTGGTAATGGTGGCTTTACCTGTAGCCTGATCTTGGCAGCTGATCTTGCCCAGCATCCATTTTCAGAGGTGCAGTACATGCTTCAGTTATGTTATCAACACACTGCAGAGATGAGCAATTACTTAATTTTCTTGGCTTTAGCTATGTGCTTACTCATGAAACTAGATGCTTTACTCATCTCCTTGTGAGACATGGGAGGGTGGTTTGAGGAGTTAAATAGAACTTCAGATCTCTGACAGAGCATGTCAGAAATTTAACTAGCATGATAAATGATTCAGTCTTGTGCTGGTTTGGTGGGTCTTTAAAAAACCATCCAAACAAAAACTCAGAAGCCAGACTAATATACTGTATTTTGTTGCCAGCAGCCACTGTAGAATAAACAAACCCTAAAGAAGATCCATGTGGAGCTAAGGATTGAAATGTTGTCAAAACTGGGTCTTTTGGTCAGCTGCAATGGAGCATAACCACAAAGAGTACAATTGCCATGTGTCTCCCTGTGAGATGCATCATAGAAAAGATTGAAAACCAGGTTCCAATTTTACTCAAATGTCATAACATTGATACTGTAACTTAAACTGTTAGTTCATTACTTATCTGCTGGTAAATTAAAGCTGCTTCTGATGTGACTGCAGGGGTGTAATGACTTGCTAGTGAATAGTTGGCTGATTATAACATCTCTAAAATACTTAAATTAACTTGTCCATGAATTATTGAAAGTATATGATAGCAAAACATGTGAGATACCTCAGTGATATTTTCAATGTTCTTTCCTTGCTTTGTTTAATCGTGTCATCGTCTTACTGGGACTCCACAGAACAAGGGAAAAAATACAATTTTGACATTTTCTTGTAGAACTCAAAGCGTGATGTGTTCCATTATTATAACAGCTCAATGTCCCTGACAATTTTTTTTCAACCACATTTTAGCAGCTATATTTTTTGCCTATACTTCCCTGCGCTTATTAATTCTTCAGTACTGTACTTTCTGATATTTTTTCCCCCATATTAACTGTTTTCTTTTATAGCTTTCCCTTTTTCTCTTATTCTTGTTTCCAGAGCTTTGGTTGCAGAGCAGCATTGTGCATAAATTGTCAAGTTACTAAAAATACAGGTTGCCTCTCCTACTTAATGGCTGTTACTTTTGGAGAATGTGCAGTGGTTTCCAGACATTCAAATGCAGCTTTGCAGTTACTTTGTTACTGTAAATTCTAATGATGTTTGATTTATTACTACTTCATTTTATGTGGTTTATTAGATGAAGTATATTTGCAGATGGTGAAGACAATTTTGGCTGCGCTAGTCAGGTATACCTCACTTATAAAGACAGTTGAAATAAAAAGGGTTAATAAAATTCCATTTGTATGGATTTTTCAGAACCTTCTCTTCCATTAATATAAGATATAGCACAGAGTAATCTAGTTCTTTATATAAATAATGCAATTGTCTTGAGCAAAGATGTACAAATTCTTCTGTAACACACAACATCTAAGATTGGCATTGTAGTTTTGCCAAAATACTTCAGGCTGTCCTAAATTTACGTTTAATATCTGGGGGGGAAGAGGACAGAGCACTGATTCCTTCATGGGTAGCTGAATTGCAGAACACTTGCAATACTCAGAGAATAGGTAAGCTAAAGGATCTCACTGTCTCTGATCATTAATCCTTAACTGTAGGATTCTCACTGTAGACACCTGCAGTGTCTCCTGAAATTCAATGAAACTTCACAAGTGTATGCTTGTAAATGGGTCATAATTCTGTGGTCTGAGCTGGCAGACCCAGTAGGTCCTGCTCTCGATGGGTAATGTTCTAAGAGCACAAAACAAGTGCAAACAGCTGTGCAGGCATGTAAAAAGGCATAGATCAGTAAATAGAGTCTTCAGTATTACTATTCTAAGCCTTCCAAGCATATTGCCTTTCCTAAGTTGGTCTCCTTACACAGGACTACCTTACTTTGATTTATGGTTTCATTGTTGAAATACGTATGGAAAAACCACGTATTGCCTGTGTATGCTAATGAAAACACTGACCTCTGTACATTGTGCTATCCTATTGCCCATACTCTTTGCACATCTAAAGTATCTTGACCTCTGGCAATCATTTTGAAGTTACTTTGGTTGTGCAGTGCTGTTTGATCCAAAGGGATGCTTAAGTATCTGAGTAACTGGATAAACAGAAACTGAGCTGCTTGAACAAAACTTCCTTGCAGAGAAAATGGATGTGGCGGCAGTGAAAACAGAAGCCCATTAGCTCTAAAACTCTGGGGAAAAAAAAAAAAAAAAAAAAAATCCACTAACCTGAATACTATTTTGAGTAATCAGGTAGTGTTTGTTACTGATATGTGACTGCTCTAAAGTAAATATAAAATTGTTGCTTATCATGCTTGTATTTCATTTCTGTACTTGATAATACAAATGCTGGTGCCAGCCCATACTCATATTTATGCTAATCACTGTTCTCTCTAAAAGAGTAGGAAAGCTTATGTAAAGGCAGAACAATGTTGCCAGGTATTTCTGCAAAACCCCATGTATTCAAGGACAGTGTTTCTAGTCAACTTCTACTTTTCAGAGATCAGCAAGTCACTGGTTTTCTTAGAGCATTTTAGCAGGATAAGAAAATCAAGAGCTACTTAAGTGTATCTCCAAAATGGGTACTGTACATGACTAGAGAAGTAAATCAACTTCAGTTTATTCATAAGTGTCTTTACTGCACAGCTGCTATCAGATTTTCATTTAGAGATAAATGTTAAATCAGTTTAATTTTGGTGCTAATAAGCAGTTTGCGCACTTGCTTTTGAGTAATAAAAATACAACCCTTTATATGTGATTTTAACTACTTTTAGATACCTCATTCATATGCAGAAAAACCTTGAAATTAAAAGATTTATTATCAGTGATGCAACTGCTTATGAAATGATGTCTTTTATTTAACTGTTTAACTAGAAATTTATGAGGAGGCTTTGAAATAGAAGCTGGCACTCAGGATTTCCCCTTTTGGAATCGTTCCTTCTGGTGCACTCTCCCTCTGGCTGCGTGAATTCCTGCACTGCACCTTGTGCAACTTGTGGTCTGAAGAAACACTTCATATGCAAAGGCAAAGCCAGGAGTTTATTGTTGGCCTAATTGAAGTCTTGATAGTCTAATCAAAGAGTTATTATTAGCCTAGGAATAAGTATTTCAGAGAGAGTACTGCTACAGAAAAGGTCTCAGTCATGATAAACTTATTATTCCATGCACCTTTGTATCTACCCCCTTTCCCCCCTGCTTTTTCATTTATCCATTTGCCACCCTTCTGTGTCCTAAGGTCAAGAGGCACAGCTTTCCTCAACAAGGAATGGGAGGGAAGTGACAGCCTGGCAACATTTCATAAGAAGGAAACTGGTCCTGATGATGCTGGTTTTGTCTTCTTGTAGAACTCTCTTGGGGCTAATCCTGTTTTTAGTGCATGCTTACTCCTTAGTCCTTCTTCATGTGTCTGGAATTCCACATTACAGCTGAATTTCCCAAAAGTAACAAATACTGCATACATATGTATATTGGATGCTTATTCTTTGGTTTTTTGTCATATCTGGTTTTACCCAGCTCTGAAACTTCCATGCATTTAAGGACCAGTGATCAACTATTCATGAGCTGAATGTAGTTGAGATCTCTTTTAATTTCCTGTGCTTGTACTTTCAAGCCCTTTGTCATCTTGAGCCTGAGCTACTCTATACTACATTGTTATTCTAAGGTTGTAAATAGTTTATTCTAGAATGCGTAACTACCTGTTATTATGCTGCTTTAATCGGAGGAATATCTTGCAGTTACTGTAACAATAGGTCTTAGACCGCACAATTGCACAAAGCTAAGCTGTAACTAAAACCAGTAGTAGCACCTTCCTGTTTGATCTCCAGGACCAAGACAAGTCCAGATCTCTCCTGAGGCTGGAAAGGATGGGTTCATTAGAAGCCTGTGATCTCTGGCTGGCAGTGGCAATATCATGTTGGTTTTGCTGCAGGCCAGCAGAATCTTGCTGAATATTGTTTTGAGTTGAGCTCAGCCTCTGGCCCGGCACAGAGCTGCTCCCATGGCAGTGGGGGTGTGGGCTTCATCCTCACAGCTCCAGTTTGCTGGCTGACTGCTCTGGGGGGGTGCTTTTCTCTGCCTGTCTGGGGGTGGTTGGAGACAACCAAAATTTAAAGGGAGGCTGATTTCAGTTTTCTTGTGTATCTCAATAATAGAACCCCTCCCCCGGCCCCAAAACCTCAAGCTCAAACACAAACCCCTGAGACTCGATATGGAGTGTGCCAGTACATTCTGCAGTGTGAGATACAGAAACAGTAAAAGTACCTTTTCCCTTAAAGTATGCAGAGAAGAAACGGTTTTTGCATCTTCTTGTTTATGCTTTTTGTTTTCTTGACATCTCTGTTCTGATCTCTCTATTAATTTAATCTGGACATGCTAGGAGCTTTTTAAAATACAGTTGTGATTCTTCTGTGTTTTCCTTTCCTGAGAGCTTGTTCAGAGATGCAAAAAAAAAAAAAAAAAAAAGGATCTCAATTTTAGGAAAAGTCCTGAATATTTTATTTTTCATATCTCATTAAAAAAATGCTAAGCACTCTTGAAGACCTTGGCAATCCTTTTGATACAAAGTTAATTATATCCTTTCTTAATGTGCTGTGAGAAGAGAATAATGCTTTAATGTTTATGAAAGAACTGCAGATACTGTCTGAAAAACTGGTAGTGAGGCAGTTTTCCAAAAATGTTTAACACTACAGCTTGGTGTTTGTAATAGGCTATTGTAATAAAGGATAAACTACTTTATAGGATTTAAAACTGTAATTAGTAAGTGTGCTGCTGAGGATTGGGTCAGCTAAATGAGTGAAGTGGGTATTAAAATTCCTATTGTGCTTACAGGTCAGTGAAAAACTGACTGCCTGCCAACCTCCTTGACTCATCTTAATGCCTCAGAATTAAAATAAAGCAGTTAGTTTATAGATGAACTTGCTGCTCAAAGATTGAAGCTAAGGATGAAGTGATTGATGGGAGACTGGACTGGATCTTTGTGGTGTAAAAAGAATTGCAAGGAATAACAAGTTAATGTTTCCATTACAAGGAAACAGTGGCTGCTTGGATTATTTGAAGGTATGTCAGGTGGGTTTAGTTGTGATAATGTACTTCAGATCATGGGAGCAGTAGAGATGCTTTGATATATCAATGAAATTTCCTTAGCAATTTTCTCCCATCCATTTTCTTTTCTGAGCAGAGGAGTTCAAAGCCTTCAGATATTAATTTTCAGTGTTTTTTTTTATGCTTGGAAATTATTCAAAATATTGAGGGTTCTGTTTTTGGCCTTTTTTTTTTCTACTTCTCTATTCCTTGCCTGGGTTTTGATTTTGCTATGAAGAAGTAAATTTATTGACAGTGATTGTGGAGTTAACCATTGTGACAGAAATTCTCTTGAGATGAAATAAGCATTGAGGCTTCACTATTGCAGAACTTGTAATGTCTTTATTGAGGGTTCTGTACACCAGATTCCTGAAGTTGATGTAGCACGTGCCATCACTGAAGCTTTCTAACTCTGGCTACACTATGTAGCATCACTTGTTGGAATCTCTCCAGAACATCTGGCGTTTTCTAAAGGCCTTTTCCCACTTTTTAAAATAACCACCAGTGTTAAGAAAATTTACTTTATCCAAGAAAAGAAAATCAAATTTCCAAAATGTGTGTGGTGTACCTTTTTCCACAAGCAACAGGGCTACTTTTATGGTCTTTGCACAAGGCTCTAGAGTTCCTTGGAACTGTGGGTTTGTGGGTACAGCGACAAGAGGAGGAGGAGGAGTTTTGTGAAGGATGTTGATTTTTACCCCTTACTAAAGATAACCGAAAGAGCAATTCATTAAATGTTTAACGTGTCTGATATAATGTGCCATTTCATACCAATATAAAGCCTCTGATTAACTCTAAAATACAAAAATCTATTGGTTTTACATCTCATGCAAGGCTCAAACACTTTAGATGCAACTGTAGTTTCTGACATGCTTCTTAAAGGTCTTGGTACAACATTTGGAAGAAGGTCACTTTATAATTATATACTTAAATGTGAAAAATAGCTAAGCCGTAACTAGCAACAAAATGAAGCATGTGGAATAAAGTAATACACAGTAGAGAGAGGCAAGTTACTAAATTTAGATAGGCTTTCAAATTTGAGGGCCTAGCCAAAAATATAAATTATTACTTAATTTCTTAGACTATGCATGAGTTTATAATCAGGGGCTCTTGAATATCAGTGTTCTTAACTGATGTGAGTCCAAGCTTTGTTAATTCTTGAATAAGCAGTGGTGGAAATCTTCACCATTCCTTTTATTGAAATAGGTGAATATCAAAATTCCAAACCCAAGCAATATCCAACTCCCAAAATGGGCCAAAAAAAGAAAAAAGAAAAAAAAAAAATCACAAATCGAATAATGACCCAAGTAAGGTATGGCCTGAAAAATACATAAAATTTTGTCTGGAGAGCAAGTTGTTTCCTAGAAAGGGTGTATAGAAAGCTTAAGGTGTCACATTTCGGTTGTTACTTAGGTGAAATCTATATTGAATTTGAGAAGTAGCTCTGATTTGAAATACTCACTTCTACTGCCTTAGATTGTACTTAGCAAAAATAGAAACACTACTAAGTGGTGCTTCCAATATTTTTTGGTCTGGATGGGTATGAAATAGAGATTTGTGCTCACGTGTCTCTTGCTTTATCAGTTACTGCAGAGCTTGACTGTGGAACCTGTAATATTCATGAACCTTTTCCAGAGAGTTTGCTTTATTGGTACCTCTGCATACAGGTAAGTGCATCCAAGTGAGAGGAAAAGTCAGCTAGGGAGTAAAGTCCTTGGGCAATGCAAATTAATTCCCTCTTGCTTTATTACTTGTCCTGTGAATAAAATAGAGCAAGTGCCCATTAGTCAGTGGCAGTTTACTGTGTGTGTCCCTTGCATTGCACAGAAGCAATGTAAATCCAGCTGCAGAATGGTCTGTGCTGTGAATCATGCACCTGGGCAGTGCTCAGCACCACCATTCACTGAGGGTCGTCATCCGTCTTTCATTCTAAAACATTATTTCAGCTGTGGCCATAAGGACAGGATATTAAATGTAGGTTGGAAATTCTTTTAAATTAATTTAAAAAAGCTAAAGAAATCATTAAAAATGAACTCATTCAGAGCTGGAAAATAAACCTTCAAAAATGCTTTATCTGTGTTGTAGTGATGAATAAGTGTTAATTAAAATGGTTCATTATACCTGTCTCCCAGCTGCTTTAGTGGTAAATAAATGTTTTCTAGTGCTGCTTAATCAGTACTGCACCAGGAAAGTGTATAGCAGTCACAGTTACCTGAACTGACTACTAACTGTGACATTCATGCTCTGCAGTTATGAAAATCTGAGCATTTAAATTTTCAATATCATTATTAGTAAATGTGGAGACACTTTTTTTTTTTTTTTTTTTTTTTTTGGTAATAGAACAGTAACATTTTTCCTTTTGTAAATGACTCTGTTGAAGGGAAAATACTCTTTGCTCAAACAGTTGAGCAGAAAAATCAAGCTCATATTTTGTAATATAAGGTGTTACTATTGATCTTGGCCAGATTCCTTGCAGGTTGAAGGGCATTAGTCTGTGACTCCGAGCTGGTCTAATGCCATTGCTGGTGGCATGAATGAATGTATGCTGGCTGTTTTAAAACTTAGTCTCAAGGGGTTTAGCTGCATTGTCCCGTAATTTTGCATGGAATCAGGCTGATAGCCCAGATGATGACGGAAATGACTTTGGTTTTAAGTGTGTGACAGATTTGTCTGAGGGCAACTCCTGATGCAAAATGGGAAGCACATATGGAAATAGTCATCTGCAGCTTGTTTGATGTATTTATAATTATTTGTATATTAACTTAATAAATATGTGCTAGAAAATAAATTTCTACTTAAGAAAATTCATAAAATGCATGTTACAAATAGATGCAGTACATGGGATGTTGATGAAGAAGGCAAGAGTGGGATTATACGGAGACTTGCATGAGTCATTAGTGAAGACGAAATCCTTCCTGACTGTATGGGCTGTGAAGAATGTGGATTTTGATTATTCCCACCAGGGTCCTCTTTTTTACTTCTTTTTTCAAATTGTAGTTAACTGTTAGTATAGCAAGACAGGAAGCTTTCTCATTTTGCATAATTTGATTCCAGACTTTGATACTTTTTTTCATGTTCTGCATGGAGATAAACCATGTTCTTCCAGAGCTCTGAAACTGGGAGCCAGGCTCTGCAGCATTGTGTAAATTGAGGCTTCGAGTCAGAGCGTTTGTATTTTAGGTCAGTATTGTTGAAAGGTTTTCTTTTTGGGCCATTTATTGTTTCTGACTGGGAATTTGGAAATGTGAATTATGTTTGGGGTTTATTTTTTAAATTAGAGCTGGTATTCCCTATGGAAGCATTTATTTTCCAGAAGAGCAGCCTTTTGAGAAGTTTCTGGTATCTTCTTTGTGTTATCAAGTGAGAAGGGTAGGTAGATACTGAGAAAGCCTGGGAGAAGAAAACAAACCGAAAGGAACGTGAAGCTGATTAGCTCATTATGAAAACATGTTAGGGAGTTTGAAAGAAATGCATCCAAAGTAAACAAAGCAAAAAGATGATGTTTGTGTAGGAGGTGAGATGCTTGAAGTAGGGTGGACGGGTTTTGAGGTTGTAAATCTTGAGAGGGAGGAGTTATTTCATCCAGATCCGCAAAAAAGGTGTGAGTGGTTGGAATAAGAGAAATGAAGAAGATGGCTTTTGGCAGGTAGTGCTGACTGTCTGCATTGTGAAAGAATATTACCTCTTGGCTTTTGGGCAATGCAGCTGTGGGACAAGCCCAGCTGAAACACTTTATTGAAGTGTTCAGTGGCAGAAATCTCTTCCGCTCCTCCAATTGCCTGTGCTCAGTGGATTTCATGTGCTCTTATGCTGATTGTTCACAAATGTCACAAAGACATGGATGAGTTGTTTGGAACGGAATAAACGATGAAATCCTGGGAGAGCAGGTTGCCTTACCAGCTTGTTTGTGTCCACAACAGAAGGCCACAGTTGCCTTTGGCAGGTCCACCAGAAATTATCCATCTTTTTACCCTAAACGCTGGCTCCTATGGGTTTTTCCAGAAGGAATGAATTCATTGGCCAGAGTCACTCTCCAATTTATTTTTTTTTACCGAATGACATTTTCTGACTTAAAATTTTAAACAGCAAAGCAAGTAAATTTTAGTAGAGTGAATATTTATACTTGAAAGATAAGTAGCAGTTTAGTAGTGATTTCAGTGCAATTACCAGAAGGAGAAATAAAATGAAAATAAAATAACCCCATCCCCCCAGTATGAATTCCTTCAGAATATGTTTAATTTGGGAGATGAACAGTTTTCAGTCAAGTGAATGGGTGATACATGTTGCCTGCTTGTACTGAGGCTGCAGTGTTGTCTTGCAAAGGAAAAAGTTTTATTGTTTAATTGTGTTTATCCTTTTTATCCTTATCCATAATGAACATGATGAAAGTAGAAAAGAACAGAGCCACTTCTACTGCATTGCCAGGAAGCAGGTGTCCCTACTCGGTTATTTATAGACCACGAGAATGCATATCATGGAAATGGGCTGTGAATGGCCAGTGACCCATCTGTTTTATCTGCTGGGTATTGGGACTGATTGTGTGGAAACTGACTTTTTTTAGCTGATGAAATTTGTGCTTCTGAACAAACCATTAGATGAGTGGCTTTCTGCTATCCTGTTAGTTCTGAAAATTAGTCGTATGTGGTTTAGGTTTTTAAACAGGAGGTTCTTGCTGTAGACCTTTTCTCATTCCTGCTGAGCAAAGAGATTTCTTCTGGCCCTGAATGCAGCATGCTGGATTTTAGCTATTTAGTGCAGCTGATTTACTGGTTTTGCCATTTTTTTCATTACAAGTCTAGTGGTTTTTGTGTTTCCTCATTGTCCCTTTTGGTTTCAGATTAGCTGGAAGAAATATCATTACCTACTGCCCAATACTTTTCTCCCCTCTCTGCATTAATCTGAGCTTGTGTCCCAGAATTGTGGCTGTCACTGAGCATATGTGAGCTCTGAATGCTTGCTTAGAAATATCCATTTTTTAGGATCTAGGTCAAAAGCTGATTCAAATGCAATAATTTATAATAATGAAACTAGGGCAAAACAAACAAACAAAAAGCCCTAAATGCAGCTTTTTAAATATGGAGGGGGAAATAATCCTTTACAAACAGAATAACCAGCACCTCATGAGTTGAAAACAAATTACTGTTCTTTACCAAATGAAGCTGTACAGACCTTCTCAAGCAGCTTTAAGCATTGGTAGTTCCTTATGGCTCAGTCTTGTATTTTCAATTTGTGCAAAATGGTGACATCTACAACTACTGATACAGCTTTCAAAGAGCAGAAACCAACATGGCAAAGAGAAACTGTCTGACCTTCCTCAGTTTATATTGGTCTAATGTAGTGTCACTACATAAAATGAAAATCTGCTCCTTGGCAGATGAATTTCTTGTGATTATACATCACAACAATTGAAAATATTAATTTGTGTTGTCAGTGTCCATGATAATCTTATAAATAAACTGATCTTGTGCCCCCTCTGTAATTATGAGGTTATTGCATCTTAGAGTTGCTGATATTATTAGGTCTCTATTAAAAGTGTATATATGCTGTTTAAAATAAAATGTTGCGTTTCTTTTCCCTTTGCTTACTTGCTTCAAAATTTGAACTTGCTATGGTGACGTTGCTCTGAGGTTTTTACATGGAGCTCATTGTCTATTGAAATTCTGTACAAATGGTGCCTTCTCTCCCTGGGACACAGGATCTGTCATATTAATTCAAACTGAATTTATTGGGGAATATTTTTTATGATTTAAACTAAGTTCCTTATACAACTAATACATTTTAAGTGCAGTTTTGTGTATTCATACTCTCTGATACCAGAGGTAGTGGTTAACATCCCCAACAATGTCATGACGGAGAAAGATATTTAATAGTCAGTGCATAGAAATTGCCCTCCCAGGTGGTAAGGCTTGTAAGATAAATGCTATGGTGTACTTTCAGTGGTTAACACAATTAATCCTCTCCCTGATCTCCTCAAAATACTCAATGAGGAAGGCAGAGGAGCCTTCTCTGGAGGTGCTGGGATCCTACAGGATCAGCACTTTCCTTGAGAAGTCAGGACAGTAAAAGGGGTACATAGAGAAAAAAGTTTTTAATATGTTCTACTTACGAGTAGAACTAGGACATACTTTTTTTTTTCTGGCCACTTATTTATTCAGTAGATACAGATTTGGGTCAGCCAAAGGTATTATATTGCTATTTAGTCCTTTTTAAATTGTCCAGTTGTGGCATAAATAATTTTCACCTGATGTTTTTGAAACAATGTTCTCTTGCTTAGATAGCCATTTAAAGGTTAATATCCCAACATTTCCTTCAAAGTCAAGTTTTGGTTTAAAGTGTACAAAATTGCTTTCCTATCCTGCGTTAACCACTGAACTGAAAATATCCTTCATTTACACAGCAATATTTGCAATGCTTCTTTTGGGGGAAGCTACAAACAATTCAAAGCTTCAAAGTAAATCTGCTTTAATGTGGTTAAAAACATGCAGGATATTCCTTGATGGGAAATAGAACACTTCTATATTATTATGTAATATTATGTAAGGATAAAGAAGCTGAGGAAAAAGCAGACTGACTCATCACCAAGAAAGCTGATGGAAAAACATTTGCTCCTTTTCCCCATCACAAGAGTTTTGTGGATAACTGTATTAAGAGATTGTGAGATGCTGAAATACAACAAGTGGGGAACATATCCCTATTTAGAGAAAATTCCACACATAAATTTTTTCTTTTCATCGTCCTGACTTTTGCACAGAGATCACTTTGCTTCTCTGAGCCATAAATTTTAAATGTTTTTGTAAAGGCAGGGTAAATTTGGTTCACACTGATTGCACATACAGAAATGCTCATCTGCTGGAAGAGAAGGAAGTGATGTGGAAGAGTTAGGAGTTATAGCCAGGTTAGGTTCTGGGCATGTGCTGCAGCATCTTTCCCTTCCACTTAGTGCCTTTTCACCTATTTAAAGTGATGGCAATTTTCAGGACTGAGGTACAAATTCAAACCCATTGAAGGTAATCCATGGTCCCAGTGCTGAGGCAGTGGCATAAAAAGTGGTTGGTAAAAAGATTGTTCTGTTTGTGTTGTCGTGCAAGGAGTTGGTTCATCACAAGTGATTCCTTTTCAAGCCTATCTTCAAAATCTCATACATGAAAAATCACATGAATTTAAAACTTATAGGAGAATGAAATTACAAACTCAGGTATGACTTTGGGAATGGCAGCCAAAAGCTGAGCAATCTTATTTGAGCTCTGTGTAGAGAGGAAAGGAGAGGGATATTCTTCATGTACTTGCTTTCTTTGCTTTGCTTTTACTTCCATAGGCAGGCTATGACAGTGATGTAATTGTAAACTTTTAAAGACCAAGATGATACAACTCTACTTACAAACTTGGAATGCCCTTAAGTAGATGATAAGGGTCAGAAAATATGCCCACAGCCTTCACAAACTGATTAGAAAAGCATCAGGAGAAATAAAGCAATCCCAGTGCTGCATTTGACAAAGCAGAACACTTCAAAACTCCAGGCAGTGAACTGAAATGTTGGTCTCTATTCAGAAAGGGTTTGAGATGTAGTTTTTTACCAGGGTGAGGGGAGGAGGGAAGCATCATGTGTTGTGTGTTTTGCTTGTGTGTGCACTTCAGAGTACTTGAAGGTAGTTCATGTGCACACATGTGTGGCTGCATGGCTCTTATGTTCTATAAATGTTCCCATGCCCCAGCAGATTATTCTGGTAAAGACCTAAATAAGGGGGTTTCTTCAGTGCTATCTATGCTGTGCCTAATTTATATTTGCTGGTTATTGTGACTGTCTCTGAAGGGTTAAATGTGCTTTTCTTAGCTCTGTTTCTTTCCCTGCTTGTTCTACCTCTGATGCAATGCAGTGCTGGAACTGTAATGCATTGTCAGTTTACATCACATTACACCAGTAACAATTTTTAAATCAGCACGAGGTAATGTGATTTGTTTTCCTTTCCTGTGGTTAGATGCCTACTAAGTAATCAAGGCTGCATGCTAATTACTCAAGAGTAGTTACAGATCATACCTTGACAAAGTAATTTGATGTGGACACTATGTGGATAGCTTCTCAAATAGTTTTTGTGTAAACAGTATAAATATATCTGTGCACTGGAAATCTTCAACCCAGTTTTGAATGTAGTCTCCATGCAGAATCAAACTAAAATAACTTGCTTATGCTTAATGTAACTTCGGACTATTTCATGTAGGATAGACTTTATTTTTCAAAATAATGCAGTTGACTAGAATAATCTGTTTCCTTGAAGTTCTATCCAACTGATTCTCTCAAAATATTAGTACAGATGGGGGGAATTTTTCTATATAGTGGCTAGAATTTTTCTCTGAGGACAAGTATGTCCCAGTCATATGTTTGGTATCATTCTGAACTTACTTTTTTGACAGTTGACAGAACCACAGAGATTTTTTCCTTCGTTCGTGCAACAGGGTTTAAAATGAAGTGTCCAGACAGGAAATATTATAGATGAGTGTTCTAGATCCAACTGAGAAACTGCAGTACAGTTGCAGGCCTGGATTTTAAACTTAGCCGGAGACAATGTTAAGCGTTTGATTTGAGCGCAATTTAAGGTCTCAGTGAATCATTTCACTGCTGCCTACAGAAGTGTAAGAGACTTGAAGAGTGGCATTTACACCACATAGGAACGGAAGAATTCTCACTGTGTGGAATTAGTTCCAATGAATCTATAAGCAACCTGTATGGAAAGACAATTTTAACGAGCTTAGTCATCCCTGTGCTGCAGTTGGAAGGCATGGTAACTGCTGAAATCGCCGGCTGGAGTCAAGTTTACCTCTCCTATGGAACAAGGTACAGCGTGCAGTTGCTCTCTGCTTATGCAAGACTGTTGTTCTTGAGTGGCATGCAGCATTTGTTAGGTAATTACCATGCAAGGCAATGTATGGAGCTGCTTTTTGTCCCCTTGAGTAGTTTTAACATCCTTTGACTTTTAGACCATCTTTCCATCCATTTTAGGGAGTGGATTATATCCTGCTGTTCCCTTTCCTTTTCTCCGAGGGAGGTCGAACACTGGGATGCTGTTCAGCTTGATAAGAGTAGTCATAGAGGAATTTTGGGATTTAGCCAGAGCTTTAACTATTCAGAAGCTCTTGTGAATGAAGTAAATTATCCTGAGCATATGACACTTCAAGAGGAGCATTTTATACGGTGACGTACTCGATGCTAAGAATAGCCATGACTTCATAGAGTTAGATTAACAATCACGTGCTCCAGAGGTGATGGATGTTCAGTCCTTCAGTGTGCACGTCCTTCTGGAGAATGTGGTGGGTTCTCTGCATTCTCTGGAGTCTCTGGAATGTATCTGTGTGTGACAATTGTTAGTGTGTTTATTTACCTGCTGCAGGGCGTGGTTTGAGACACGGCTTTGTAGGTTGAGTCTGCATCTTGGTCTAAGTGAACAACTGTCAAATCAGACCTTATTTTAAATCAGATTGCAATGACCCATGCCCTTTTCTGCAGGAATACACAAAAAGTAATTTCAGTATGAGAAATATAAGGGAAACAACTGCTTCCTGCAGTAAACCTCTTGGTGCAGTTTATCACTAAAGTATCTACTGAGTTTATAGATGATTAATCATTTCCCTTTTAAAGAAGAAATTTATTACCTTTTCAGTCTTTCTTTTAGAAACTGAATGCTTCATACTATAATGTTTATAAGTTCAGTTAGAATTTTGACTTAATGTTCTGTCTTATTATAAGCTAGTGGTTTTTATGGATATATTTATAAAATCAAAGGCTCCACATCTGTGCTGCTTTGTCAGATCTATTGTGTGTTTATTCCTCACATTTATAAAATTAACTTATTTGGAAAACAGTCTGAGAAAATACTATTCATTTATCCCTAGAAACTGAGCTTTATTCCTTCTTATGCTTTCCTCTCTCAGCAGTCTAAGTGCCTTAATTGATCATCTTGATATGAGGTTTAACTCAGCAGTCAATTGAACTTCAGGGAGTGAAATACACTTTTGTTTACTCAACTGCTGTTGGGCTGGTGAGGACATTCACCTGCCAATGCTCTACTGCATTGATTAACAATTCACATACAAAACCCAGGTATAGATCAAGGTAAGATGCAGATTATCTCAAAGATTCTAAGAGAAATATGAAGGCTCAACATGTGTTGAAAGTATCAAACCTTCATGCACCTAGTCTGGTTGGTTGGATGAATAAAAAATTATCAAAAGAAAAATTATGAAAGTTATTCAGCAATCTTGCCTGATGTGATGGGGTATATTTAGGGTATATACACTACGCTGTGTGCATGACAAGATATATTTTGAGATAGTACAGTTTTAATATAGATAATTTGGGTGATCTCTTAAGGCATAGAAGTCTTTGTCATTTAGAGGATGTTCTTTTTTTTCTTCAGAATATGCCCCACTAATATTCTTGGAGGACATTTCCCTTGAGGGTCTCTCTATCCTCCTGTAGTCTCTTCAGTAATACTGAAGTCAGAAGTGCTTGTGTAAGTGATGATGGTGATGTTTTAACGACTCTAAATCAAGAGGAACTGGCTATGCTAAACAGCAAAGGATTGTCAGCAGCAGGGAATTTTGTCTTTTTCAAATACCATAGTGTTTGTCAGGACACAGAACTGGAGTAAGTGAAACAGATGTTCTAGATGAGCAAAGATGAACATCTGTAAATGTCCTTATGCAGCTGTGCATGCTGATGACTGGTGGAGTTAATAAAGGTTTGCAGAAGGTTTGTACCAACAGAACCCTTGTGAATTATAGGAAGATGTTTTCAAAATAATGAAGGGATAAAATGACCTGCTTAAACTCCATGCCTCCCATCTGAAAACTGAGCCAAATCCTAGTTTAGAGCATTAAGATGTCCCTGTCCCATCCCCAAAATGAGATTATTTAGAAAAAAAATCCACCCCTTTCTACCTTATAACTTACTCCTGGAGTAAATAGCAGTGTAGGAATTAATGTTATTAAAAAACATTTTGTTCAACTGGGGTAAGAATGAAAGCTGAAAATTCTGCAAAGATTAAACCATGAGTCTATTTTTCATTTTGTTTTTGAACCTTGAAATGTTTGGGATGAACAGCTCTGCTCAAGGATGAATGTTGATAACCAGCACAGATGAGAAGTCATTTGGTAAAAAAAATGATGTTTCAAGTTTTCAGACTTGCATCAAGGAAAACTTGGAACCATGAAACAAATCTGTGAGCTAGGACAACAGTGAGATCACTAAGGTTAAGTGGTTATTGCTTTAACACTTGGGGTAAATATAAACACAGTGTGTTTTGAAATTTTTAGAAGAATATAGATATTGCATTCAGTATCTGCTCCTTGGGATAGTGCATAAGAAAATGCTGTTTGTCCTGCAAATACTAACATTTTTTTGATTTTGATAGGAGAGTCTGCGTAAAGGTGAAGGCAATACAAGGTAAACACAGATGGAGTAGCTCCTGAACCCTTGTCCTGTGTTGTGTACCTTAGAACAGGGCATTTGTTCCCCACCCAGCAAGGCAGTCTAAAAAGAAACTCTTATCTTTTTGGTTATCTTCCATCATTTTAGCTTTCTGGCTAAAATCAAGAAAGCAAGAAATCTGTCTGATCTTTGCAGATGAAAGATAAGATCTGGCAGGCTTTAAACTGGAGCAATATTCTTGTTCCTACATATATCACAGTTATTTTGGAATCTGTGTGATAGAAAGGACTGGTGGGAACAGAAATAGTTGTGTGAGGGTAGATAGCATACAGCCGTCTGCCGAGTGAGATTACAGTTAATTGGCTTATAAAAATTAAGTTATTGTATATTAATTCCAGAAACTGGCTCTGGGACTGATTTTTTTTTTCAAAAAGTTGGTGAAATAACTTCAGATGTTTATATTTTTTAGATTATTCTTATATATAATTGTTGCTTTAAAAACCCCAATCCTGCATGTGTTTGAATGTTGCTGAATGTTTGTACTGTATGTAGATGGTCAGGTAAAACAAAACAGGATATTTAGTTCAAAATATATTCTTGAGCAAATGCTTGACTGTCTCATGAGTTTCAGAAGTTTAATATTTGTGTTGATATATCAGATCTTGTTTAGGAGATGGTAATTAAAAAAGTAGTTGATCTCAATGCAAAGAATGTCATTAATGTAAGCAAAGACCTAATTTGAATCCATTTAAGTTGCTCTAATCAAGTCACATTTATGAAGCCATTCCAGTAAATCATAGAAGACTCTTTATTTGGAAAAAATTACTTTTTTTTTTTTTCTTTTTATATTTCTTAATGACTATTACACAGTTCATCAGAGAGGATGCACCTGTGTGCATAAAAATTTAAAATGCATTTAGGTATATATGTTCAAAGACCTAAACAACACAAATGTTAGTGCAAGCTACTTATGTCACTGAATGTGAGTAGAACTGTCTTGAATGTTGACCCAGCTTGGAATGATCAGAGAGCAGGAACACTGCAAGGCAAGTCTGCAGTCAGCATCCTCCTCCCAGGTGTAACTGAGGCTCCCACCTGTAGGATCCACTTAAGTCTCAGTCTCTGAACTCGAATTCTTTCTCTAAGCAACGTTGAATATATTCTGTGTTACCTGGAGAACCAGGAGCTTCCCAGTCTTTGATCTCTCTTCGCAGAATTCATACAGGAATTATTTTCTTTTGTCCCATTAGCACAGGAGAGGAGGGAAGAATAGGATTCTTGACAGTAATCTTTTTGGGAAAAGACCTCTTTAAACCTGTATCTTTTGACCGTAAAGAAACCACCACAAACAGAAGGCATGTCTCCTCCTAAGGATTAACTCCTTGCAAATAGAGAAGAGAGCAGACAACTCCTGTGTTTCTAGCAACCTGAAAAAAAACCCTTGAATCCTTCCTTCTTCCATCCAATTTGACCTCCCCTGCCCTAAGAAACAGAAGCCAGTTGTTTTAGGTTTCAGAGCTACCCATCAGACAAGATTCAGAGGTAGGTGAAGTAGCATTTGCTTTACTTGGGAACACATTTCAGAACTATGGTGATTTGGATATCAGTTCCTAGAAATGTGGTCATCTGGGTAAGCTAAGCCTGCATTTTAGGTAGGAGACAAATGTGTTTTAATATGTTATTTTATAAGCCCTTTTGACTTGCTCATTGTTTCCACCAGTGAGACTAAGTCAGGGCTTGAAAATACAATCGAATGAAACTAATTAGATCTGCTAGTAATCACAGTTGTGATTATTATCACTGCAGCCTGAAATTCTCCTTGGGCAGGGAAAAGCAAGAGGCATTATTTCTACAGAAAGCAAAAAATGGGGTTCCTTTGGAGCAAGAGCAGATAAAATGCAGCACCTAGAATCAGCATGATAATTGCACTTTAGAGAAAACTCATACTCAAGTGGCTCAATAGCATTTCTGTATATGAACAAAAGCCATGAGCCTGTATGGCAGAAATAGGTGACAGAAGGCTCTGACTCATCATGTGGAACTGTAATTTAAGTTCAAGGGGGATTTTTCTATCTTGGATCTATTCCTACTGGCTCAGATGTCTCATAAGCCTTTAGCACCTAGTTTTAATAGAGCCAGTGCCTTCAATTGAGAGATGGGTTGGATGCAGGGAGCAAAATACTACTTGCCTTAAAAATATCTTCTAGCTAGGGCTGAGGTAACTTTGCGCTGATAAGAAGCTTCCACTGACCTTTACTAAATTTGATTTTCTAGATTTAGAAAAGTCTCAACTCCCAAAGAATTTGCTTAGTGAAGCACTGAGAAGCAGATGCAGTGTAGGCATCTTGGTGCTTCCCACTCAGTACAACTTTCTTTTAGCAAACAAGTTCTGCCAATGAACAATGTGTGAGGGGTCACTACTGGCTCTTATCAGTCATAAGTAGTAATTTTTTTTCATGTTAAAACAAATTTTATATAAAATAACATAATACTCCATGAAAGTTTGTTTTACAAGTAATACTAATATTGGTAATGACAAGTAGCTTACCTGTCTTAAAGATTCATAGGGTATTTTTCTAATAATTATTTTCAAACTTAACAAGTCTGTCCAGTCCCACTGAATACCTAATACATGAGCATTGTTTCATCTAAGGATCAAAATTATTGTGATCTCCAATTTTTGGTAAAAATTTGGAAATATACATCAGCTATATACGCAAGGGTCTTTTAGGGATATAAAATCTATATAAAGGTAGATAAAGGTAGGCTACCTCAAATGTGGGGACACATATGACATTCCAAGTGAGGCAAGAACAAAATTACTGCTGTCATTATACACTTCCAAAATCTGAGCATCCTTTAGGCATACTGATACAAGGCAGTAGCTGCTTGTCTGGGAGGCTCATCACACTGTCATAACAGATACATGAGGCAGATTTGTATGGCTTAGGGTGACTGAAAAGGAGGCTTCAAATGGTATTTTAAAAAATTCTGGTTTGTAAAGGCTTACTGCTTTAGTTACTAAATTCAGTGAGGGTTAGGAGATCATATTTTGGCCCTAAATAAATAGTGGCAATTTTTGACTGTTCCTTTTCTGCTGTAGACACTAGTGAATAAGCTGCACTGGCCATGCAGTGGTCAGGTGTTTCCTTGGGTGTTTCTAGAAGATTTTATTAGAAATATACTAATATTTTCCAATTTCTGATGGGGGAGTGCAGCAGGGGAAGAAGAGAGGCAGTCTTAAACTAGTATTTACCTGATTCAGCTCCCTGAAGCCCAGGCCTTGTGCAGGCAGTTCAGTGTGTAACAGGATTCATACTGACACGGTCTTCACAGGACTGCATTGCTGTGACACAGATCTTTGTTAATAGAGCTGCCTTAATTAAAAAGTACAGAGTTCATTATGAAATTCTGTTTTGACCCTTAGAGTTAGATTTGACTAAAAAAGAATTCCTCTTGGGAGCTGCATAGAAGAGTTTGGAAATACATCTGAAGATTAATTTGATATGGGAAACTGATTACAAAAGAGGCAGAGACACAATCCTGGTGAATCCTGCAAAGCTCTGATAATCAGAGGTGAGGTGGAAAGGGGCAGTTCTGGCTGAGCAGTCCCTGGGGCGTTCCCTCCTAGCTGTGGGTTGTTTGCAGAGAAGCTGAAGTGCTGTAACAGCCTCAAGCTCCACTCAGTGATGTTGCCTCCTCTTTTTTTCCATGGCAGCCAGCTCATGTCCTTTGCAAAACTGAGAGTAGCTTAAGGCCATCATTTCATGCATGACTTGGTAAATTGTGCAAGAAAGAGCACTGCCAAATGAGGAGCTATGCCAGTTTTCAATAAGAGGGCCATCTGTGACAAAATGTTTTAGCAACTTTGAAAACAATTGAGTTCTTTCCCATTTTTACTTTGATTTCACTTAGCATGTAAGTAACTTTGCAGCCTCCCAAGAGTAAATTTATGTTACTGTATCCTTGTTTGCTGTGCATTAAGTTTTTGTTCAGTCAAGTGGTTTCATTTCAGACCTGATCCTGTGTGGTACTGAAAAATGACTTTGCATCAATATCACTTTTGATTCCTGTTGGACACATTTGTCAGGGTAGGTGAAATTCAGATATTGATGGAAGATAAGAAGCATATAAATAAATTGTTAGTAGTTACAGCAATAGTACCTAAAAGTAGTTTATTGGTGGAATTAAAACATTTTTAAATTTAGAAATAATTCCAAGTGAGCTTCTCTCCCTTAACCTAGCCTGTAGTATCTCATTACCATTTAGTTTCATTAAACTTAGGAAGTTTTTGCAATGGAGTTTTCACATATCAAGGATTATTGAGGAAATCTGCCATTTGTTTTAGAGATCTCTCAAATTGTCTTAAACTTTTGCAAAGAAGACTACAAAGAAGACTGCCTCTATTGATAGTAGAGTGGCAATAATGGGACCCCTCTAATATAGTATTTTTAAACTAATTTTGGTGTAATTCCATGACAAGAGTTTTGTTTTTTTAAAGAGCATTGTCATACTTAGCTTACTTACCTGCACTTCCTATAAGCAAGAGGAAAATTATAGAGTTGTTTTCTTGAATCTGGAGGTTTACTTTGACTTTTGTTTTGGCTATCTAACTTCCTGAGGTTAAGCATCTTTCAGCTGGTACAGTAAATCAAATCGAGAGCAAGTTGGTGTGTCACTCACTAAGGAGACAAGAGACAGAAATCTGCCTTGTGCCCATCGGGCCCTGCTTTGGAAACACTGCCTCTACCTGATAATTTGGCTGCTTGTTTCTCTTGGCAAGTGCTCTCTGCAACAGGTCATTTTCAGAAAGAGGAAAGCTTTTTGTAATTTCACATTATTTTAGAAGGAACAGAGTATGAAGAAAGTTCTTGACCTTTAAACACGTGTCTATGTAGGAGGCAGGCCTGGTAGGGAAAACTTCAGGTGGAAAATATCCTCAAGAATGCATGATTCCAAACTTCTTGAACTTGTGTTGTAGCTGCTTTTAGACAAGTGCAGAGCTGCCCATGTGGAGAAGGCATTCATTTAGGGATAAATCCACCTGCCTTCCAGAATACATGTTGTCTATGAAAATGCTCAATGCCTCACATGCAGGGATATTAGAATTTCTTACAGTGCTTTTGAAGTAAGTGTTCCCTTACACAAAATTTACAAGAGTTAGACACTAAATGCAGACTTTGTTTTCTTTTTTCTGCTTAGTGAAATTGACTTCTTGTCAGGTTTGCCGCTCTTTAATTTAAAACTGTGAAAATATACCTAGAGATGGAGTGTGAATATCTATTAAAGCAGCAGTCCTAATTTTGCAGCATTTGGTCTATTCTGTAGGCAGTAATCTGCTTGAATTTCGTGAAGCTTTGGGGAAGACTGCATATGTATTGCCAAGATTAATCCTACTGTGTTTGTACAAACTTTTAATATGTTCTATTCTAATTTGTAAATTTGGACTGTTTTATCGTGATATTTCACAAAATTTTATGAGAGTAATTGAGGAAAAATATTTGGAAATAACGCTAAACTCTTTCTAAATTTAGATTAATGAAAATCATATAGCTCTGAGGTTAGGAAATGTGGGTATTTCTTGTGTTGGTCTTTGACACCATTAGACTCAGTGTAGTGTACACAGTATGTTGTATACTAAGTATTTCCCCAAACCACCATGTCCCTTTTCATATTTTAAACATAGGCTAATGTTAGAGCTGCAATTTTTCACCATTGTGAACTTCACTTGCATTTGAGGATTTTGAATCTGTTTCTGCTGCTGTTCCAGTAATTCTTCTGAATGATAACACTGAAATAACCCTTACACGAAGATGGAACTGCAACCTCATCTCCAGTAACCGTGACAAACATCACTGTAATATTTACAGGGGGAAAATGTTCATCCAGGGTGAAATGCAGAGATGCATTAAAACATCAAACATAAAAAAAAAAAAAGGCAGTTGAAGCTGCTTAATTGCTTTGCTTAGAAAGACTAATGTAATGTCTGAGGAAGTAATCCCTAAATAAGTTAGGAGGTGAGATCTTTCAAAGGAGGGGAAAAAACCCAGGCACAGACCTATCAGGGAATTCAATGATGAGACTGTCAAGAGCAGTAAAGCTGATGTGTTGTTAAGTGTCTTTGGGAGAGATTTCTTGGTGTTCTGTGTCTTAATGTAGTGCAAAGCAACCTTCAGCGGGTGAACACTTGGCATTATCCTATTGGAACCCAAAAGTTTCCTCTGGCATAGGAGTGAGGGGTCTGTCAAAATGTGTGACTTTGCCTTACTCTGAAGTATTCAGTGTAGGAAGGAAGATGGCTGTGAAGGATGGAGCACGGAGGAGGCCATCCCTCTGTGGTACTTAGCTGGCACATTCATTTGTGCAAAACCAAATAAGTTGTGGCAGCTGGAGCAGGATGGTGGAAAGGAAAAAGCAGGAGAGCAATGGAGTGAGGGATGGAGTGGAGGCACAGTAGTGTGTGGTGGAGAGAGGTTTAGGTGGGCTGTGGTGTGGGCAGGGAGGCAAGAATTGCTCGAAGGACAGGTGGGTCTGACACCAGAGCTGTGAGGGGGGAATGGGAGATGGAGAAACAGGCTCCAGGCTTTGAAATGGAAAGGAGGATGGAACAGCAGGGATACCCAGATGGAGCCAACTTCTACAGAGCTTTTTTGTGATATTTGGCTGCTGTCTGGAGCTTTTAGGGCTGCTTTTAGTGTGTAAGCTGCTGCTCCACATTCATTCCCCTGAGCCCCACGGCAGGGATTTCTGGTTGACAGCGCCTG
>VXBN01003815.1:210698-267919 GCA_013397395.1 Sinosuthora webbiana | reverse complement strand
CGGAGCGGGGGGCTCGGGGGTGCCCTGAGCCTTCCTCGGGCTCGCGGGAAGCCGGGACACTTCGGTCTGCTGTTCCCCCGCGCTCCGTGCCGCCGCCGGTGGGAGCCTGGCCCGCAGTGGATCGGGCAGCACAGGGGCACTGATGTGCAGTTAGATGCTCTGTCGAGTGAGTGCCCGTCTCCTTGTGTGCCCCGAAAGGAGGTGGTGATGCTGCAAGCCCGCGTCTGGCTGTGTGTTTCAGCAGCAGACGGCTCCGACTGAGGATGGAGATAGGGCTGGCAGGATGAGAGGGGAGATCTGAAAAATGCCACCCCTGATTGGACAGCCCCGCTTGTGTGTTCTGCGTGACGCTTTGCAACAAGCTTGGCTTTATGTGGCACAGGGACTCCCTTCTTGCAGCTAGCAGAGAGCCAGTTATGGGGGTGGAAATCCCTCGGGGCACAGAAACGGGGGGAGATCTTGCAGAGTCAGACCTGCTCTCCTTCTCCCTCCTTCAGATAGTTCAGATCCGTTCTGTGGCTCATCCCTCTCCCCATCCTACTCCCTCTATATTCAGCCCCCTACCGAGATTCAGTGAAGACATGAGGTAACCAATGCAGTGATGCTCATTTATGGAACACCCTCCCCTTCAACACCAGGGACAACTTTGTGTCCGAGATCAGCAGTTCTGAGATGCTCAAGTTCTGAATGCTGCATGAGAGGACAGAAAAGAATTGAGATAGAATATTGTGCTTTTGAATCTGTTCCAGAAATGCAGTAGGATTCCTTAAGCAGCGGCTGCCTAGGAGAGATCTTGAGAAATAAAACAGCATGGGTTTGGGATGCTGTGGGATGTACAGAGTATGTGGATGGGGGTTTCCAGCAGACCTCTGGCTCACTTCTCTCATTTTGAGCTAAAATACCTCTCTCTGTTAGACAGTAACTAAAGTCTAAATAGATGGCCAGGATGAAGGAAAATATCTTGGATAGAAAAAGATTTCTTTTACCTATTTTAGCACAGCAAGGTTAAGGAGAAGGATGATAATGTCTTTTTTTTAAAATGATGTCAGTCATTTTAATTTTGTTGGCTATCAAGGAAGACTGTTAATGGGTCTTTTTTCTGGACTTCTGCTACAGTTTTTGCCTTCCTCGTGGAAGACCAGCTGTAATACTGTCATTATCATACCAAGTTTTTGATAGGATATAAGAGGCTTGACTTGGAACTAAGGTGAAGGATGCATTATAAAAAGCTGCTAAAGTTTGCATTATGCCCAGAAGCTTTCTGTTTAAAACCTTCTTTGAAGATATACAGTATATTTTTTTTTCTCTATGTTCTTCTTATACATTGTGATCACTTTTACAGGGGATAAAGCTGGCAAAGATGAGGAAAATTGGCTGTGCTCTCCTGGTACTCCAAGCTCTTCTGGCACCTTTGGATCTTGTTCGTGGAGCAGAGAAAAATTATCCCATCCTGAACATTGCAGTGATTCTGGGAAGGACCAAGTATATAACAGAGAGAGATATCAGAGCTCTCTGGACCAGGGAAATGGCAGCAGACCTGACTGTTGATATCAATGTAGTGACCCTTCTTGTCAACCAGACTGACCCTAAAAGCATCATAACACATGTTTGTGACTTGATGTCAGGCACCAAGATCCATGGAGTGGTTTTTGGAGATGACACTGATCAGGAGGCAGTAGCTCAGATTTTGGATTTTATTTCATCTCAGACTTCTATTCCAATTCTTGGAATTCATGGCGGGGCCTCCATGATAATGGCAGATAAGGTAGGAAAATTTATTAAGAGCTCTTGCTATTCTAATGTACTTCATTGTGTTGGTCTTTATCATGAATAATTGCTACAAGCAGCTCTTAATTGTCTCTCTGTACTTAAAAAAAAGAAGAAAAAAGTACGCATAATGGTGTCTTTGTGGATGGCTCATCAAATATTCAGAAATATTTTGGGGCTTGTGCCTGAAACCCAACTTTCTAACACCATAAAAGTGGCCCTAATGAGCTATTACTCTCCAGCACATGGAATGATGGTTAAAAAACTTGGATAGCTAATATGACTGATAAATATAAAAGCAGCCTCATAATAGTAAGTTCATAAAATGATTTTAAGGTTAAGACGTAAAGCTATAAGCAGATGTTCTGTGGTGCTTATAAGAAATAGCAAGCATTAGACCTGAATGTATTTGGGTGCAGCAGTAATAACAGGACAATAATAAGCCAGACTTTAGTGACCCTCTACAGTGTCTGAATTAAGTAGTCTCACATATTTGAACCAACTGCATTCCACAGATTTATTGAATTAGATTTTTGCTAACTGGATACTTGTACTTTCCTACTGTAGTTCATGAAAATCCAGTTAAGGGGTATCGGCAGTGATGGGTATTCCCACAAAGGGGTTGTCTGAAATCTGGAGATAATGACAAATGGTTTTGTTGGAAAACATACTTTTATGTAATCTGTTGTGAGACTGGAAGAGCAGAAGTGACTCATGTCTCAAGTTCCCTACCGTTGTAACAATGTTTAAGAACTCCTTGCTGGCACTGCAGCATCGATGTTGTGAGGTGATCGCTGCTGTTTCTGAAACAGGCACTGAGTGCGGGGCTGAGCTCTGCTGGGGACTCTGCCTCCCACTCTGGTCGAAGAGAGGAGAGCTCAAAGAGAGAGCACAGATGTGGGAAGTCACTGGTTTGCCAGCACATGAGGATCTTTAATGTTAATTATAACTCATTTCCTGATATTTCCGTACTTCAGCGTTTGTTATTCATTGACTATTATTACTTCTTATGAGTGACTTTTGAATAGTAAAGGGCTCTCTGAACACATCTGGAAAGGAAGGGGTCCAGATATATTATTTTGTGAAGTAAGGGGAAAAAGGCAGCAGGATTAGTTAATGAATGAGGAATCAGCTTTGAACTTTGGAAACTTTTTACCTCTGGAAAAGATTTTTTCCATTGGGAGAAAAGCTCCGTTTCTCTTGGTATTTTCAATGATCTTCCTTTAGAACGTGTCATACAAGGGGAGGACAATAAGTGCTGCATGATAGCAGAGATCCTACAGTAATGGTTTTGACATCTTGATTTATACAGGAAGATCATTACAGTCAGTACTGCTACCTTGAATGCAATTGCAGTGACCAAATTACAGAGGCAGTTATTTCATGTGCTTTTAAATTACAGTGCAGATTTACTTGTCTTTTAGAGCTGGGTTTATACGTACTTAGTGCTTCTATTTGATATATATTTCACTTAACTGTCTCTGTCAGTGTTAGAACACTTGAAGATCCAAGCCAGGGCTAAGTGGTGACACACTGGAAGAATTCCTTACAGAATCATCTTCACTCTCAGTAGCAGATGTGGGATGTCACTGATACAGATGTATTTTTACTTTTATATAAGAGCCTCTAGAAAATGAAACAGTCTATTTTTTTTGTTTCAGTAAATTACTACTATTTTCACAGTATTATCATTATTGTATCACTCTTATTTTAGGGGTTATCGAAGTTTTATTGGCAAACTTGCTGCTGAAATTTGGCTTCTTAGATTTCCATTTGGGAAATCAAAATTGTCTTTTGTGTGTTAAAACAATCTAATAGAGCCGCCTTCAGTAGCTAGAATTGGCTGAAGGAATTGTTTGTTCATGTAACTAATATTGCCTTAATTTTTAACATGACCTTTGCAATGTGCAATGTCTTGCAATGGGGTTTGGAACATGGCAGTAATGAGACTTGCCTGTGTCACTCAATTAACCATTTATTTAGGAATGAATTCCTGGGAGATGAAATTGAAATTCACAGTGCTGTCTTAAAGGCAGAGAGATGAAATCTGAGGGAGAAGGATTGCAAATATGAAATCTTTCAAGCCACTGTCAGGATTTTAGCTGGCACACATAGGTGTTGGCTGACTTGTGAAGATTATTGTAAGTCTCCTGCTTTGTCTCATGCACTGAGATGCCTGGTTATGCAAAAGGTGCCTGGTCCTGCTCCTGCTTGTGGATGTAGTGCTCTGGCACTCTAATAAGGCCATTTCATTTATGTCCTTATCATATGAGTTCTGTGCCGGGTGGTTATGTGATGCTGAACTCAACTAAACTGAGGGCACAGGAATGAGAACTCATCTATAATGCTCTATACTGCTGAAGACTTCACTGAATGACTCACAGGAGATAAGCTGCCATATTCTCTGTGGCTAATAAATATTATGTCAATGTGAATCTTGACTGAAGAGCCATATCTGTAAAAAAAAAAAAAAAAGTTGTTCTATATTTCTAAGGATGAGGTATGGCCACATTTTGAGTTTGCAGTGATTAATGCAGGACATGCAGCTTTTGAAGCTCTGAGTCCCCGTCTGAACATCTGGGGTGAGTGGTGTGTTGTCTAGACTGCCTCCTTTGCCAGCCCAGCCCTGCTCCAGTTTGCTCAGAGCTTGCCTGCACCATCTGAGGAGAGATTTTGCATGATTCAGACATGGAAAGTAGACAGGCATGTGAAGCCAACCAAACTGGAATGTTTTCTGAACCTCGCTGATCTATTTTCACCTGACATCAGCTGTCCTAACCCTACCAACCAACCAACGGGACACCTGGAGGTATTTGACACTTACTTGATCCCAACTGTGCGGCAGAGATACCCTTTGGACAGTGCCACATGCTCTGCTCCAGCTGATTTTATCACCTGCTCTTGGCAGGAACTCTCCTGCCAATGAACTGCTCCTTGGCTGTGGTCCCCAATTCTGCCACGCACTTCAGACATACTCAGATGTGGGATGGTCTACTGAAACAAGATGAGAATTGTCTGGGGCATCTGTGCCAGCCTGCTGTGCATCAGCATCCCTTGGAGGATGCTGAAAACAGGCTGGCTGTTTATTCATCTTGTATCTCTTGACATTTGAGATATCTCTATACAAACATTACTTAGGAACTGTTTTCTGACTTGAGCATTTGGTTTCAAACATAGTTACCTTTGTTTCACCACTTGCTGTGATTATGATAGTATTTGTGATCCTTTTTTTTTAAAAAAAACACAACATCATGGTTAGTTCTGTGTCAATGCTAAAAGACTTGCTTCTTCACATGTGGGAAAAAATACCTCTACGTATTGTAAATACGTCCAGGAATATTTAGTGTCTTTGAACCGTACTGCTTTTGCCTATTGCAAACCTAAATCTTTCTAGAAGTCTTTCTGAAAGACATAATTTGAGGCATTTTACTGTTGTGGAAGCACTGACAGTTATAACGTAGTCAAGAAGTGTTAAAGGTGAGGGTAGCATTCCAGAAGGGCTATCACAAAGTGATACTTCCTGAAACAGATCTGGAACTGTTATGCAAAATAACTAACTGCTTTTCCAACAGGTAAGTACTATATATTATTGCATAATGATTCTGTGAGAGCCCTGGAGGTTAGAGAGGATTGCGGGAGGTTGTCTAACCCAGCCCTAGCTCTGTGATGAGCTAATATCGAAATCAGATCATCCAGTCAAGTTTTGAATATCTCCCTGGAAGTAGATACCACAGCCTCTCTGGGCAATCTGTTTCAGTAATTAACCTCTCTCACCATGCAAATATTTTCCTTTTATCTCATTAGAATTTCCCTTGATGCCACAGGCCTTTGTTCTTTTGCTGTGAATCTGCGTCCAGCTCCGTCTCAGTGCAGCTGTAGGCGGCAATTACAGCGCTCCTCACCTGTCGCTTTCCTGGGGTAAAGATTCCTTCAGCCCTGGCACTTGCAGTCCTTTGGACTTGCTTGGATATGTTAGTGTCCTGTATGGGGAGACCCCAAAGAGGACAGGGGAGTGCCAGATACGACCTCGTGAGTGCTGCGAGGGGAACAGTCCCTCCCTGGAGCAGCTGCTGTGCTGCTGCTGCCGCAGCCTCGTTCGGCGGTGCCACCGAAAGGGAGCACTGCTGACTCATGTTCAGCCCATCCCATGGGCCCCCCTGCCCTGGAGCACTGCCGGGGTAGTGCATAAATAAGGCGTCTAATTGCTAGCAAGCACTGAGTGAAACTGTACTTTGAAATCTTTCGTTCTTTTGGTGGTGATTTTTTAGGTACTTCAGTGAAATACTTGCAGATGTTTGCGTTACTTGTCATTTTCATCTCATTAGAAGGTCTAGCTGGAAGTGCTTTGTTTTAGCTCATTTGAGAGGCAAAAAACTGTGCTGCACTTGTGCAAACCAAAGCTCTAAGCAGCTGTGATCAGAGCCCACCCAGACTCCTGGCTCTGGAGCATTTATGCTCCCTTATCTGTACATGACTTTGTTGACGGTCTTAAAGCCCCTCCACTCATCCTCCAGTTTCTTTGCCAAATGTCTTCATGGCGCAGTGATTCTCTAAAGGACCGGAAAAGTTCAAGAGCCACACTTAACTTTTGTACTATGTGTAAGTGTGCTTCAGCTCTTAATGCTTTCAAGATTGTTTGATGGATGGCAGGGAGTTGTTGTATTTCTTTTTTATTGTAGACGTCATACTACATGGAATGTGCTCAAATTCATATGTCTGCCATATGCATATGCAGATTTCTGTACAGCCAGTTTAATTGGCTCTGTATTTCATTCTAGAAAATGGTAAATTTTAGATTTTCTATAATAGCAACTTTTCTGATGGCTGACGTGTATGGCACTATGTGTCTGAGCATGATATTCACTTTGGCTAATCTTCCAGTTACTGTAGAAGACTGGAAGATTAAACATGGGTTAATAAATACTTTAGTGCAAAAATAGCACTATTCATATAACTGCTGTTTCAGGTCTAGACATAGTAGCTTGCACTACTACATAGTCTGTTGCACACAGTATTTCCAGCTTCTGACTCATTTAAAGAAGCAATTGAATTTGATTTTCTTCCCTTCTAGCTGCAAGAAGGCCCCTATGGGAAGAATAACCTTCAGATATTCTAATTTTTATTTTGAGCTGCAATAGAAATGTAGCACAGACCTCCTTGCAAATCAGTGTTTACTTGTCCATACCCATGAAAGCCAATCTATATGTACTTTTAAGAAAGTCTTGCACATCCATAAGATTTTTAGACCTAGAACGTAATCTGTGGTAGTAACTTTTGGACACACATGCTGTAATCAGTGGTATTAAATGGTTAAAAACGTGCCTGAGATTTGTCCTGCTGAGGTGAATGAAGTGAGTGGATACAATATCCCCTGTTTTTCCTCCTCAGGAGGCAGTGCTGTGCCAGGGTGAGGTGGTTGGGGTAGAGCCTGCTGCTGCTTTAGACATTGCTGTCCCTGTAGTGGCATGGCTGGGAGTATTTGCTGCTTTCAGCTGAGTCTTGGAACTCAGGGGAGCATTATATTAATGATGTGAGCTTTGCTTTCCTGCTCTCTTTCTCCCACTCCTTTTTCTAAATAGTTTTCCTAGCAGTTTATGAGGTGATTATATTATTCCCCATTCTCTTGTCCATGTAAGTTTATCCCTCTTAATTCAGTGAAGGAAAACGTGGATGAATTTCTAGAATACTGCAAGAGTCGACTTGAACTGTCACTCTTATGGAGCTCAAGGGAGGGATATTTAGTTTAATTTTACAAAGTAGAAGGAAGGTAGTTTTGAAAAGATTAGGAATTTTGGTAACTTATGAGCAGGTTGTAGGAAGTGGAAGTCTTCTTGAATTTCCTTGATTTTTCATGCAGTTTAGGTGTTGGTAAGTTCCTGATATTTTAGTTTGCTTAAATTTACAGCTGCAGCTGAGCTGAGGGTGCATTGTTGGTTTCATTTAGGAGAGAGGAGTGTTTGGCTTCACTCTGGTCCTTTGTAGTAAGCTATATATTTTCATCTCATCAAAGGTACTGTTTTCTTTCTCTTCAGGTTGTTCTTACAGTTCTGAAAATAGAAATCCTTAAGTATCTTGGTTTTGAGCAACAGCATCTTAAAACTGCTAGCAAGTCCCTGTTGTAGATCACCCATGCAATCTCTCCAAACTATTGCCTGCCTATGGGGTAATTGCAGCAGAGCAGACTCCTGGGCTGTGGAAGTAGGACACAGTCCCTGTAGCATGATTTTATGCTTGCAGAAATTCCTGGTGGCATCTTTGGAATTTTTTTTTCTTCCCCAAGAACATTCTCAAATACAAAATGAAAAATGCTTCCTTTTAAACTATAAAATAATTATAGACCATTACAAAATACATAGCAAGCTTCTGGCAATTAGAATATATCCAGAGAATGCACCTGTAAGTATAAAATTATGCAGTGTACAGAACAGAAGGGCTTTGATATCATGTCAAACACATTTTTTGTGTTTCATCTATTAATTATTTTTGAGGATGCTTAGATTATATGAATAGACAGTTCATTAGTGTGTTTTGTCACTTATTTGAACTTACAATTTAATTTGATAATAATAATTTTTTTTGATCTTGCTTGGAAGACTCTAGGATAGATCTGCCTACATGGTGGTGGTACAGAGGGCTTTATATAGATGCACAGGAAAACTTTGCGGGCTGTAGCTTTTTTTTTTTTTTTTTTTTTTTACAAATCTGTGGTCATCTGGTTTGTGTGTACTCTTTCTCTTCCCCCCTCCTTGCTCGTCTGCCTCTACTCTTCCCTGGAGCTATGAAGTTGTGTGGATTTTACTGAGGGAGCCCAGCCTGGATTGTCTCCACACCATCTGTCACCATATTGTTTGTTTAAATCCTTGAGATATTTTCTTCTGTACTTCACTGAAATAAATACATAAAGCTGCAGCAGCATCATTGGCTATTTATATTAGATTTAGACTTAATGTCCTTAGGAGAAAACCCCTGTGCTTGCAATTGAGGTGCATAAGCTGGAGGCACAGTTTGTAAAATTGCACATGGTTTAATTCTCTGAGTGCAGAGCTCCAGTTCTGCAGTGTGTTCACTGCCCAGCCCAGGCCCCTCTGGCTTCTCAAGGGGGACACCCAGCTGGGGCTCTCATGGCCCTGGACAGTGCTGCTCATGGGTTATGCTCTGGTCTCCCCACTCTTTCAAGGAAAACGTTTTGTGCCCTTTGGTAAATGCGGGATGTATCTTCCTCCGTCCTGAGACCCTGACTTGGGTCAGGGAAAAGGTGAAACTCGCAGGCTCTGTGGAACCAGAGCTGGAAAGAAGATTGGTTAGTTAGAAGGGGGAATGCTTTGGAGAGAAATTGAAGTGTGCAGAAGAAATGTTGTACAAAAGCTGAACAACCCACAGGAAAATGAGTTTTGCTGATATGCAAATGTGATATTCCAGGTTGCTGGTGGAGGTTGGTGCCCAGCAGCTGTAAGTTCATGATATGCAGTTAACATTGTCTCCTTTCCCTACAGCAATTTTTCCTGTACGTTCCATCCACATGAAGCTTAAGTGATCAAAAAGCCTCAGTATTTGGAGGGAGGAGGAGGTTCCAGGTATACAAGTTGTCTCTTATTTGGGGAAGAACAAAACTCTCTGGAGAAATTCCTCTGTCTGTCCTTTCTGGGACTCAGCCATGAGAGGTCCTGGGCTGAGGGGTAAATGGGGTTTCCTGATCAACCTTTGTGAATGATTTAAACCTCTTGAAAAAGGAACAGTTTCTAGTCCAAATTTGTGACTAAGATTTTATTTGCATACTGGTTCTTTCAGCTTCACTTGGAGATTAAAGAAATCATTCATAAATGTACATATGTAGATGGTTTGTGTAATCCATTTTTCTTTCTCCTCTTCAACAGCTACAGACACTGAACTAAAAATAGGAAATCCAGCAACATATCTGAGGTCAGACTGGTCATAAACTTCTAGAGCATGGCAGTAACTTCATTTGGTTTGTCATTGGTCAATCTTGCTTAGCAAGATTAACATGTTTTTGGACAGGGGCAAATTCAAAGCCAAGGTACACTTCCTTCTGCCTGTAACACACTGAGAACCACATTAAAGGGCTCTGGATGAGATTTCACTAAAACACTGTAATTTTCTGCACACAGCTCCAAAACAATCTCCATTTCATTTGTACAACATCTTGTTTCATATTTGGGCATGAACAGACCTGAGAAATCAAGGTCTGTTTTTTTTGGTATACATGCAGGTTCTTCTCCCTGCTTTCTCCTGGATTCCCTTGCCGAAGGTGGAGAAGGAAGGGTGATAGAAAAACAGGTGACAATCTTCATGCTTATAATATTTTTCAAGTACATTGACATACCTACTCCTTGGGATGGAGCCTACAGGCAGTGGTGCTTTGCTGTGCTGCATTGGCTAACAGTAGTGTAATTTCCCAGCAGGATCACATGCAGCCATTTTGGAGTAGCTTGGATAAAGTAGATTTTTTTTTCAGATCAAGACCATATATCTCTCAACATCCCTTGATTTGGGTTTTGAGTAAGCTCTCTTGGAGAGGGGCTTCATTACCAGATGACTCCTCAGTCAGTGTTTTGGGTTTCCTGTCCCCATCATAGGTTTGGGAAAATAATTTCCTTCTGGGCTTTTAATGACGATAGGCTGAACCGTTCCCTTGTCACAAATTCCTTGCTGCAGCATGACTGAGAGCACCAGTGCTGGTCGTGCTCCACAGCCTCTGCTCAGTGTTTGTGACTATTTATAACCTGCCTTTTGTGCATGTTGCAGCAAGATATTTCCATAAACATGTTTCATTCAAAGGATTGGCGGGTGGAAAGCTGCTTATCTTCTCTCTCTCTCTTTTTTTATTTTTTTTTTCCTTTTCTTGACAGTGGTGGTTTGTTCTTAGTGTCCTAACTTTCAAGATTTCTGCAACTTTATTGATGGAAAGTTTTGTCTGTTTGTGCTGAGCAGTTTGCCTTCCCACGTGACTAAATTAGCAATAGGACTGCTTTGTTTTCACTGCATTGATTTTGTGTCTAGTGGAAACACACTGTGTGTGTAGAACCACTGAGAAAGAAGAAAGGGCAGGGATTTTATAGCCACCTTGCAGCTCGACGAAATTTGCAACACAATTAGGTATGACAGGAAATAGAATTAAGGTAATCTGTTCTAAGTAACAAGTTGCTTTTAGGAGTTACAGAAACATATAATTACCAGACAAATTGCATGTTATTTTTTGTGTGTGAGGCTAATTAAGAGTTCTGAGTAAATTGTGTTGGCATAGGCATCAGAGCTATATGAAGTACCTAATTGGGATGAGATAAGGCTTGTGAATTCATCATAAGAAAACAGATGCCAGAATTATGAGAAGTGTCTGTATTCTAGTCAAGTACCATTTAGGATGGTCTGGTTTATTTTCAGCAGTCACATTATTTTTGTAGGAAACAAACTAACCCTGTCCTTTATTTTGTTTTGATCTGTTTGCCATCGTCTCCTCTCTCCTTTATCTGCATTTAACTGTTATCTGCAAAAAGGCTGACATTTCTTTTTGTGGAATCTGGGTTCCAGAGAAAGATGTGGATGGCTCAGCTGCTGAGCATGTGAAACTTTAAGCTCTGTCCCTTAACTGTGTAACAGCAAACTGGTACAGAAGTTATAAAAAGAAATATTTGCTTTCCTCACCCTCTCTTAGACTGGATTTTCCTTACCCAGTCCATTGTCTGCCAACATCCTTCATCCAACCTCCTTTGCTCCTTCCAAAAACCCTCCTCTGATGGAGCCTTCAGCTGCACCCCATCCATTTGCTACTCCACTTTATACTTGACTGTCATGGTAGATAGGATGGCTTTTTTTTTTTTCCATTTATTGCCTTTGTTCACTTCTAGCAGAAGCAGAGGTGGTAGGAGGGAATACACCTCTCTGCTTAAAATTCTGTATCCCTGAATTTGAGGAATACTCTTTCCTAAAATTGGGACTCTTTCAGTGTGCACAGAGCATAGAAGACAGTTGCTAAAATCATCTTAATTGGAGCAAATAAAAAATCTCAAGGGGTCTCAAGAAGAAAGTATGAATTTAAGCCAAACCTATTCCTATTTAATAAGCAGGAATAGAGGAAAGGAGTATAAACTGATCGAGGTGAGCTAGGGCAGTGTTGGTGGGGGAATTGAGGTGATGATAAAACAGAAATAAAAATTAGTGATGGAAGTGATATTTTGTGAAGAAAACAGTATGAGACAACCAGAATTAATCAAAATTCTGAACAGTTTCCATCTCTATCTCTTCAGGGTTCCTGACCTTGGGATTTTGGGCAATCCTTTTCAGTCCTAAGTCATTCCTTCTGCATTCACTGACTGCTTTACATACTTGTACAGGGAGGTGTTTGCTTTTCCTGTTGCAATGTGGGGAGCCTGGGCTGTAGTTAACCATCTGGAAATGGATATATTGGAGAGTCTACTTGTATCCATTCTAATGCAATTTAAAATTTCCCTACTGCTCTTGCTTTTTTCCTTTAGTATAACCTCTGAGACAGGGAGTCTATTATAGGCTTTCCTGAAATAAAATCCTCCCTTTTGCACTTGGCTGGCTACTGATGCTGCTCTGTGCAAGCATTCATTTCTATAAAAATGGAAAGAGTTTTCACTAATTCTCTGATTTGTAGTAATAGAAGTACTTTTTTCTATGCATCTATGTTCACTCTGTTCAGGTGCTTTGTGGGAGGGCCTAGTACCTTGCATTTTTTATGAACTGAAGTCTCAAAATACATTCATAATTTCCTTTTATAATTTAATTAAATTCTGAATTTTGAATCTCCCTTTAGAATACTTGTGGAGAGGACAGACTGACAGGAAAAAAATATGAAAGCAAATTTCTTCCCACTCTATTGCTAATCACTCTAATCTAGGTGATTGCTAATTTTGCAGTCTTCCCCTGTATGTGAATGTGTGGTGCTGTTACTTTAAAAATACTGTTCTGAGGCTCAGGTTCACTGGAACTTAGTACCTAAATTGTTTTTATGTGCACTGAACAAAGTTCTGGATCCTGAGTGACACAAATCCTGATGTTGTCTAAGTGACAGGTTGGACCATGAGGATGAAAATGAGCAGTGCCTGCAGAGATCAGAGCACAGGGAAGAGCCAGACAAGGACAGCCTTGGCTCTTTGCAGGGTGAGCTCACTTGTGGAGTGAAAAATACAAGTTACATGGTCCCCTCCACACTTTGGGTTAGGTAAAGACTAAAATGATCTTCAGTGATTCATTTCCAGATATACTTATCCTGTAATTTTTACCAGTCTTAACAATTGCAAAGGTGATGTCACACCTTTTCTGACTTTTCTCAGCCTTCAGGCTTGCAGTCCCTTGCATTCCTGTTGTTCTTTACTATCCATCACTATTTTATACTATAAGAGTAACTGAAATATTTCCAATGATCAGTGAAAAAGTGACACTAAATAGATGACTTAGGACAGGTGCAAATAATAAAAGAAAAATCGTGTTATAATGTCCTGAACCGTGTCTCAGTATCTTCTCGCTATATACAGATATTTTCAGATTCCCAATTTCTCATAAAAACACATCACATGATCTCTGAATAAAAATTTAAATGAATGTGCAGGAAGTTTATGGGGACCCAGCTGTCACCTGCAGTATGTGTGTCGTTGAAGGCCTTACCAATCTTTAGTGTGCTTGTTTAAATTGTTTTAAGTTGTTCTTTCTGGTTCCTTCCTGGTATGGGATGACTCCTGATCTTCCTTAAGAGAAGCTGGTTTTTGATTTACCTTTTTTACAGTATGAGGCAGAGATCTTAAAATAGGGAGAGATTTCAGGCAATAATTAAATGTAACAGTCCACCTCAGCAATCCTTATTCCAGCGTAGGTCCTATTGATTTGTAAAGCTGCAGTGGAGCTCTCAGTGGACACTGCCTGAAAGCAGTGGGAAACCTAAGATAAAATAACAATGAACTTTGCTCATTTCCCACACTTTACTGCATTTCTTAACTGTATAAAGTAGGTTATAGGTCTGCAAAACCTTAGTTTTAAATAAGTTATGCAGAAAAAAGCTCTCTAGGCCAGCAAAGGCATTTCTAAAAGCTGAGGAGCAAACTGCCACTAGGAAAAAGTAGTGTGCAGGTCATATACAAGTCCATGTGGAAAGCAAAATTCCTGCTTGTGGGATCCTGGCTTTGGTGTGATTGATTTCACTGGGAAGTAAAGAACGAAGAGCAAGTGCAAAGTAAGCAAATGCTTTAAATAATTAGTCCTTTAATGCTTATTTAATTGCTTTTCCTGACTTGAATGCTGCCATGTAAAGAGATAATGAAGGGGGTTTTTCCTTTCTAATGACGGGCTTAATGTGTTCTTTATGTAACAGCCATAAAGATGCAGACATAGTCTTGTAATATCTGAGATGGAAAGGCCAAGCACACAATAGACTTACAGCATTTTCTGCTTAGGAGAGCAATCTCTAGTTAAAGGAATGATTTGGTTTGTTAAGGGCTGCACTTGGGGTGTTTTCTCTCATGATATGCTGGATTGGTAGTGAATTACCCTGTTGGCAAACTAGTTGGTTTTATTTGAGTTAAACCTGATCACTTATTTAAACTTCATTTTGATGGTTAGGTTTCTGCCTTATTGGGTCATTTTAAGGTTTCATTTGCATATTCTACTCAATTAAAATTTCTGGTATTAAAACAGCTTTTCTAATTCAGCTCAGATGGTGGAATATTTTCCTTCTTAACAAGCATTCTAGTTTGTATTTAAAAAAAAATTCTCCTTCCCTTAGTTTCTTTTTAAATCAAGTATGTACAGTAAGCTTGGCTCCCTATTGAGCTGGTTTAATCATTTGTTTTTTCCATCTGCAGAGAGCCAGTTCCCAAAGTAACTTCAAAGAGCCTTGCCTGAGTAAAAGCTTCCAGCTTTGGAGCAACAAAGATTACAGAAATATGCTTATGCAACTGCTTGAAACCTCTGGCTATCTTGACATGGAGGAAACAACTGAATATTTCTCTCTATTATTCTGTTACCGTAGATCTTAAATATTTGTAACTGAGAGTTTTGCTGCCACTTTGCTTTTGCCTCCCGTGGTGCCTGCACAGGGTGATGTGTTACACAAGTGCACAGACGTGGCATTTGTAGGCTCAAGGGGATCACTGGTGTTCTGGGGCTTGGAGTGATCTCGTATGTAACTCCAACAGGAAAACAACCATAAAATTCAGCCTTGACGTAAATTGTCTATAGACAAGTCTGGAGACTTGCAGCAGCAGCAAATGCAGACTATTTTTAATGTTTTAGATTTGTGCAGGATTTAATCAAATGATGAAGAGGCTTCAAGTGAAATGGCTCCTGGGAGACTAGTAACCTCCCTTCTTCATTTTTACAATTTCCTATGTTGACATGTGTAATCTCTCAGTTTTCTGAAAATAAAGTCAATCCCCTGTCCAATGCAGGTAGGTAGATATGGGATGCATATTTTATATCTGATGGATATGTAATGTTTTTGAGTGCAGTTACAAACTTAAAGTAGTTGAAATTGTCAGTGTTGGTAAGAATCTGCTTCTTATTAAGATCAGTATAAGTAATTTTCTTTATTTTCGTGGACTTCCTCACTAGTGACTGTTCCTTATTCATGACAGTCCAATCCAGTGGTTGTCATCATCACTTTGGAGAAAGGCTGTTTTTTTTTTTTTTTCTTCTTTTTCCCCCCCTTTTTTTAACAAAACTATCTGAAAATCAGTGTGTCTGGGATTTGTCCCAAATTAATTTCCTGTGGAGAAAAGAGTTATGAGTTTGGTCTCAGTACAACGACTCTTCTGGATTATAATATCTGTCAGTGGAAATGCACTACTTTGGTTTTAACTGAAGATATTTCAGATCTTAATTTTTGGCTTAATCAAATCCTTAGCACAAGCAAATCTAATTCTGGCATACTATTTCAATTGCACAGACTTTCATTTCTGACTAAGGATTGGAAGGATTAACCCAGATTTTAGCAGTTCTCTCCATGACTGGGTGGATAGGATTAAAATCTGTGCTGCTCACTGTGGCTTTTTATTCTAGTTTTTGATTAGTTATGTCTGTTGACCAGGGTGGGAAATTTTCTGAGGTTAAGACTACAGCTAAAAGAAGTATGGTGAATTCACTGGATTGCACTGTATTTTGCTTAAAAATACAGCCCAAACGCGCTTTGCCTGTTTACAGGACCACAATTTATACTTTAGTACATTCTAGATTAATTTTCTAGTTTGAAGTATTTATATATATGTATAAATTTATCATCTTTGAGGCTGTAGAAATACATATTTTAGGAAAATATAGTTGGATAAAACAGAATCCAACTGTAACATCTTGTTAAGGACTGCCTGAATGCAGAAAAAGTTTTTGGGAAAGAAGCTGGAAGGAGGTTCCTGTATTTAATTTCTACCAGTGCAGCTATTAAAAATAGAGACTATTTCACTATGCAAGAAATGGAAGAATTTCTGGAATACTGTCTGCAATTAGTCTCCTACCTTCTAAAAAGCCCTGATCCTGTAATGAGCTTAGAAATTAGTTACTTCAGTGACCAAGGAATGAAAGTATCACCTCCTGGAGATGAGGTGAGTTGGTTTTGTTTAATATCCAGTAAAAATGAGTCTGGGAGGAGGATAGGGTGGCTGGATGCAGGAAGAAGAAAAACTGATTAAACAACATAAAATGAGTCAGACAACTGAAACTTAGGTGGGAAATTGAAAGTGGTGAATAGCATTTAGATGGAAAATGAAGAAGCTCGGGAATAGCAAGAAGCTGGCTGGTGTTATGATGGAAACTGGTCAATGAAGAAGGATGAGCATGTTCCTTCAGTGTGTTCTTTCTCATTCTACATTCTTCTTTACAGAAAGCTTGAGATTGAGAAAACCATGCAACACTGTCATAACACTGCCTCCAAATCCAGGCAAATATTAGATTTGGTAAAGGTGAAGTGGGAGGAGTAGGATCCTCATCTACTCCATATCAGACAGGCAAGGACTGTGCTCATCAGCCTTGGAAAAATACTGGCCTTGGGATTCCTGTTGGAATATGGCAAACTACGCTCTAAAAATTTTTAAAACCTGATTTCCTAGAAAAGAACGTAACATTTTCCCAGAAATTAAAAGTATCTTTACATTTTTATGTGAAGCAGGAGAACTTGACTTTTCTTTGGGTATTTCTGCCTTTTTGCATTTTGTTCGTTTGTGCCTCAGGCAGCAACAGAATTCTCAAGAGAGATGTGATGAAGATGTACTCTCCACTTGGAAAAACGATGCTCTTTCCTGCTTGTCATCCTGGCCTGTTAGGGAAAAAGAGAACCAGTTACCAGCCCTGGAGCTACATGGTTGGAAGGTTGCAATATCCATAACAGAACCCTTGTGTGTTTTGTGGTCTAGTCTCAGCCTAAGATGGAAGTGATGATGTCTGCATGTCAGGCATGCTGTGCAGTGCTCTATAGGGCCTAAGTTTGTGGGCAGTCTGGGTTGCAGCTGCAGCTGGACACCCAAAACATTCCAGGTTTTTAATAGCTGTGCTGGACGTTCGTTGCCATTGCATGGTGATATTTCTGTCTGTAAATAATCAGGTGTTCTAGACCAACCAACTTTTTGATACTGAAAAATTTCTTGGTCAGTATTCAGACTCTCACTTAAAACTTTGTTTCATGGACTAAAATCTTTTTAAAATGCTTTCTTTAACTCTGGAGAAAGGGTTTCTAGTGATTGCCATGACATGCAGGGGAGTGTGCCATGGGCTAATACATATGTAGTGAATATAACGAGGTGATGATAATGTGATTATTGGAAGTAATCTGGTCAAGGGAGTGGAAATTGCTGTATAAGTATGATGATTTTTTCTTTTCAGTACTGTCCTGAGGAAAGGATGATCTCAGGTGCCTGTTCACAGAGCTTGTAGAGTCTTCAGCTTTGAGGGATTCTTCAGAGACAACACACTTTATCTGGTCGTGTTGAGCAACTGGAAATGAGTGTCACTATCACGGAGAATTCGATTTTATTATTGAAGAGCTCTTTAAAAAGGCTACAGAAGGCAATGCTTTTCAGAATCTGTAATTATTGTGCAGATTCAAGCTGTGGAAGGGCGGACTGTCAGTACCTGAGAGAAGCTCTCAGGTGATGATATACAGCAGAACATTAGGAAAGGAAGACTGTAAAACTTTAGTTATGCTGCATTATTTTCTTGTCATTTTCTGTGGCTGTGTTTGAAGAACTAAAATTATGTCTTTGCAAGAATGGAATATTCTTCCTAAAACACTTTAATGAAGTGGACAAAATCTTTTTTCTGATGATTTGAAGTGGTTGGAGAGGAAGGTTAAAATGATATGTTAATGAATGCTACATATGGTCTACAACACATGGTTAGAACTGTTTGTATTTTTTTCCTCCAAAAAAGGTTGAACAGCAAATTGGACACAATTCTGTTTCAAAATGACCAAACCTGTTTCTTCCCTGAAGCAATTCACACTTTTTCCAGACTTCATTAATACTGGAATCCTAATCTCTTTAGCTCTTACAGCTGTTTCATTTTCAGGGATCTTCAGAGGCCAATTACTTTGTTAAAAAATGCTTGTTAATGAAAATATGTTACCATGTAAAAAAAAAAGGGCAATGCGGGTAAAAAAAAGAAAAAAGAAGTGCTTCAGAAAGTTTAAGGCCCTCCTAGATGTACTTTTGGGAGAGCAGAAGAAAAGAAATTGGAATAGCATACTTCGTTTTAGTGTTTTGAGTGTTTCTGTGATGACCCTTTTTTACTTTTCTTCTTTTTTTTTTTTTTTTTTCCAGTGGGACTGATGTAAACAGGATACATCTGTTTCTTGTACTTATGTCATTAAACAAGGAGGTATTAAACCAGGAGGTGCTGGAAAAAGTTAGTGTAGCTTTGTGAGTCCCTTGCCAGGCAGCAGTTTCTTTTTGAAGCTCCTGCCTTAACCTCTGGGTCAGCAAAGGCATTATCACTCAGTGTTTCTGTTGTCACTGGCTTACTGATGAGACCAGGCGCAGTCATGAAACAAAGTTGTGTTGCTCCCACGGCCAAAACTCCTGGACCTGCTTCAATGTCCACCAACAAAGCCGCATTTGGATTTGTCCTCCTCTTGCTTCTTTTACCTACTGGGGTTTCAATTTTTGATTTTGAGAGGACCACCATCTACTTTCAGCTTTGTGTTTGTCAAGTCAGCTGTGTCTCGATTCCCCCGATCCCTCCCCTGTGCTGCCACTTCTCTGTTCTGGACCTACTTTGCTGGGAGATCTTTGGAAGATTATTCTGAGTTTAAGTTGTCTCTTCCATTCCTTTGCTCTTTTGCTGCATCTGATCTAGTCTGACTGGCACACAGAAGCCCTCAGGGCCAGATGAGTTGCCTATGGTTTGCCTCAGCTTTAAAAGTGGGAGTTGGCCTCCTGCCTCAGTTTCGTTGGAAATGCCTTGGAATGGCAGCTGTGCTTTGTCTGCTGTTTTGGACAGAAAACTTGCAGAATTTGCCCCGTGTTTTTTTCCAAAGTGAAGATCAACATGCTGCAAAGAGAGAAAAACATTAAGAAACATCTAGCAAATCAGCAAATGAGCAGTCTTGTCTCTTACGTTCAATGGTGCTTTTGAAAAAAGCTTCACGCATTCATAATTGCTAATTTTAGTCCAGGTTAAACATGATTTCAAAATAAGACCCTGATTTTCAAAGTTGGCTGTTCTCATGTAAGCCTATAAGTTTATAAGTAACTGTCTGAATGGATAGGCAGGAAAATCTGTAGTCCCTAAAGGACTTAAGTACAATACAAGGAAGATAAAAGTGTGTAAATAGCTCTGGCTCGCATACGGACAGTTGATACGTCAGTTGCTTTCTTTGGTGTCATCTTCCATTGACGTGTTTATTTTCTGCTCTTGTCTTTAAAGGTTGATTAATGAGCCTGTAAGAGATAAATTTACTCAAAAAGTGGTGCTGGCGATATCGAGGCATTTCTGTGACAGTGAGGAATTCAAAAGGTTGCTGGTGACTCCTAGAGAAGGGTTATGTGGGGCAGGTTCCTTCACTCCTTCAGGTACCAGGGGGTCTGAAGTTTAGGCTGGGACTTTGTCCAGGGGATGGTAAATCTGGTTTCCCAAACTTCATGTGTGGTTTGGGAATTACAGCAGTTTTCATTTTATCATTATTTCAGACATGGACGATGGAACTGTGCTGCAGTGTTACCTTATTCCATATACTCTCTGCTCAGACACAGGTTTTATGTATACTGGTAATATTTTAGGGTTGAAACAGCGGACATTAGCAGACACACAGGTTTGGAAGGAGAGAATAGCTAAAGAGTTATGACAAAATGGAGCAGAGGATGCTGTTACTCAGGCTGTCAGAAAAATAGTTTCTGTAAATTACACGATTTTAGTCTTTTCAGGGGATGAGGGGAAAAGAATAAATGACCCAACATATTCCCACTCTGGCACTTAGTAACTTTTCCTATTTTTTCCTAGTCCAGTGACTAGTCTGTTATTTACCCTACCAGGTATATGAAAATCTGTATTTTCCTCTGGCATGTTGCCATGTTGATTAAAATCCCACTGAGCTCATTCTCTTTGGGAGTTGCCTTGATGAAGTTTGAAATGATGAACTGTGAACTGTCTTCCACTGCAAAAAGTCTTATCAGGTAAATAATTTGGAAATCCCAAATGAGAACAAATGCCCTAATAGGATACTGGGCTTGACTATTAATTTCGTTACCAACTATTCCCACTAGACTCATAATCCACTGGCTGTGCAAATAACCTGATTTTTCAGGTCTGAATTCTCAGAATGGCAACAAGTACCTATGAAATAGTGTGTGTTAATTAAATCCTTCTCTAACTTTTATTGGCCTTTCATTGTGGGTAATATAAGACAAAACAATGAACCAGATAGTGTTTATTTCTCCTTAGCTTAATTCATCATGTGCACACTTGCTTGTCCATTGAGAAGAAACCTAAAAAAGTTATTTTCTCTGCAGGGATACACTTTACTAGGGTAGATCAGTTGAGCTGAGGTATATGCTGAAATGTATTGAAGTGATAGCAGTATGGGTGCAAGCTGTTCAGGAAGTGCTTGCATGCTCTTCTGTGAAGGAACTCTGGATGTTGCATTAATCCACTGCAAGTTCAATTGTAACTGTGCATGTCATTCAGTAAAGCAGAAAGTACCTGGAATTTTGAGTGATGCTTTTCTTTTTAAAGAATTTATTCCTTTTATATTTGTAAGAGTATTCATCTCTGTGCCACTGGCCTATGAAAGACTAGAAATAAATCTCATTTCAGATCTCCAGTTATTATCCTTTCATAATACCAGTTTACCATTGTTCAGGGGAAGTTAAGGCATCTCGTGTCACACAAAGTAACGTTAATCAGAGAATTTTGCATGCTGGTAAATAGTCCAATGCAGTGCAACAACAATCACATCATGGGACTGTTCTTTAATTTGAGAAGGGTGAGCAGAGCACAGGACAACCACTAGGCAAAACCCGATGTGAGGAAAGATCACTGTGCTTTGAAATCTAAAACAAAGCAAACAGCCTGGGAAAGAGGCTTAACAAGCTGAAGTCGGCCGATGCAGCAGTGGATGTGTGTGAAATTGAAAAGCAAACAGAGCTGTTTGTGTGCTGGACATGCCTTTCAAGGAGAGAAAATTTGTGTTCCATCTGGGAATAATAACAGAGTGTGTCTGTAGAAGAAAGACAAAACTGAGAATTTTTGCTGTGTGCCAGTGTGCAAAGTAGGTCCTGCAAGTCGTGTGCTATTGAATGAGTTGGTTTTAGCCCAGAAATACATATCTTGTTGCCTCTTTTTATTGGATGTATTGTTTTTTCCCCTTAAACTTGCTATTTCTTATTAATGATAAAATTAATTTGTCCTATAACGAGTTAAAATGGCAGCATTGGAAAGACTATGGGAAAATATTTGGTTGTGGGGGGAAAAATGGATTTGTGAGGTATTGTTGTAGAGGGGGCAAAAGCACTGACATTTATTATATCCATAAATGCATTTTCTAATTATCACATGAATAGTATAATTGATAAGAGGAATGTATTTTATATAGTTCATGCTATGAAATCCATTTTTTAATGTAGCTGCATGGTGTGTGCAAATGCACTGAAACCTAAGCAGCACTTTCCATTTTAAGGAGATTTTCTTCTGGTAATGCTAAAAGGTAAAAACAGACAATGTCTACATAAAAGAACAATCAACAACCACTTACCAAAAAAGTTCTTGAACAGGGATCTCAACTGATATCACTCCTGTTTGTGTGCTTGTGGCTGGAAATTTAGGTCTTTACAAAAGATTGTTCTTGTCTGGGATACCCTTGAAGTGGTAGCTACAGTTAACTGTCCCTCTCATGGAATTTAGAATAATTTCTTTCTTAAAAGAAAGCAGAACAGTTCTTTGTTTCAAGATAACTCATAGCTTGCCTCTTCCAAATTGTGAATAATGTCAGGATCCCTGTCTTGGCATGCACTCCTGAGCTATTTTCAGGAAAGTGCAAATAAAAGCTATAATTCCTCCTGGCACATCAGGGGTGTAATGGAGGTGTCTGGCAGCATTTCAGTGAAACAATTAGGTTTAGTGGAAAGGATTCCCTCTAGGCATGACTGTCAGTCAAAGCATAAACAGAGGGTGAGAATCTACTACCCAGCCTTGGTACCTCCTGGACAGCAAGTTCCGAGCCAGGCAGCACAGGTGATGTGTAATGCTTGTCCCAAGGGTTCTGGATTTACAGCTTGCACACTGACAGGCAAGGTGCTTGAAAATGAGACGTGTTACAGTCTGTGAGATGAGGCAGAACTTCAGGTATTTCAGTGTTCAAAAGGTTCTAACAAGGTACGTGGCAAGGGAAGGCAGCTGAGATGTGGCTAAATTTTGGGAAGAATTCTAGAATGGAACTATTTATTAAAAGTAAGTTTTAGAAGGAGATTTGAAACTCCATTTGGCTCTGGTTGCCCAGGAGCACGGTGACATGATGATTCATTTGCTTTGTATAAGTGGACAATTGTCACTTGCACCTCCACAGCTCACTGTAGGAATGTAACCAATGACACAGAAACAGGTACTTGATGCTTCCTTGAAAAGACGTGACCAGGGACATTACAGCACCTGGAAAGTGGGAATTTGGTTTCAAAGGTTTCATAATAAAGTGTTCTTCTGCAAGCAGAGTGAAATTTGCTTTCTCAAACTTTTATTTCTGGCAATTCAAGTTGGTGAGATGTCAAAAGCACTCGTTACAGTGACATTAATGGTGACAGTTCCTTCAGAGTGATTGCCTTCTTTTATCAGAGAACACAGGCAGGGCTGGTCTACGTGGAGCTTGCCTTGGGGGCACAAGCTGCTGCTTTATACTAAGGATGAATATCTGGAACTTTCGTTGCTTAATTATTTAGGATATGTAACAAAAAAAGGTGAGGATTATTGTATTCCTAACTGAACTTGTAAAACTTAATATAAGAGTCCATCCTTCTCTTATTTTGTATATGGGAGTTGGCTTGTTAGACAGGATGTATAAAACAGGGCATGAAAATGTTGGGTTATTATTTTCTTCTTTTTGTGTTATAGTGACTTTCCTTAAAATACTTCTGCATTTCTTGTTGCAGCATTAGAAATGTTTTCATTTTCCCTGCAAAATGGAGAGCCTCAGGGCTCTGTACTGCACCGGATTCCTCTGCCAAGGCGCATCAAAGTGGGGAAAATTCCAGTATTATTCCCTTGCCATCAGAGTCCACCTTCGTCTCAGCCTCCAGTACTAAGTTTTGCTGCAGTTCTGGTAGTGCCCTACCTCCCAGTTACACCATAAGGCACTTGAAGAGGTAACTTGGGCAAGGAGTCTTTTCCAATTGACTCCCATATTACCCTCCTGCTCCCTCCTCCCAGGAACTCCAGTGACAGCTCTTGCTGGTGGAGATCTCCTGCAGCAACATCTCCAAAATTCCAGCTGATCTTCATGACTATGTAAATAATTGGTTAAAGCTGCAAGGTCCCAAATCCAGAATAGAACATGCTGTTTCATTCCAGGCAGTTACCCGTGGATTGTGGAATATTTAGCTGATGGCTTGAAGAAAGATTTTGTGGAAAAGCTCCTGCATCCTTTAGCTCTCTGCTGGAGATTACAGGGCGGGATTGCTTTAAGCGTGTTGTGTTCAAGCGTTTTACATAACGGGGAGTAGAGGGGAGGCACGCAAGCATCAGGAAAGTAAAACTTTTGGTTGCAGCTTTTCCTGATTCCTATTTCTTCAGGATTTCAAATTTTCTTTTTTTTTTAATTTCAGAAACCCATTTTCGACCAATGTGTCTGTGGTATATGGGACAGTTTCTCTGGGCTGTTTATTTTTTTGTGTATGTTAAGATATGTAAATGAACCTTCCTTTTGCCATATGCAGCTACCCTGAAGATCAGCCAGACTTAGACTGTTCTGTGGCAGTTGTAGGGTTTAATTTTTAATGTGAATTGAGAACTTAGGTAAAAGCAGTTTTTGTTTTCTTTCCAGTAGTCCACACTATAATTTTTTCTAGCTGTGTTGTGTGCTATCCAGCCCGCTTTCTCCACTGTTAATCTGTTTCCAGATTTGGTTAAATGCTGGTGTAAAGTGAAAAGGTTAAGTGCAGTCAAGGCTGGTTTTTATAAAATATGTGAGTTCCTTTTCAGATGTTCAAGGTTTTGGACAGTGTATCAAGATGTGCTAATGTTTTCCTTCAAGTGGAGAGAGTGGATTTCTGCAAAAGATAACTCATGCTTTAGTTCAGAAATTTTTGGTTTAAAAAGTATTCTTAGTTTTTGGTTTAAAAAGTATCTTTCCTTTGACATGGTTAATGAACATCCTCTATACTTAAAAATGGAAGTAGAAATTGAGGGTGTGGAAGAAGAACATCAAAAATAACTAAACATTGTGGATCAGTTATAGGTTTATTTTAAAAGACGGGTTTTAAAATTGAAAATAGATGTTACTGTACAGTTAATGTCAAAACTTACCTCATATAAACTATTTTTGTAGGAATAAATCCCATTTATTTGATGTTTTTAATAACTTCGGTTTCCTTTATGCTATAATTAATGTTCATGCATAACTGCACCACTGAAGAGATAACAAGTGAAACTGGAGGCTCCAGTAGTCATTTGGGAGATGACTTAAGCTGTGGGATAACCATAATAGTTGGGTATATTTGCTAAAATGATCTGTAGTGGTTGGAAGTTACAATTTAGAAATGAGACCTGCACTTCCTAATGATCCCTCTGAGATGAGAAATTCTGATTATCTGATCTCCTGAATATTCAGGAAGGATGTGTAATATCATTTTACATCTGCTTGAAGTCTTTAAGGATGACTGTTGGTAGGTGTGGTGCTAACCATAAAACTTCTTACAAAAATTGAACTCTGGGACTTGGCTTCAATATTTGGCAAGAGATGAGTCTTTGGTGCAAAAGAGTTCCCCTTGCAAAGGGATATTTTGCATCCTTTTCTGTGCTGGAGGTGAACAAAACAAATCCCCTGGTTTCTTACACTGAGGACCCAATTTAGAGTTAATTCCTTTGCAGAATTAACTGCATGAGGTGTGTGAACGTGTCAGAGGAGTGCTGTGCCTGTGGCTCCTGCTTCTAAAGATGATGACTTAGGAACCATCATTTCTCTGCTGCAGCATCATTTGCTGCCTGCATGAGGCTTCCAGCTGCAGACTTCAGGGACTGTCAGAACTGCTTGCCTCATGGAAAAACTAAAGTACTCTCCAGCAGGAACATCTGAACCAGTCTGTCTCTATGAAGTTATTCCTACTACTGCAGTGGCTGCTCAGGATGCTTCAGGGCCATGGGATGTTGGTTCTGTGCAGCTGATCCAGTATGTGGGTCTCATCCTGGAGCTTAAATAAGACCAGAATGGAAGTCTCCAGGTGTGGGACCTGTACTGGTACTGGGCTCAGGCACCAGTTTTTCATGTTGGGCTCCCAGTGGTGGCAGCCCTGGGGTGTGTGTTGGGGCAGGAACTCGGTCTCTGTCACGGTGCAGTTTCAAGGGAAACTCTTGTTGATCTGTTTATACCAAGTCTTGAGGGTCTCCTGGTTATATCTAAAACTCTGTGATTCATAACTTCATCTGATCCATACCCCCAGGAATTCTCTTGTGTGGGAGTGTGCAGAATAACCTTGGGAGGAATTGTGAAGGGTTTTTATTTTGGTCTGTTGAGAGGAATGCAATAAGAAAAAAAAGACTTGTAATTATGATGACAATTATGACTGCTGCTTTTCTTCAGAATTTAGCACCAGCAAAGTGCACCTCTTATATAGGGCAAGCTATGAGTTGTGAAATGACAATGCAGCTTTGGTTGTTCTAGGTCAGCATTGATGTGCATTGGATTTCAGGATCCATGAATGTCAGTCTGCCACATCATTTATATTTGGGTTTATTTTTAGTTTTTCTAGTTGAGTAAACTTTGAGTTTGTGGAGGTGCTATAGACTTCAAATGCCCAGGAGACAGAATTTCAGCAGTTGCAATCTTGTGCCTCACTAAAGAAGTAAATCTTCCTTGGCAGAGTGTCGTGACTGTATCAAATGCTTCTGCTCAGAATTTGCTGCTGATGACTGTTCTTTTGTCCTAAGATCACGAAGGCTGTGCCTGCAGAATATTACAATTTGCTGCTTGGTCCAGGCTACATGTGGACATCCCACTGGCAGAGTAAGATTGTCCCTGAACGATGCCTGAGTGCAGGGGTTTTGTTCAGAAGGGGTTAACTCACTGAGTAAGCATCCCTAAATGCTCAGTCACTGGGATGCTTTTGCCAGATGAGGTCATGGATCCAAACAATAAAAAAACAAACCCAAGAGGTCAAATGTGTCCATGTCAGGGTAGATCACAAGTACCATGAATCCAAGCTGGATTTCCTATCCATAATGCTACAAAACCTGGGACATACCTGGTTCTCCAGTATTATATCCGTTCTGCACATGCTTGGTTGCACAGTCCCTGCTTAAAAACTTCCTGGCAACCTTGCAGGGGGCATGATGTTTCATCTTGTGAAGGTGGGAGACAAGACAACTCAAAGAGCTGTGGGGGTTTTGGATTGGGTTTGTTCTGCAAGCTGTTTTGGTGTGTGTGACAGCCTGCCTGGGGACAACCCTGCTGCCTCAGTTCTCCTCTGCTGAGGTAGGAACCAGCTCAGGGAATGCTCTGTGTGAGGTGCAGTGAACCCCCCTGGACACTGGCACTGGGAGCAGGAACAGAAAGCCCCATTGCAAAGTTTTTGGGAGGCTGGGCAATGAAGAAATGAAGGAATGTCTGCCAGTGGTTGGGACTGAGACTTTTTTGGGGTGGAGCAGAGACCAGAGATGAGTAGTGTTGCTGTCTGTACCAGGATTGTTGTCTGAGGCAGGTGAGACAGTGGAGTTACATGTACATATAGGATGAAGGGAATGAGAAGAGCAGGGAGAAGAGGGATGAGATTGTTTGTTTTTTTAAAAAAATAATTCCTATACTTCTGAGCAAATGCTTTTCTTCAGTCAGATCCATTGCAGTTCATGCCTAGAGTAGGTTTTTTCCCCCGGCTCATCTGTAGTTCTTCTCCTCAGTGCACCTTTTCCCATGAGAGGAGGGAGAGCAGCTTGCTGCTGCGGGAGGAGAGCATCTGTGAATAACTTATAGTCATGTTCCATTCTGAAAAATCAATACAGCTGGGAGATTTCAATCTGAGGCAGTATGCTTGTTTTCATCTACAGCTCACATGAAACCTAAAATTTATGTGCATATTTCTCACAGAAGCATCCATCTGTTACCTTCGAGCATGTTTTCATATGTATAAATAAGCTTAATTTGCAGTTGAGAGAACATAAAAAATTACCTATAGGCTCTGTAGGTATCTCAAGGGTTGCCTTCTGCAGTAGTGTGGTGAAATGAAGACTGTCCAAGAGTTAGTATTAATGATACAGTAACTCTTGTGATGAAGGATCAACTTAGGTTGAGATTTTATTTTACAGTTTAAATTTAGAAAGGTATTTTTAAGAACATCTTAGTAACTCTTGCTTTTGCTGAGAATTTGGAACTAGCGCAAACTTATCTTCCTTGTCTAGGACCTTAGTTCTTAAACTTTCTACCCCACAAATACATATTCCATTACTATAATTTTGCTTTTCATGTGTAATTTACATTGCAGGTGAAGAGGGTCCATAGCTTTAAAGGACTGACTATGCAATTTCTCATGAGATCTTCAAGTTTTACAGACTCCAGACCAGTATCACGTGTCATGCAGGAGAAATCACCTCCCTTCAGTTATCCTTCTCTCACAAAGCTTTCCTGCAATTTCCTAAAACATCCTCACAGTGTTCTTGTGTTGAATATCAGAGACTTTTGACCAATAGGCAAAATCCTGTAATATTCAACTGGAGTCCAGGAAAGTGAGTTGGTAACTAATTCTGTTTGTATTTCAGAAATGGGCATCAACTCCAGGTTGGGGGCAGAGATGGGTGGACTTGGAGAACACTCTCAGTGCCAATCTGCTTTGTGTAATCCTCTTGACTAGGAAGCTGGAGCCTTCCTGGGGAGAAAGTCTTGAGTTGGTAGATTGAAAGCCTTGTCTAGGATCAAGCAGGAACTGAATCCTGGTAGGACAGAGAAAGCATGTCTAATTCTAGGAATTCCACCTGAGCTGAAGAAACAGCAAGAGAAAGGAAAAGCTGTCTGACAGCAGAAATAGCACAGTGGAACATTTAGGGGAAGGTTACTGGTTGAAACCTACCACTGAAGGGTTTTGCAGGAATAGTCCTCAAAGCCTCTTCTGTTCCATTTGCATGGTCAAAAACATCTTGTCTATTTAAAAAATCCCCATTTTTCTCTGTTATTTAACAACAGCAGGTATTATTTTCCCCCAGTAAAGAAGAGACCCTGCTTTGCTCGCTGCTCTGACTGAGGCTGTGCTAGGCAAACCTCTGACTGTACTGGGCAGCATCCCAAATGCTGCAGTGCCAACACCCGCACCTGTCTGAGCTAGAAACTAGTTCATTTTGAAAACTTACTGGGATTGAGAAATAGTGGCCCATTTTGCATGAGAGAGCAAGTAATGAATGTTAATGTGCAGTGAATTTGTCAAAAAGCATTAATAGGAAAGGAGTGTGTGTTGGGAAGCAATTAAACCTGAGCTGATGGAGGAAGCTCACTGTACTGTGAGATTACCTGCCAAATATGCTTAGACAAACAAAATGTGCATTGTAAGTAACATTTCATGTCTTAGCTGTGACCTTAAGTGATATTTTAAAGGGGTGTTTATTGATAAACCTCATGTTTTTGTGCAAGTTATTACTGAGTGGGCTTTGCAACCTTTAAGAACTAATAAAGGACCAACACAAACCAGGTTGAAAAGGTCTTTTTCCAATATATCACTGAATTTATGGGGTCCTGTTATGTAATGAGTGATCTAGATTAAAGTTGCTGACATTCAAATAAAGGCACCCAGTGAGAAAATCCCAGCAGTTCTCTCACTGGTTCTTCTCACACTTCTAGAATGTATTTTACACTTTCCTGAACAGATGAGACTGAGCTCTCTCATAGTGCTTTCTTTACTCTATAAAAAAGTGTGAAGCAGCCTTCTGTAGAGAAATAGGCTAGAGTCACTAGAGGTTCTCTGACACATTCTCAGTCTTCTCAATTTTCGTGACTCTACAAGAAGAATGCCTGAGGCCTATTTTCATAAATACAAGCTAGGCACTGTAATTTTAATTTAAGTAATGGTTGCTCATAGATGAAATATACAAGCAACTTTATAAATATATGTATTGGTTAAACATCCACCAAAATTGCCACCTGGTCCTGTCCAGTTTGTCATTGTAGGTAGGAAAAAAGCTCTGAAGACTGCTAACCTTGAGGTTGCTACAACAGATGTGGAACCCAGGGTGATTCTGATGGTTTGTTCCTTAAACTCTTTGTAGGATTCTGCAGTATAAGCTGGATGTAAGATGATGGCAAAACGGTCAGGGATGGGAAGCCTATCCATTATCTCAAGAAACATTTAAAGCTAATTTTAATTTCATTCTTTTGGGGACAACTATCTGGACAGGAAAAAGCTCTAGACGTGTTAGATACAATTTTTTATTGAGTTCCTTAAAATACTTTTCTTTTTCTCTCAACTTCTGTGTAAAAAATAGAAAGGAAAGTAAGCCAAGTAATTTTTATCTGAATCCAATTCCTTATGTTTGAGCTTTCAGGGCAAAATTTCAGCATGATCCTTTGAAGAGAGTGTTGGGCTACTGTACTTGTGCAATGACTGAGGAAAAAGAGTTGCTGACAAAGAAAGACTCACATCTTTATAGCAAAGGAGCTTATGAAAGTCTACGTCGGAAATTAGTTTAGATCTTGCCTGTAAATAGAAACTTTATTTTTCAAATGAAATTTTGTTTGTTTCTGCCCTTTGCTCTCTACTTGTGAATAAGACATGAGTCAAGCATTAATCCACTTCTGCTTCTGAGTTATGAAGGTAAAAGAATGAGGGGATAATTTGAGTAATCCAAGGAAAATGATTTATCTTTCTATTAGGTCTGCTGCTAAAGATAGTTTATTGTATTAGATAACCTCAGCTGGTGCACATAAAGTTCTAATTCCTGTCTACAAACTTCACCAGTGATGCTTAACTGCATCCATAGAACATGGCTTAATCAGCTCAGTAAATACTGCAGCCAGTCTGGAATTGGCTGGATCCTGTGTGTTTAGATACAGATACATTTGGGAATGTGGTGAATAAGTCTCCCTTTCCAGTGTTATTCTCTGGAACCTGGCTGTATCCAGAGAAACAGAATTCCCCAGTGTTTTGATCTTGGTAATACCAGCCATTTTTCTGATAAATCCTGTATGAAGAAAGGATCTTTTCATACTTCTTGGAAGTCTTCCTTTTCCTTCTGTCTTGCCACCCATGCTTATAATCTCTTCTAGTCTTCCTCCCCTAGGCTGGCTTCGTGCTTGGCAATTCACATATCTGCACTATGAAAGAGATCTTGAAATAAAGTAAGCTTCAGTAATATGAATTTAAAGTATAACTAATATTTACAGTTCCTTTAGTTGTTTTTCTTGTGCTTAAATTAAGAATTCATGTTCCCTCAACAGCTACTGAAGAGCTGAAGGCCATTCAGTGGACCCAAGTCAGACTTGGTGCAGTGTCTGTAGGAAATGTAACCACTTAAACTAGATGTTGAAAGTGGTGATGTCTTTCTTTCCTGACCCATTTCATAACATAATGTACATATCATTTCTACTTTGTATTGTGAGTTAAACTTTTAATTCTGTAACTGCATTTAAATGCAAACCATTTCTTTTCAAATTCGAGTCCTTAAATGATGTTTTTCCAATTCAAATATCATGGTAAAATATATTCCCCCAGAGGCCTGGTACAGTGTGAAAATGTGCGAATAATGGATACATGTGCAGTGTACATCTTCCTACCAGATGGCACTGCTCAAATTTATAGTGTGTTGCATAATTGCTTTAGAAGAGGCTGAATGAATTTGCTTAATTTAAAAATTTCTTTTGTAAATGTTGAAGGATTTTTCCTGCAATGTGTGATGCTAGTTCATTGCCAGTTTTGCCACACCACTGATCTAAAGCACAGACACCTGAGTTAAAGAAAGACACAACATCCTATCTGTTACCAGTTGGAGGGCAAACAGTTTTTCATTTTTAAAGAACAAGTTTAGCTATTGATTCTGGCATATCAGTAAAAAAAAAGGCCTTTTAACCTTTGGATCTTCAATTCATGTGAGTCAATGCATTGGTACTAGGAATGATTTTGGTTGATTATTATAAGAAGTCTTGGAAAACTTCCTTGCTGCTTCCCTCAGATTTCTGTTAGGACATTTATTGAGTGTCCAAGCTGTGGTCTTGCACACCAGTAGCTGTTAGAGTAGAGCATTTAGCTACTTGTAGTGTGTATACTTCCTAGTGAGTCAGAAATTACTGTGGAAGCTGAGTGATGTTAGTGTTGGCTCAGGATGCTGTCTTAATGGAACATATACTCCTTCAAATGTGCTTAACAAATTTAGAAAAATTCTCATGTTTCTTAATATTGTGTAAATGCAAAGAAAACCGGTAAAGCTGTCTGGGAGAAAATGCTTGCAAAATTGTGCTGGGTGAGTCACTTTGTTCAAGCAAATGTCTTCACAGCTTAAAATGAAGACCACTTGTAAAACACACACTTAGGGATGAATTATCAGGCTTCTGCCATTCTTGACCTTGGACAGAATTCTGTAGATGACTAACAATCCATTTACAAATATAATCTGTGCGTGATTTCAGTTTGAGAGCAGTTTACATTGGAGGAAGAAGGAGGCAAACCAGAAACACTTATGGTAAAATCAAAAGCTTTGTTTTGATTTACTGTGAAGCTCTTTCTGCTGTTTTCTAGTGGAGTAGAATGGAATAAGATCTTTTTTTATCATCTGTTTCTGCCCAGCATTTAATTCACTTTTGGTTTTGATAAGAACACTTGGATCCCTATAAGTCTGTGGGATCTGACTGGATTCATACAAGAGTACTCAAGGAGCTGGCTGAGACCACAATGGTTTTTGAAAGGTCTCAGGAATCTGGAGAGGTACCAGTTTCCTAGAAGCTGGCTAATGTCCAGATTTTCAAAAAGGGCAAGAGGGATGGTCCTGGCTACAAGCCTGATGATGTAACTTCAATGCCTGGTAAAATTACAGAGATGATCATTCTGGGAGTTATTGAAAAACTGAAAGACAGTGCAGTTGTTTGTCACAACGAGCACAGGTTCATGAGGGGGAAGTCCTGCTTGACATATTTCATTTCCTTTTCTAACAAGGTAACTCATCTAGCTGATCAAGGGAAGGCAGTTGATGTAATCTTTCTGGGTTTTGGTAAAGCTTTCAATACTGTCTCTCACAGGATCCTTCTGGACAAGAGGTCCAGCCCACACCTGGATAAACACATCAAGTGATGGGTGGACAACTGGCTCATGGGTTGGGCAGAGGGTTACAGTGTCTGGGATGACTCCAAGCTGGTGACCTGTCACTACTGGGGTACCACAGGGCTCCATCTTCAACTCTGTGCTCTTCCCAAGCATAGTGAAGTCCTGGGTTTTGTTTTGATGAAAGTTCTCTGCCTTTTATTTGTGTTTCAGGTTATTGTACAGACTTTTTAAGTTTTCAGCCTTGTGTTTAATATGTCTTCCTCTCATTGAATTTGTGGTTAGTTTTTGTTTTGCTTTTCCATAAATTCTATCACTGCCACCACTTTTCTGAAACTGAGTAAGAACTGAGATGATCTATTTAAAATCCAAACAGAAAACTCTAATATTTGGGTATTATTAAATTATGCTCATCTGGTTTGAAATCTTAAGTATAAGAGCCCATAATAGTGCTAGACTAGCTGTCCAGTAATGTTGGTTGCTACTGAATGTTCAGAGAAGCTGACAGCATCTTTGTAGTTTTTCTCTTCAGATGAGAAAGAAATGTTTTGGTTGGTTTGGAAAACCAGTGTGGCCATACATTCATGGTCAATATAACCTTGTTTCCAAGCAGGCTGTGACTTACAGTGAAAGCACCTCTTTTCAAAGTTATCTCTTCACATTTTTACTTTAATACTTACCACCAAATTTCCTTTCCTGTTCAAAAACTCCACTCAGCTTCCATCTCAAGAACTGCATAACAAAATTCCTCTCATAAACTGTGCAAATATTTCAGTAAATACTGCTTGGTCCACACAGTATTTCTTTGAAAGTGATGACTTGTGATACACTCTTTATTTTCATGGTTAGAACCCTTTCACTGTTTTTGAACCTCTTCAGGGCTCTCTCATACAGACTGGGGCTCCATAGGCAGCGCTCCTGAATTCACTGTGGCATTGCTCCTCTGTCATTGTAGGACATGAAAGAAAGATGAGAGACTCCAAATACTTCAGAAGGCAAAGAGCATAGAAGAAAGGCTTTATTGTCTAAATTCTTACTACCTTTTATAAGGTGTTCTGATACAGACTTAACATGGTTGGTGAATAGGAACGACACCTCTCTAATCCCATTGGTTTAACTAGAGAAACAGCAAACACCACCTGGACAAAGATTGTTTTGAGAAAGGATAGTTGTTTGCCAAGATTGTTTTGAGAAGAAGCTTTCTTGAGAAATTTTTCCTTGGGAAAAAGTTAGCAGCTGCTGGCAAGCTAAAGTCTCTCAGACCCAGAAATACCAGGTCGACACTCCTCTTCCATCCCTTCCACACAGCAGACAGGAGAGTCCCTGTCAGCCTTTGCTTTGCTCGGCTAAACCAGACTATGGGGTGGGTTCTTGGAGTGCCCTGTTGCTCCTGTAGCCTCTGTCCTGTTGCTCCTGTGGCCTCTCTCCTGTTGCTCCTGTGGCCTCTGTCCTGTTGTTCCTGTGACCTCTCTCCTGTTGCTCCTGTAGCCTCTGTCCTGTTGTTCCTGTGACCTCTCTCTGTGCTTGACCGGTTTCAAGTCTCTTTCCTGAGTGTGGGTAACAGGAATTGTACAAATCAGTGTTTCAGCTGTGTATTTTTTGGTGCTTTGTCCACCAGCACTAACATTTCTGCAGCTGAGTCACAGATACGATCGACGCATCCTGGGATGAACTTTTCACATCACCTAATGATCAGTGATTTAATTCAATTCATGCCAGGTTATACATCTTGGGAGTGAAATAGCACACTAGTTCAGTGATATGTGAGGTAACTTAATATTATTGACCTTGTCTACCAATACACAATATTTATTTCTGCAATAAATGTTTACCTAGAACAGCTTTTATACCACTTAAAAAGCATGATTTTTCAAGGTTAGATAGTGTTGAATCTACATTTATCTTCTGAATTCAACATGTCACCCAGGAAAATGCTCATTGTCAGAGGCTCTAGATTCTTTTATGTGCTGGGAGCAAAGTGGGAGCCTGGTTCTGCTTCAGACTGTCCTCCTTTTTTTCTATTTTTACAATGTTGTTCACATCCTTAATTTTATAAACCCAGCAAACCAGCTTTCAATGCATTTTGAGTGGTATCTAGAAGATTGAATAAAGAAAGCCTTAGGTTGAGACATCATGATGACCCCAATTAAAATACTGTAAATTCATGGCACCTACATGGTTCTAGCTGAGCAGCTAGAATGAGGTGATGGTTTAAAAGCACTGAATGCAAACCATTCAGTTTCATTTAGAACAACGGAAGTTTGTCTGTTTCTTTTTATAACTTCTGAGAAGTTTCTGGGACATACTCTTTTCCATAAGGTCTGTGGGTTTGTGCAAGGGGGATTTGTCAGGGCTATAAAATTAGCAGGATTGTGTCTGTCCTCCCTTTTCTAGATGACGAGATGTACGTTCACATTATTAAAAAAAAGCTAGTTAAGATGTATCAAAAAGAGGTGACTGTTCATTAGAGAAACAACAAACTATTGTTAAAGCCATTGAAAACTAATTTAAACTTTATCAGTTTTAATTTATTAAAAGGGAATCAAGATGACCTCTTTGGTTCTAAAATGTTGACACAAAAACACTACTGAAAGGGGCAAAATATGAATTACATTAAAAGCACAGTGGTGACAGCAGCCACTACCTTGCTGCAAGTGATTTTATGTATTTTTAGTATAATAATTTCTTTTGTAAGATTCCCTAGAGAAATCTTGATATGTAAAAAAAAACCAAACAAACAACAAAAACAAACCACCAAACCCCAAATCTCTAGAACTGTGTAAAGGTTGCAAGAGAGAAATAATAAAAAAAATTATATAGCTGCTTTAATAAACTAGTCTTCACATTCTGGTCCAGACAAGATCTGTCAAATTAAACACTCATTAACACAAAGTGAACCCTTATTTTAAGCAGTATCTCTGTTGGTCAAACTCTGTCATTGGTGCATTGGTGGCCAAAATGCTGCTAATGACTGTATACTGAGAATCCAGCGAGGACTATCTTAGAAGAGTTCTACACGTGCCAACACCAGCTTTCCATGATCTTCCTGGCATGCTGATAAGTGTATAATGATTGAAATGATACCTGTCATTCAATTTGTCTGTAATTTGGTAATTGCACAGCTTGCTGAACTTTGTTCTGAATCTGTAATTGGCTACTTCTAGCAGAAAAATGAGTTACTATTCTAGTCTACCCAAGACTCATAATTGACTAAATTTGGATCTTCCAGGAGTCAGTATGTCTGTCTGTATTTTAGCCTCATTTATATCTTCATGGAAGACTAATCTTTGCTTTGTACTTCATGGCCCATTGTGCTCCATAAGGTTAAATGTAGCCTCCTCTGTATAACTGTTTTATAGATCTGAAATAATATATTTGTTTTACTAATGGTTAAATTTTAAGACTTTCAGACATGCTTGCTCCTGAACTCCTGGCATGTGGGTTTCAGACTAAAAGGTTTGTACTTAATTATATGGACTTTAATAAATCTAGCAATCAAGCCATGCAAAGTAGAATGGATGTGTTGGCAGTGTAGCCAGACTGTCTAGAATTCAAAGTGATTTAGGGAGAAAAGCAGGACCTTGGATAGGGGAAGGCAGTGCTATAATTTTTCAGCTTTCAGATGCAAGATTTATATATTCTTTTTTTCCTTTTCAGTAGGGGGACAGAAGAATAATTTTATTATTAAAGTAAGAGGCAGTGGGTTTAGAGAAAATATTTTACAGCTGCACAAAAAGAGCAGGTTACATGCATTAGTTCTAGTAGTAACAATACCATGCTGGATTTATATACGGCCCTAGATATTTGTGATAATTTATGCCAGAATTTCCTATCTGTAAAACAGATACTAAGAAGAATAACTCTTTTAATGATTTTTTTTTTTCTGTGGTACTGGTTATTTTGTCTTCTCTGCTCAAGATTTTACTTAGTGGAGGGTCGTTGTGTATAACAGAACCTTCACTGAGTTTTATCCTTTGGAACATTGCAAAATTTCCTTGTTACTTGGTACAGAAATACTTTAGTCCAATCTAGAAGCAATAAGAAATGAAGTCACAAGGAAAATCATGTCCTAAGGATGTGACAGTTGCCTTGAGAAATAATTTACCAGTGTAGGGAAGTTGTGCACTGTTTTGATGAGCTTGGTTCACAAGTCAAGGATGTCTTGAAGTAGTAGAAAGAGGGCTTGGCACCATTTGTTCTTTCTTCCAGACGGTCCAGGTGACAATATAGGTTACATCTGTTTGTCTGGACATGTGATGCTGACTAGTGGTGACTTTTTGAAGTCTGGCATATGCGTCAAAGCAAAGTGATGAAGTGCTGAACAAGGCCAAACCATTTAAGGACTTTGGTGCAACCTGGAACAAGGCCTGGACTATTTTGGTTCTTGGCCTGAGCGAGATCTGCTGTGCACGTCTGCACCTCAATCAGCATTACCAAAGTGTGAGAGAGAGCCAAGAATAAACGAGTGAGAAATTGGTCTCTTTCCAAGGCTATGGGCAAAGCTACTTTGGTGGAGAAGCAGCTGGGACAGGTGTGGTGGAAGGCGCAGTGTGGGCTGGGAGGGCAGGTCCTGCTGGGCTCAGGAAGGGCAGGCATGTGCAGTGAGGAGCTGCTCCCCTCCCTCTGCTCAGGCTGAGCTCCATGTCTGGGGCTCTGGAATGGTTCCTGGAAGCTCGGCGTGCTGCAGTCCCTGGCCCTTGCTGAACCTCTTTGTAGGGAAACAGCAAAGAAGGCAGAATGAAATGTTGCTGGGGAGTGTGTGAGTGTGTAAAAATCTGTATTTGTATATACACACCTGTGATAAAAAAAAGGCATGACTTTGACATGACATCGACAAATGCGAGTGTTGTGTATTTGGAACTTCCCACTATGAGTCTGCCAGATTTACAGGGGGAATGTCTAAGTCAACCTGAGGCAGAAAAATCAAGAGCAGTGAGTTTCTGGCTCAGTGGAGCATATTCACCTCCTCCCCAAGGGGAACTGTAGAACATTTCCTTATAATTCAGGTGTGTAAATGAGAAGCACTCCGGGTGCATTATATCAGTCTTTTCTCGTGGCTGCAGCTTACTTACAGAATCATTTTTTCAGTGGTGGTATTTGATCTGTGGTCACTCTTCTTATAAAATTAATTTGGTAGTTCTGATTCACTTACATCTGATTAGATGTCAAATAAGAAATTTAGGTTATAGCTTGATCATTTACATAGTTTTGTACATTTTAGCAGTGTGACCATCAGTGTATAAAAGACATTTTTGGAAAATATAATACTATCTATGAGTGTACTGTCTCTTTCTTTAGACTTCTGCCCTGTTCACTTAAATAAATGAAGATGCCTAATTTATTAGATAACAAAATATTGTTGATGCTTACATTTCTAACGAATTCCGTAAGGTACATAAAAAGTGAGTTTTGATCCAAGCTGAAATGACAGCACTGTCCTACCCTTTTATTCATTAGATACTTTGAGGAAATAGCCTTTGACACATACATCTCAGAACAAATGTATTTTACTCTATTATTGACAGGCTAACAGCCCTGTATAAATCAGTGTTTCCTGCAGTTCAGCTCTTAGCCTAAATTGCTCTAATAATAAGGTGCCCATGGGCTGAGGTTGCTGTACAGGGGACTGATTCCTTGTTCTGGTCTCTTAATGTGGCCTTTATCAGTTGCAGTTTCATTATTTCAATACTGTTGCACCATTAACCAGGGAACATTCATGGGTATTGGGAGAGTTTCTGGATCAGTGAAACTAAATCTCAGAATGTGTTGGAAGGAACCTCTAGAGGTCACCTGGCCCAAACCCCAGGCTCAGGCAGGGTCACCTAGACCAGGACTGTGTCCAAACAGTTTCTGAATGTGCCCGAGGATGGAGACTCCACAGGCTCCCTGGGTGACCTGTGCCACTGCTCAGTCACCATCTCAGTGAAAAAGTGTTCCCTGGTGTTCAGAGGGAGCTTCCCATGTTCCAGTTTGTGCCCTTCTCTTCTGATCCTGGCCCTGGGCACCAGTGAAAGGAGCCTGGCTCCATGCTCTTTGCATCCTCCCTTCAGGAATAGCAAACAGTGACAAGCAAGCAAGGAAAGTGGGAGGACAGAGGAAGCTGTCATAGCACTTACAGATGTGGGAAGGTGTTCATCATTTCAGGTGAAAAAACATTGCCTGCCTTGAGGTATTTGTCTGGATTGGTCTTTGTAGTTGGTACAGATGGCAACACCTGCCTTAGATTTTAACATAAGAGCTGAGTGTATTTTTATCCTTTTGCTATTCTGTTTATCTTGAGATGATGATATGGGAATGATCAAGTGTTACAGTTGTCCTGGTTTTCTTGTCCAAGCGTTTTCAAGGATGATAGGTTTTCAATGAGAGACAGCACAACAAAATGAGGATTGAAATACGGTGAATGCTGCAAAACTGCAGAAAAGAAAAATCATGCAACTGCCTGGAATAAGGTATTTGCATTCACTTCCTACTCTTGCCTGAAACAAGACTTTTCTCCCTTTGCCTTTAAAACATTTTCTTTGAAAATGGTTTAATATAAACCTGGATTGCAAATAGAGTGGACTCCAGGTGACTTTGAGCAAGATTTTTTGAGTCCCAGGGATATTTGCTTATTTATGTATTTAAATCTGAAGGTTTTTTAATACACTTTTTCCTTTTGAATTCTGAAGAACCTTAAATTGTCTGGAAAACTTTCCTTAAATTCAGAGTGCAAGAGAAAGTTAGATGTGATTTTTGTACAGTGATACAAACTGGGACTTATTTGCATATCCTGTGCCAAAAAGTGCAGAAATGCAGTACCACAGAAGAAGAGTTCATATTTTAAATATTTAGGCTCTGGATCATGAAATTAAAAAGGCAGAAAAAAAATTGAAATATTATCCCCTAAAACTGATATTTTACTAATAACTTAATCTAAGTATATTTTTGAATGGTAATTTTACAAGTACTAGAAAAGTTAAAGATCTTACATCTGAAATCTCTGAGGGAAAAAAAAAGCAAAAACAAAAAAACCAACAAACCAACAGCTTTTTAGAAGTAGCTTGGATCATCAAATTCCACTCAGGTCAGCTTACTATTCCATTAGGCTCTGCAGGATATGCCAAGTGAAGATAGTCTGCATATATGTGAGTATTGTTAACAGAAACAGTAAAGAAAACTCTGCTTCCTTTGTTTTACTCCATTAAGATCTTGAAACTCCTTTCTAGCATGGCACAAGAATGCTTCAATTTAGCTTCTGGACTTCCTTCCTTTTCCTCTCTCTTCATGTGCAAGCTGATGTGGAAATTTCCTAAACTGTAAAAAACCATGGGCTCTGGATATACCTAATACGATTTTAATAATTTGGAAGGTGTGAAGAGGTAAATATATAAATAATCACAACCCCAAGCTGAACTCTAAATTTTTTGAAACAAGGGCAGAGTATAATAGGAACTCAGCAACTGCAGTGTGTTAGTGTACTTGATTACTGAAGCACAAAGAAAATCCAGTAATGTGCTAGAATCTAATTCAGTGTTTTAAAGTTTTATTAGCTGCTAGTTTGACTATGATCACAGTGAAATTAATAGTGGAAGATTAATATTATCTTCTTTTCACTGTTTATGTTTAGAAATTCTTTTTTGTCTTCTCATTGCTCAATATGCTGCTTGAAATAATTTTTCTCTGAGTAACCAGTATTGGTTTTTTCCTAATAGAAGATTGCATTTTGCAGCTTTGATAATGATCAGAAAACAGAGAAGCTCCATTTGGTTCTGCAGTGTAGTACATGAAACACACCGAGATACAAAAAGCAGTTAATCAAATTTTAGTTTCCCCTTGGCCTTTTTATTATCTACAGAAGTATAAATGTGCTTCTTCAATATATTCATCATAATTTAATTTCTTTAGCCATTTAGGTAATTTTCTGTTCTTTAAGTGTCCCTTTTTGTCTGACTCTTGTACCAGTGTTTTGAAATGGCAGACAGTTTTATAGGTGAAATCTTAGTGGTGCCTCACAGAGATCGTCTTGATTTGTGCCAAGTCTATAAAAGTGGCACAAAATGATAATGGCTCTCTCCTTACCTTTGGTACATTCTTTTATAGCTAGTTGAAAAACATAAAGCTGCTAAAGTAAGAACTTTTCTCTGACTGTCATTAATATTCAGATAATTCATTTTTTTATGCTTTCAGTGATAATTTTCTGATGGGCCACTGTTTAAAATGGCTTGCACTTGCTTGCTATGCCAATCCTGCTGCCCATTGAATTGCTCATTGCCCACTGAATTTTATGTTTTAATCTCACTGCTGGATTGCCCTGGAGCTGTTGTCCAGCCTCTGCTGTTCTGATCCTGCCTTTCAGATCTACAATCAGGTGTCCTGACTCTTGCAAAGGTAATGCCTGGGATGGTACTGTTGGCTTTGGGTCTAATGTGAAACAGCTACTAAAATAGTCCAGTTTTCCAAAAGCCAGAGTTTAATCTTTACACAGTGTTGAGAAAGCAAGAGTTTCATTGCACAGCTGTTGGCATGGTAATCAATGTGAACATTGGAGTCCTAGACCCCAAACAAAGGGCACATCTGTTCTCTCTGTGGAACTTGTTAACATCTCTCATTGACCGTTCAGTAGGCTTATCTGTCTTGTTGGCCAAAACCAATAATGAAGTCTATGAAAATGTTTCAGGGGCATAAATCTGAACAACCCTTTACTTGAGCAAGGCCACCTTCTATAGCCCACGAGCTACGTCAGAGCTTTTGTGGCTGGGAATGCGTCAAAAGGTCTTTGGTCAGAGATGAAGGTTAAAAAAAAGCTCCATTAAAAATTCACTTAAAACAGGTAAGCAAATAATGAGACACCTGACTAAACTCACTATAAAAATACTCCTTTTTTGTTAAGGCCAGTATAAAGACCTTGTTCTAGCACTGAAAAAACATATGTGAATGCACATTTTGGATGTAGTGTAGCATTTGCTTTTGTCACAGGCTGCAGAGATATTGGCTGATATACATCCACAGCTGACAGAAGTCAGACCTCTGGATGGTCTTCCAGGATATAGTCCAACATAAGAACTCAATAATCAGCAGTCAAAACCCCTCCCAGTTCTAATAACTCAAAAATTTGCTATTCATTTTAGAGGATTTATGTAAGTCTGTTTCCTAGTGTTGGTATTCCCATGATTCTGCAGTGTTCTCATTAAACTTACAAATTTGCAACCTGCCAAAGATTAATCTCTCTGCGCCAAAGGTAGCAACATCTGCCAGTATTTATATCAAGAATTGGGAGAAAATTCCAAGTGTAGAGGTATAATAGTTTTGTCACAGAAAGGACAACCATCACCCATACCCAAGCACATACACTGGTGCACATGCAGCCAGTTGTGCAGAAGTGAGGCTCCGTTTGTGAAGATGCCATTTCCAAAGCACTTGACAATGCAATTTTGCTTAATCTTTAAGCTGTCTCTTAGAATGAAAACATTTAAACTCTAAAGCTGCTTCCATGAGGAGCAATCTCAGACTTGCCTAATTGTTCACAAATGTTAGTCATTATGTTTATCTTCAAAGATAAGTAAAAGGACACAAATTATTCTGAAGGAGAAGCAGCTTTTCTACCATCCTTTTCTTCTGAAAACTTCTTGCTTTTTCAAAACTTTGTCTGAAAGCTTTGGTCTTACCAAAGAGAATTCTGGTGGGAAGTATTTTCCTCTTTGAGAAAAATTGATACTTTCTTGTGTTATCTTTCTTTATGGTACCTGGGCAAGGCATTCCAATTTACATGACAAAGGAATACAACTGCTGTGTGCCTAAAACCCCTGCCACAGACTGAAGAATGCTGGGTGCACCTAGGGAGAGGCTGAATCATACATTTATCATATATTCATAAAGCACAGCTTTTAGAGAAATCTCTGACCCTTCCAGAGAGAGAGGTTGCTGCAGTGTCTCCTGACAAGGGAGGAGTCTGGTTCAAGATGTTTGCAGCTCTAAGGAAATCCAGTACTATTTCAAGTAATGATAAATGAAATATGATATGTAAAATATGAAATGGAATCAATTCCAATTTGTATATCAGTTGGAAGATCCACGGGCTGTAACCTGGGGTCTGTTTACAGCACAGAGGCAACAGGGTGGGATAGGTGTGGTCTGTGGTGGTCATCCATACAAAACTCTTGGTGCAGAAGGGCATTTGCACAACGCTTGACTGCTGATTGAGAAGAAGAAACGTCAGAGTGAAAGGGTTCTCTCTGCTTCTGCCATGTGACAACCTTGTGACTCGTGTGCTGGACAGGCCTGAGGTTGGGGGGCTTCAAGGGGCCTGGGGGTTACAAGCTCTTGTAGCAGTGTCTGCTCATTCCTCTGTGAAGGGACAAGGAGGGACCAGGATTCTTTCTCTTCAAGTCTGTAAGACAGTAGGCAGCTGTTGCTGTAAGCAGACAGTCCTTTCTTGGAAGACTTAGGCTGCTTTCTCGTTTTGCTTTTCTTTTTAGTGACACTGCTCGTTGCACCCCTTGTCCCTTATGCCTTTGAATGATCAGTACAGTTTGAGTTCTAAGTAATCACAAATCAAAGGCTTAGCATTTGATTAGCAGACAAAAAAAAAGATGTTTAAGACTGAAGGGTCTTGCAAGTCTTAAGCCTGGTTCAGGAATTCAGTGATGGAATTTTTATATTTTAAGGCTGAAGAGTAAGGGCAGACATACATCATTCTGAACCTGTTTCCTGCCTGGGCAGTAGAGGCAGGTGGTTAAGCCTCATCCCCAGTTCTAACTTGTGGTGCTCTGCCACTGCATTAATACTCAGTGCACGCTCTCAGTGATGAAATATGAAAACATTTTGATGGTACTTAGGAACAGGACATAGCCATAAAATGTGCTTTCTACTGTGCTGTCTGACTGCTGTCTCCTGAGCAGCATATGCCAGTGCTTTGCTTGTTTGCTTCATCACTGCCTGTGTGTCGGGCAAACAGGTTGTCACAGGTAAACCTGCAGATGGTTTTCTTAGCTTTGATCCAATTTGTCTAATTTGTAGGTTCCTTGTGACTTCCTGCTTCTCCCTGAACTGTGAGACATCGCAGTACTGGAGCCACATGAAAACGCTACGCGGCTCATTTTCAACTAAATTACCCCGAGCATGTAATTATAGCAATTAGTAAAGCTCCCTCTGTCTTTCAGCATTCTCCAGAAAACACCCTCCTCATGCCAGTTGAGTAAAATGCCCTAGGTCAGGAGCTACACGGACAAGTCATTTAAGAATTGTCTTGATGTGACCATGATAGGGTTTACTGAATGTAATAAAACAATATATCAGCTTGGCAAAAGAAGTGTGATGATACTGTTGTTTGGGATTTGGAACTGGAAAAAACCAAACCCTTTCTTTTACAGTTTTTGTAGTTACCTTTTTGCAGTGTCCTCATCCATTTCAGAACTGGGGAAGATCATAAACACCATTGGAGAGCATTTGGGATGTTACTGAAAATACCTTTGAAGATAGCATCATTCCAGGGATATGGTTACTTGTCTGCTTCATGCTTTGAAATATAAACATCTTTTGTTTGGGTTTTCTTTCATTGGTAGTTTTTGTGGAGTGGTTTTTGTTTGTTTGTTCATTTTTATTTATTTTTAAAAACATTTTTTTTAAGATTTAATTTAATTTAATTTATCTGCAAAAGCAGAACACTTAAAATGGTTAAAGAGACAAACCACTGGGGTTTAATTTCTGTAAGGAAATAAAATGTATTTTTATGGCTGATTCCATACTGTGGTGCAATCCTTCTTTCTTTTTGGCTTAGCTGACAGTCCACATGGCTGTGTCAGAGTTCAGCACTGTTGAGAGTTGGCTTGATTTACCATTTTTGAGGAAAAGACCATTCTGGGCCTCAGGAAAAATCTGTCCAGCACTATGGAGAAAATTGAGAACACCAAAAAAATGCAGCCATATAAATTAATTCAGTTCAAGACCTGTGTAGTTTTGAACATCACCTCCATCATGGCTTGGTTTAACTATTTCATTGCTTTAAACTCTTTTGGACCAAATCTCTTAGCTGTGAGTTTTGTGGAGGGCTGGTGAAGAGGATGCTCCATGGCATTCTCCTGGGGAAAATCAGGGATTTGTGAGTGTTGCAAGAGGTTACTGGATGGAGAATTGGTGACTGCCTTTTATATTTGTATCCTGCCTGTTTGTGTATGTGTGTATATATATATGTGTGTGTGTGTATGTATGTATTTATAATTTACTTCAAAGGGATTTAAAGCAGAGTTCAGTACTGCAGCAGATTTCTTGCAAACTCTTGGCTTTCCTTGTGTGTCTTTGCATGAGATGATAGGGAGTGGGCAATTTTCTTCAGCAGGATATTTATATAGATGCCAGCTCTTGTGGCATGTACGCTCGTGTATATTAGCTCCTTCTTTTTATAGACTGGTGATCTGAAATAGAAGTGACTGGCAAAGAGAAATGTCTTGAGGCACTTGAGCATCTTAACAGAATACAAAATAGTCCATAATATATATTTACCTACCTAAACAAGAAACTTTTTTCGTGAGTCCTCTCTGAGGTTTAAGTGGAATTGTTAATGATTCTCACTGGTTTTCTCTCTACAGATTTTATTTATCATATCACCTTTGCTTAAAAGTTTTGTCAAGATGATCATTGCACAGCACAGTTCTTTCAGTATATCCAGTATGTCAAGAAGTGTTTATGTAATCTGCCAAGCAGTGTGTCATCCTATGCACCTGGCCTGGCGTTTTTTACAAATCTCACCTTTTGAACTCAAGCTTGTAATGGAAATGTGCTTCTCTCTGAAGGTGCAGAAGTTCACTTCCCTCAGCAGTAGCAGAGGGATGGTCATTGTAGTGCACTTGCCACCTGAAATATGGTCTGGAATGGGAGCATGTGGTTTTTCTGCAGGGGGCTCTTTGTGTAGTTTAAAGACCCAGAACAGGCTATCAAGCAGAAAATAGGAGAAGCTACCCAGGTTAAAAACAAAAAATAGTTTGTTTAGTAGGTAGAAAAAGGCTTGCCGTGCTCTGTCTCTGCAAAAAAGAAAAAAAAAAAAAGTGCGAAGAATTTAATAAATCAAAGTTGGTAGTTTGCAGAACAGTGAACAGCTTTTCTGCAGCACTGCACTTGCTCCATATTTGCTCCTATTCCAAAGTGCAGGCCTGAACCTGTTTTTTTTTTTTTTTTTTAGTTAAGAGTTTTCTTGTGTGCTTGATTACCAGTCTTCTGACCATCTTGTGTATCCATAAATACTGCTTTTATTCCTTATATCCTTTGCATGATTTGATGTACATGGGAGCTTTATCTGTCCCAAAGTCCAGGATGGTGCCGAAACCTACAAGTAAGGGATAAATTATTACTAATGATTGAATTTATAATTGGGAAACATTCTTGTTCAGTTTATTTATTTTTCATTTTTTTGACAAATGAACCCATTTCTACAACTTTCTTAATCTCCTTCTCATTGCCCTTGCTCCATGGTTTCTCTTTTCTCCAAAGAGAAACAAATCACATATTTTAGCAGTTTTCTCCTGACCTTTCCTGCTCAGCTCCTCAGCAATTCTGTGTTTTGATGTGTTTATTCAACCAAATCTCTAAACAGCCTTATGACTTAGAAGAAATATATTGTCTAATTACCTCTGTGAGCCATAGGCGATTGAGAATACTTGGGTGCATAACTGGCCAAAATATTTTATAAGCATCCCTTATTTCTTGTGCTAAGCTTCACTACAACAAGATAGAATCTAAGGGTTGTAAATAAGTCATTGAAACAATGAAATCCTTTACGTTTATAAAACAGATAACTCAGTTTGCATCTGCTTTTGCAGCAAAGCTTGCCTTGCTGAACTGGTTGTATCACATATTCAAGCCACACATAGTTTTCTTGCCACAAAAAGTATGAACAGCATCTTTCCAAGCCATCTTTCTTTCTCTAACGTTGGTGTCTGAGGTAGCTGCAGGGGAGGCCCCTCCTGTGCTGAAGGCAGCAGCAGAATTGCCTTTTTTGCAGGCTGCCTGAGCTGGGTTTGACCCCAGGGTGTGGTCTGCCCTCCAGGCTGCCAGGACACATTGCTGACTCCTCTGGGATCTGCTGCCAACCAGCACCCCCAGACCCCCTTTTTCTGGGAGCTTTTAGTTGTCTGGGTTCTGTGAAACCATATGGTGAATGTCTGAGTGATCTCAGAGCCCTGTCCTCCTCTGCCCAGGCATGGCCACTCACCCTGGCTGTCAGTGCAGCTTTCTTTGCCTGTGGATTGTTCCTTGACCTTGAATGAGAATTGTGCCTGTGCTGTCACCATGCATAGCTGTGAGGGGGTGCACACAACCTTTTCATCAGCAAACTTGACCACAGGCAGATGCTTCTTCAATGTAAACCTTAGTGACCTCAGCAGGTCTCTGTCGTTTTGAATTCTGTTCACAGTGGTTGTTTTGGTCTGTTTTAAGGTCCTCGGTACCAAAATAATAGTAGGATCAAACTAGTCAGTAGCTGCAGTGTTCTTCTGTTATTTAGATGAGAAATGCACAGACAGCTGTGCAAAGTGTGCATAGAATGTACTAGAAGTAATTATCAAGAGATTCTGGGTCCAAAGCCACCATAATTATTATTTTATTTCTCACTATCAGGAGTTAAGCTGTGTATATTGTGCTGAGCAGGTGGAATTTTTTGTTTTTTAAAAAAGGAACTTAATAACAACAAGAGTTAGTTCTTGATGTTGTCATCACCTACTTTTCCAAGTCCTCTGGCTTTGTTACATGCATATCAGCCATTGAAAAAAAAAATTAAAAAATAAAGTTATGCCAGGGCCAGTTGTAGTCTGGTTAGTTTAATACAACTAAAATATTTGGTTCAGTAATGAATTCTTTCTGTATATGGTCACTTCTATTGTTGCTGTCCTCTAGGAAAGAGTTTCTGTTCTGAAATGTGGGTTTCCATGTAGGGCTGCAGCAAAGTTTTCCTGTTCAGGATAATGATATGACAAACCACTAGTGGAATGATGCTGTTAGGTTTTTTAATGCAAATTTGCTGGTGTGATCTCTGTGAGAAGATCAAAACTAATCATGCTGTGTTTGATAAGCTGCAAATGTAGTGAGCAGTCATAACTGTATGTTTTCTTACTTCAAAAAAAAAAAAAAAAAAAAAGGTTGCTATTATAAATATAATTGACTGTGTTTTGAGACTCCAGATCTCTAAGATCAAGTCTTCGAGATAACACAAAGGTTTTGCTCAATTTTGTCACCTGACAGAGATAAGAGAGACCTTTCTATTGATGCATCAGTTTGTGTGTGTAGGGCAAAATGTATCTCCATAATTAGGCATTATACTGTACATAGAGTTTTCAATGGCTTTTTTTAATACATAAACCTTGCTGGAATTGAAGCCTCTGGGATGTTTGCCCAGGCCACCTGGAAATCCTTGGTATATCCACTGAATTGTGCAGATGACCTGTTCCTACACACTAAAATAATCATGTTTTGATGTGTTAGATTTCCTGTCCCAGAGGGTAACCTGTATAACATGTTACAAGTTTGGGAAATTCTAGAATATCCTACACTCTCCACATTGAAAAGCTACTGTAGAAAGGTCAGCGGGTATTACCCCTTTTTGCTGAACTGGGAAACAACAATTTCATTTCAAAGCTTGTTTTTTTTTACCTGTTTGTAGTTAATTCTCACATTGTCTGAAACACATTAAAGATCTGTTCAAACAACAGCACAGATAAAAATGCAGGAGAATGATTATAGAAACTACATATGCCACATAAATGTATGGTGTATAAACGTTATGCAAAGAGAGGTATTAAATCTTTTATTTTCAAGGAGTTCACAGAACGGTGAAATGTTGAAAGTTTCCTAAAAGTCAACACTTAAAGTGAGGTGATTTTTTATTCAGTAAGCCATTGTTGGGAAGCATACCCATAGCTATTAATTATATAGCAGTTCTAGTAACCTTGAAAGTTGTGTGGAATGTTTTTCTTTGTGGGTTTTTTGTTTGTTTGTTTTGGATTTTTTGAGTTTGGTTTTTTTTTTTCTTTTTTTGATGAGGGAGGCTTTTCTTTTTCCTTATGACAAAAAGATAGAGAACATGGTTATCTCAGAAAAAAAGAAATGATTAGACAAGCATGATTGGAGATGAGGGAACACCCAAGGGACAACTTCACAAGCTTTTGCTCAGTCAACCGTGCAATGAAGTGCAACCTGGTGGAAGTAAAGGCACCCCAGAGGCACAGGCAAGGCATGGCCCAGAGTCCACAGTCTCTAAGTCTTCTGTAGGTGCAACTTCATGCTAAAATACTTAAAACCTACTCTAGATGCAAACTGTGATTTGTTGCTGAACTTGCCAAAGAATATATATATTCTGCTTGAAATCAAATGCATTTTTATTATAGCACAAAGATGAAAGTATATATGATTAATATTATTGAGTTTTTCATTGCTCTGGCAAGTGAAAGCAGTCACTAGTCTGAGCTAGATCTAACACTCTACAGGGATCACTCTATATGGTAAAAATTTAAACAGCTTCTAACAAAAGATGTCCCATTTGATATTTCCTTTATTTTTTAAATTTTAACTAACATATAAGGAGTTGCAGACTAGATCAAGTCATAATTTTTTCAGTGTGTCACATAAACCCCCTCAAACTATTTTCTCATTAGAAAGACTATTTATACTGCATCTAATTTAAATAAAAGGCATTGATATCATCTACCAGGAAAATGATTTGTTGAAACTTGGCTGGATTCTAGCAAGTGTATTTTTACATTCTTTGCGGAAGTGGGCAATGTGAATGTGACAGTGACTCGAAGGAGTGGTGGTTCAGTGAGTGCTGGTGGGATCAGTGTGAGGCAAGTGTTTGATAGATCTTGGGGATGCAAAGGCTGTTTGCTCACTGTGTTTTCCGTGTGGGCAGTGATCCTACAGTGAGTCCCTACTTGTGTGCCAGTGTTGTGGGACCTTTGAGGGAGCTGCAAAAAGAGTGGGAAGGATTTGGCCTTGCTGAAGTGGTGGGCAGTGATCCCACAGTCCAGAGCAGAACTGAGATACATCCAGCTCCAAGAAGAGGCTTCAGCAGTGTCAGCAGTGAAAGTCCATCATCCTGCAGCGATGCTGCTGCACATAGATGGTTATGACTGAGCAATTATAGGAGTTTCACACTGGATGTCACACTGAATCCAGCAGTCAGCCTGAAATGGCAGTAAGTAGCCAGCTTCCCACTAAAACAGGTTGGATGTTACCCAGGGAGCTCCAGAGGCTGCTCTGCACCTGGCATCCCACGCGTGCCGAGGGACTGGAGCGCCTCGTGATGCTGGATGCTCACCTCATTGTGCACTGGTGCATTAGCCATGTCTGTGCAGACTTTAGCTCTGCAGGCAGATGGTAGCTCAGCAATGTCGGAGAATTCATTCATTAATTGGTGCTGATACTTAAGTTTCCTGAAAAAAAAGGAGCATTTAAATTTATTTTCAGAAAGAGTTAGATGCAGGTTTTCGCTACCTGCTTGAGATATCATGGGCTGTTTTGGTGTTATTTATATTCCATATAGGTTTGGGATTTTGGAAAGGTTTAATAATTTTAATTGCATTTTGTAATGTCTTCTCCTCCTGTATCCTGCATTGACAAGTGCACCCAAAATTTAATTGGAAATACAGCTAATGCTTGGGAGGTGGATCAGAAGTAGGATTCAGTAAAACACAGAAATCCAAAACTGTTTGGTGGTTTTGCTCCAGACTTCCAGCAAAAAGATCTGCTTTTGCAGCTTCCTTCACAATTATAGTCTGATATACAGATGGAGCAAAATGATTTCACTGTTGGTAACTATTTAAATTCCTGTACTCTAAGCCTTTTAAAGGTTAAGAAAGATTGCACATGTACTTGTGTGGGGAAGTCTGTGTTTGCTCTGAGGGATGAGCTGCCAAAGGCCATCCTTTGCTGTAAAATTCAGCACAGGAGTATAAGAATGGCTGGCTCACTCTTATAGTGGTTTGTATAGTTAGAGCTATCATTTTGTTGTTCCATTGTAGTTGAAGATAAGAAAAGGGAAATGTTGCTTCTCATGGAGTTGTTTACATAAAATAGTTCTCCAATGGCTTTCATCAGACTTCCCATTTCTAACAGTTGTGCAGGGAAGCAAATAAGTAAAAAGACAAGGAAAAGTTGAGGTTTTTGACCAACAACAAAGGGGAGGTCAATTTTTACTAAGAGATTTCCTCTAGTAATGTCTTTTATATGTGTAATGCTTGATTAAAGAATTAGCAGCCATGACTTTTTCAAACACCTGCCCCTTTGATCCATGTCACGTCTGTGTGTCAGTTGAAAAGTTTTGGCAGCTTTTCTTCTTACATAATTTTTTAGACAGGTACTTTCTGTCTACAAGAACTTGCTGGTGAAAAATGTCTAATTAAAGTGTATCCTCTGTGCTGGTAATTTCAGAGCTGGCCTAGCCAATTCTGCTTTCAACAGATTTTGTATTTTCTCGAGATAGGCTGCCTAAATCTTTGGCTTGTAGATAACTGTCGTCTTAAAAATAAAACTTAAGTATTTGAAATTCATATGAAGCTAGAATAAAAACAGCTTCTCCCCAAACTATGATTTGTACAAAACTTCATAGATAAAATTAAAGCAAATGCATGTTTGCTTGCTTGAGCTTGCTGACATGTTTCCTACATGGTGCCTGGTACGTGCTCAAGGGAGAGCATCTTCTGTGCTCCACTGTGGTTGTGCTCTCACATCCTTCTATCTCGTGGTACAGCAGGAATGCAGGGGTATGAAATGGAGGTTGAAAGGGACTTTATGTTGTATTTCTTGTTTCATGTTTTCTGTAAAAAATGGGCAAATTGTTAAAATCTGTTCGGCGGCTGTTCAGTGCTGTGGTAAGGTAGAGATCCAGCCCTGTGTGCCAGCTGGGCTGGTGTTTGTTTGCCCGCACCACACTCTGCAGAAGCACCTTTCACACAGGCCTGGGTATGTGGTGCTGCAGCCAAACGGTAGAAAAATTCACCTGAAAGACATTTTAAGTTTTATTTCTACTAGAAACAGTGGGCAGATATCAATGTCCAGTGGCTCGGAGTGTGTGGCAGCAGCATCTGATTTTGGTGTGTGAGGGTACCTCAGGCCCCTGACCTATGCCAAAGTCTCATTGCTGTACAAAAGTGACTGAAATATTGCTGCCCAGTGGCTGAAATTTGTGAATTACTGAGCATGATCTTTGAAACGATATAGCTGTTATTGTCACTCTTTTTGTTGTCAGGTTCTACTCTTGACTGTCATTTTCTGGAAATGCTAGCCACTGAGAGGGCAAGTGTGTGCCTCTAAAACCACAGCCTGCCTGCTGGGTTCACTTATATTGTGCATTGTAGGGGCTCTGCCAACATTTCCACGAACTCTTTCAGCTTCTGAGGTACATGTGCTCCCTGCAGCACCCTGCTGACATCCCTCTTGGAGTGGATTGATGTGGAAAATCAGGGGCATTGCTGTGCAGGCAGTTAAATCCAGAGGTACGTTTGCAAGTGATGCTCACCATTAGCTGTCAGCTCATTGTCTGCTTAAGATGCCAGTCAGCAGGGGAACGTGAACTTGCTGCTATTAAAAGATCCAGGATTGGGTGAGGAGTGGGCATGGTGCCCAGAACTCAGATGAAATTTTTGGCAGATCCTGCATGATCCCGTGACCAAGCATCATGATGACCGTGTTACATCTTGAATACAAGAGTCCCTCATGGTGGCAGTGCAGAGGTGGCTGTTCTGGGAAGGTCTGTGAGGAGGGTCAAGAACTGGAAAAAGCAGGACCCTTTTTTTGGAGGGATCCCCTGGGCAGGTGTAGCTGTTGGTGGAGAGGACAGAGCCAGGAGTGCCACTGAGGGTATGGGAGCTGTGGAAACAGCACCGAGCTCTTGTGGCTGTGCTCTCCCAGCAGCATTCAAAAATATTTTATTGCAAAGGCTTCATTTTCTTTCCTGGTTTGCAACCTGCTCTGGCAATGTGCACAGCTTGAATAGCCAAATACACATTATCAGGAATTTCAGACAGGAGGAAATGAGCCCTTTCTGCATTCAGTTACCATTTCTGTAACGGACTGGCAAGGTGTTGGAGCAGGGCCAGCTCTCTCTGCCAGAACAAACAACATTTCTGGGGCTGTGGAGCTACCCTGGCACTGTGTATTTAGTTAAGGGTTTAGCACTGGTAATGCATGAACAATTAAGACTTCATTTCCTAAATGGAGTGCATTTTGTGATTACAGAAGAGAACGCACCAGTTGGGATTTAGTGTATTTGGGGCTGAAAAATGGTCTTACACTGTGAAACCTTCTGTTTACAGTAGAGCTGACTGAAGACAAGACAAAGCAAAGTTTTCCCCATAATTGTAGTTTCAAGAGTGAGATTTATCTATATTAAAGGAAGTTGCCTGATTTTGTAGCAAATGTAATTCAAAACATGTTTTCAAATTATAAAGGTTATTGCCTCCGTTGTAGAGCAAGACAAAATGTTGCTGTAGAAATCATTTTATCTACTTTCTTTTGCATTTAATTTTTTGTCATACTCTTCACTTAGCTTTTTCTATGGAGAGATTTCCTTATCCCTTCTAAAGCTGATAATTATGACATCAAGCAGTTGTAGTGGTAGATGAAATACAAAATACTACATTTTAAGATGGAATGCATTTATCACAATGAATTAATTGTTTTAATCATATCTCTATTTGCTTTTGTGAGGAAACAAAAGGGGAAAATAATTCTGAATACACTGAAGGCTTTTTTAGTTTTATTTCAGCTGTTTACGTGCAAATCTTTCACCGTTCTTTCTTGATTTTTATCTTCCCTGTAAAGTGCTGAAGGGAATGGTGCATTACTACTGCAGGTGACATTAGCCACAGCAGTGTGAGCAGATGTATCTCTGAAATTGTTTGGAAATCACTGTTATCCCCTGGCTATTCCCCCTGCCCCCCCTCCCACAGACTATAACTCTGTTTGGAACTGCTGCAGAGAGGAACTGAGGTGGAGAATGTTTGGATTCTAAGCAGTTTATTATGCAAAATCTCAAGGTCTTTATCTTCCAAAGAGTGCAAGTCCTTTAGCTCTGGAGCAGTGCTCTGTAGATGGCAGCATTGATAGGTCTGACTTCCCTCTGCTCTCCAGTGCAGAGCACAGAGTGGGTAACTGCAGGCGTGTTCTCTGCTTCTGTACACAAATATAGAAGTAGCTCTTGGTATTTTACTTACATAATAAATTGAGGTTACTTCAAAGTCCAGTGACTTAGGGCTCAGTTCCAGGCTATACAAGTGTGCGGAGATGTTTTTTGATAATTTATACTTCCCCTTTTAGTGGGCCACACTTTTTTTTCAACCTATGCTCATTAAGTTTTATTTGTGAGACTGGAAGCAGGTGTTAACTAGATCAGTTATCAGTTCTCTTATTTGGTCAGAAATATATTTTGTGGCTTAGATTCCTTACATGTAAGCCACATTCCCTAAATGCTCTAGATACAACATGAGCACAGGCATCGCTATTGCTGTGTCCTGCTTTATTGCTTTATACATGGTGTCTTCTGGCATTCACACATCCTATTTTTTTTTGGTAAGCAACAGTGAAACTCATTCTAAAAGCCTGGACCTTCAACATGCTGTTCCCCTATTTTGATGAGGATATTTTTTCTTGCTAGGGATCAAAAAAGCTTTACTAGGAGAAGAGAATTCTTATTTAGTAATGTAGAATATTAACTCAGAAGTCTCAAATTATGTACTTTGAAATGATAGGTCCTTGCAGTAATTTTAGTTTTCTCACTCCTTGTTTGTCTGCTCTGAACCTTGGTTTCTATCTCTGCTTGTCCTTCATGAAGCAGCCACAGAACTTTATTAAGGGCATTAGGAAAGTCATGTTTTAAAAGAACTTACAGGTTGTAATATGTTGACTAATTAAATAGATATTTATTTAAGAGGTCCATGACACTGTAAGTTGCATGACCCTGTGAGAAGTCCTCTTTATATAAGTCTTATTAACCTTTTCATTCCTCTCGAAATCCATACTCAGGACTCTGCTTGGCTGTAATGTCAGCGGGGCATCCGGCATTTAGTGGAGGCAGTGATGAATAGTTCACTGCAGACTGCAGTCAGTCAATTTTCCTGTCCTTTGTAAGAAACAGTTACATTATTGCATGGTATCATCTGTTTCTGTCTGCAGGGTAGGGAACCATGGTTTGATGTTTTTGAGTTACCTGAGCACTGCTATTTTCTTAGTATTATTTCCAAACTTAATGGGGTCATCAAAAACGACAGCTGCTTCTGTTCTTTCGGATGCTTGTGACTCCAAAAAGCTGCACTCTTAGGTGTGTGTTGGAAAAAATACAAATGATGGAGCTATTTTTTTTTTCTAATTTCAAGCTTCCAACTTTGCATCTGTTTCTAGTCACACAATTCTCTTTTCAAGGGAGGATCTTAATTATTGTGCATTGGCAGTTACCTGCTCTGAAGTACCAGAGTGAGAATGCTAATGAAGTAACACTTAATGGAGTTGGAGGTAGGAAAGTGCTCAGAGTCTTATGATTAAAAAATCGTCACTTGGCCGTGCATTTGTAATTAGTTAGATTGTTGTCCTCGGTAATTTCTGATTTTTGGTGCATGAATTAAGATGTGTAGGTCGTGGCACCCAGAATCGTGGACAATATGCAAATCCTAAATCGTAGCTGGAAGTTAATTACTGTCAGTTCTTGGGGTCTGCAGTCTGGATTTGGGTCAGTTTGAACATGGCTGCATTTTGCTGAACGCATTGCTTTTACCCCCTGAAACAAAGATGTTTCTCACCTTGCAGGGTACTGAGAATTAATTTGTGTGTATCAGTAAATTGCTTTCAAACTCTAGACAGAAGAATCAAGAGATTGTCAGAAAATTGAGAAGTATTAATTTTTTTTGCCATGTTCAGCTTTAATTCTTTAATCACTGATGAATATGCGTAGAGCGTGTGACTCCCTGAGAATGAAGTAAAAATGTTCCTGGCTTTCTAGGATGTTAACATGCTGAACAGTCTGCTTATCACTCCATTTACAAGTAAAACAGCCTAGATATTTGCTTCAATTAACCACAAACTAGTTTTGATGGGTTTTCAATCAATGAGACAAAATAAAGATATGAAGGTAAAAATCAATGGAGCAGCAGCTGCTGTGCCCCAGCACCACAGAATGGACTGAGCAGAAGTGATGTACAGATTAAAAATGAAAAGCCTCTTCAGATATGTAGGAATCACTACTACAAAAGGTGTTAATGAACTTGTATTAAATAATAAAACAGGACTTAGGGTTCATCCTAGTACTGCTTTGATGCCTACATGGGCTTTCTGACAGTAATGCTGAGGAAAGATTTAACTTAGAGTGACTTTTTTTTTTTGGGGAAATTAGATTTAACATGATTTGGTAAGTCATAATATCTTCCAGTTCAGAGCAGATATTGGATGGATACTTCATTTGCTGTTCCATTTCTATCAGCTGCAATGAAGTCATATTATAGACTCTGCTTAGTTTCTGCTGTTAGTTTCTGCATTATGCAAACTACTAAAAAGCCATATGAATTAGGAAAGAACCTTTTATGCACAGTTGAAGTGACAGAAATGCACAGTCTAAAAATAAATGAACTTCAGTTGCCTATTATCATGTTAACTTTTAATTTTTACATGCTAAAATCTGAAATGTTTTATTAATTGCAATAGGCCCTGGTTTTTGCTGATCTATGCCGTTCATTTTCCTGACTTGGAGAGCAAAGGTCTTTTTAGGTGACTCCATATATGCTGATGCAGAAATTCACACTCTTGGCCTTTTCCTCCAATGTTCCATTTTAGTTCAAGCAAATTTTGGAATATAAGTTGGGAGCTGGAATTTTCAACCTAAAAATGAAGTAGCATCACTAACTCTGCATCCTGGGATACTGACCAGGTACAGAGGGGCATCCAGAGCCCATGCTTTCTCATCCAACTTGGTGTATTTTCGTGCAGTCTGACATGCAAGGCCCTTTGCTAAAACTTCCGAGATAATAAAACCTCTGGAACCAACTGGAAAACCTCTGGAATTGTTTTGCACCTTGAGTCTCCTTGTGAGAACTGCTCAGGCCAAGGGGATGAGGCACTTGAGATCTTCAGAATGTTCAGTGGTTTAATCGTCATCAACAAAAATGCTTTATGTTTTGTCCAATGAGCTTGTGATTGCCTTTTTCTAGGACAGTTTTTATCGTGTGGCTGAAGTCATTTAAGTATTACAGGTCCTCTTAAAGCAAGTGTTGCTCCTTGTACATACCTTGCATGGTTTTAAGGCAAAAGAAGAACCTGCTAATATTAGCACAGCTAATTACCTTAATCAATTAGCATGGGATTTCCTAAAATAGAAAATTACTTGAGCGTGATTAGTACTACTTTCTTTAGGCACTGACAGCGTTCTGCCTTTGTTTCCTCAGTGCTGGATCAGTGTTTTGCTTAAAAATGAAGGGCTTTTCACAGTGGTGATGCTCGTGCTCTGTGGTGCAGGGGCTGTGGATCACTGTGTTCCATGGGGCAGCCTGGCTTTCACAGGGCCACAGGGCCACAGTTTGTCTCTCCTGACATGGGCTTGCATTATCTGGATTTTTTTTTTTTTTTTTTTTTTTT
>VXBN01003815.1:156392-210512 GCA_013397395.1 Sinosuthora webbiana | reverse complement strand
TTTGTTTTGTTTTTTTTTTTCTTTTCATATTTCCTTTCTAAACTCTGACCACGTTTTACATCAAGCTTGTTACTTTAAATATTTTACCATCCCAGTGATTCAATGAACTGCAGAGGGCACCAAGACCAGGAGGCATTACTCTAAGTGACAGACCATTAGAATTTGGATCTAGATTTTTAGCTCAATACTCAGTCTTTTGAGTCAGTACTTGATCTTGAAATATGGCTTAAAATAGCTATCAAATGAGGAACAAGACAGTAAATGTAGATATTTAAAGCTCCTTTGACATGGAGAAGAAGGGGAATATGGGCTCTTGGAAGGTGTGTCACTCAGTGTGACACATTTTCCTTGGTTGAGTGTGACACAGAAGGGCTGCTGAAGCCCCAGTGGCAGACTAGGCAGTGACAGGGCCTGTGAACACCATGACAAAAGCAAAGGTTTCGTCCATCTGTTTCTTGCTGTGTCTGAAAAACACTTGGAAAATTATGGATTTTTACACTTGATAGGGAAATTGGTATGAGAGAAGCTAAATTTTTTTCTGTGGTGATATATTCTTTGTCGCAGCACAAAGGAGGGTTTTTATGCCAGAAGGAGCTAGACACAGCCATTTCTCAGACTACACAGCTTCCCTTGATATAAAATGATGCATGAAAATGTTACATCCTGATAATAGACTCTACTTCAATGTGAAATGTGTCCTTGGAGCTCATTTTTACAGTGTTGCACTCTTTTTTTGCAAGAAATCCTTTTGTAAAACAGCTCAGACTTCCATTAGTGCTTCTGAACCTTGTCTTCTGGAACAATTTTTGTCACACATTAGGCATGACTTCTGTGGGATGACAGAGATGAGATGTGGGATACCTTCACTTTTAAGTACATGACATAACACACTGACTTGAGTTTAGAGACTGGCTTGGGTTTAAGCTGTTTTCTATCCTGAGCACTACTTATTGGCATCTCTGGGGAAAAAAAAAACCCTGAAATAAGCACTTTTCCATTTGAACAGCTTATTTAGGGCAGCCATTGCCATGCCACAGCACAGTAAGTTGAAGGATTTTGTATGGGTTTCTATGAAGGTCTCAGTCTTTCATGTGTCTTTTAGAACAAATGCTCTAAAAATTACATCTCATAAGGAAGGGATAGTTTAATGCAATTTAATAGGTTGACCATGGTGAGTATTTTTAGTTGTTAGTTTTCATCATCTTTTTCTCTTCAGTTGGACAGCAGTCATGCTCCTTATGGGTTGTCACAGAAGCTGCTGAAGTTCATTTGGTTTAAAAGGTCTCATTTTATTTTGCTTTGGCTACATCCTTGATAGCCACACTCAACACTAAGACTCTTTAATTAGTTTGTCAGATCGGGGAAGTTCTCATTACTCATAGCAGTGCAAAGAAGTAGGTCAGGGTTTGCATGACCTAACAAATGAGTTAATTATATCTTCATTAAAAGAATTAAACTTTGGGTGGGTATTACCCAGTAGGAAATGGACAGTTGAGTTGATATGGGTCTTAGCTTGCAGATTGCATGGAGTAACTTGGAAAGAACAGAGAACCTCTGAGGATTTAAGGAGCTGAGGTTTTGATCTTGTTCTTGTTCTGGACCCTCCCAGCACCACAGAGGTGATTTAGCCAGCCTGTGTAGTTTGGTGTGCTTACAAAAGCGTGTTTGAATGCAGCAGTGGGAAGGAGATAGTGACACAGTGGCTGGATTATGTTTTTCTGGTGGTTCCAGACCACTCTCCAGTGAACAACTGCTCTACAGGGCCAGAAAATGAAACACTTCTTGGTGTCACTATTCGCCTTTCACATCAGTGAGTCCTGAAAAGTCTCCTGCTACAGCGCTGACGCTGCTGAATCGCTTCCAATTAGAGCTGATATGATGTTAATTAGCCTGATGCTGCTTGGTAAGCTGTTTAGCACTTTTGTCTCACCTATAATATGTGCTAAGGGAACTGTAGCTTTCCTTTGAGTGAGCCAGTGAATTTCTGGAAGCAGGAGACTGCCTTGAGGGTCTTAGTGTGTTTATGTGACAACTGATTTCAGAAGGGCAAGATTTCTCCTCCTTGGGTATTTGGCTTGTGAAGCCCTGTGATCCATAGCAAAATGATCCTTTGTTTATAATCTAAGTGGAAAGTCTCAGTGAAACTGTTCACAAAACACCAATGTATTTACCTGTGTGTTTAATCAAGAAAAAAAATGAATGTGGAACTCTGCAAGCAAAGCAGCTGAATTAATGATGTTTTCATTCCACATTTCCTGTGCTTTTAGCTATGTGAGTTCAATACAGCTTTAATTGCTATGTGTATTTTGCACATATTCCTCCTCACAGAGATGGTGGGTATCTTGGAGTTGATGATGTTGTTACCTACTGAAGAAATGTCAAGTGCTTGAATATTAAACCTTTATATGGTGCAGGGTTTTAAGGCAAATAAACTACCAAACACTATCAAGTGTTCTTGTTCAACTTGGTAGTTGAACAAGAGCACTTGATGGCTGTTCTGTCAATTTTAAAGTTCTATCGTTTGGCCTAAACAAAATCATAAGATTACTCCAAACGGAGTGCCCCTGCTCATGCACATATGATCACCTAGAATGAAGCTAGGAAAATAATCTCATACTATGTGAGCCTGCTCTCTGAATCTGGGCTGATACATTGACATAAAATGAGAAAACAAACTTGAATTCCAGCTGCGTCTACTGAAAATGAAAGTTCCCTTCTCCTCATTTATAGTTTAATAAATATATATTTTTATGTTCTCTGTATGTAGTGGCCAGCAGCTATTCCACATCTTTAGCATGCGAGATGTATTTTTTATGCTTTTATGCAGGTACTATTAACAAGGCAGCTTCAGTAGCTCCCGTTTGATTCATCTTTCCTGGGGAAGTGTTTGGCAGTGCTGGGTGCTCAACCTTCTGAAATGGCACTGGGGTTTTGCTTGGAAGTTCAGATAGGCTTGCAAATAGAGCAGAAACCTTGTGTGATGTGTCAGCCCTGGAATGACATTTTTGTACGTATTTTAGAAAGCTGTCATGTCAGAGGAAATGTGGTTTAAATATTGTAAAGCTCTTTCTGGCCATCAGCCAAATCAGTACAATTGTAATTTTAATAGATGGATGTGTGAAATCAAGGAGGCCCAGCTGATTTGTTAATTCATATCAGTTTGTATATTTGCATGTAATTTGAGGAAGTTTGGTAACATGTTAATGGAAATGCCTTGGTAGGTAAGAGTGGTGGAAGCAGCATCCTCAGCTGAGTACAAAGTGCAATGAATGTGGTGGTTTCTACTTAATTAGCTTTAAAATGTCTGTTCCTCGAGAGAGCTGTGCAAGAACCAATAAAAATATATATACTTGATAAATTAATAGAGCTCATGAATTTTGAATGAAAAGACATTGATCCTAAGGTGCCTTTTTTCTTAAAAAGCTTTATTAAATGCTCAGGAACAGTTTGTTAGCACTGACAAAGTAATTTGGTCTGTTTATGCTCAGTAGGTATTTTTGTTCGGCTTGGCATGTCCCTTAGTTTAGGCCTGTCACAGAATTGCCTGGTGAAAATGGGAACTGACATTTTACATGACTACAGTCAAACAATTATTTTGGCATTTCCTCCTTTCAATAAAAAATGTTACTAATAAAAAAAACCCAACCCACTCTAAAACCTTACAGAAACTCTTCATCAGTTGAAGAGCACAGTCTACACAATCATTGATGCTGAAGAATAAAATTTTTGAATTGCAGGAATCCTGGAGAAAAAGCAGCTGTAATGATGGCCTGTTGTGGTGACGCTGTTCATTTGAACCCTTTCCCCCTGCTTCTGAGAATATCCAAATAGGATGTTTATTTCTGTTTTGTAAGAGCTAAATTTTATAAAATTTCATGGTCTCCTTGGTTTTGAGAAAATGGAACACTCCAGGTGGTGAGGGCACGGTCAAAACTTTCCCTGACCTCCAGCCTGGGTACTGTTGGCCTGGCAGCTGCCTTGACTGCTGGTTGCTTGTAGTACTAACTGATGCATTTCTAGGTGGAGACCTCATCAGAAAAGGATCAGGAAGTCAGGAAAGCAGTCTGAAGGGCATTACTCTTGAATATCTGGGAATCTGCAGATAAAACACAGAGCCTCTAAAACTCAGTGGTGTGGTAACGGCTACGTGTGCTGCAGGCCTGTGTTGAGGACGGGCTCTCAGCCTTGGAGCTTTATCAAAGGGGAAGCCTGTGCACCAGGGAATGCTGACTTCTGATGGCAGGTCTGGTGGTGTAAAGGAGCCATCCAGCCTGGTGCACAGAATGGTGAGAAAATGTGGCTCCTCGGGGAACTACCCTTTTCAAGTGATCTTTGTTGGCTGGACAATCCTCTAACCGGTGTGGCAGGTTTTAGTATCAGAGTAGAAAGTGAGATTTGTGTAATATCAAGTCACATCAGGCTCTCCTTGTCAGACAAAGCTGGGGAAGGTTCCAGCATGACAGGTGTTGCAGAGATTTTATCAGGTTCTCAGTATTAAGTAAGTTGGCATTTGCTGGTAGGGAGAGACAAGCAATAAATAAAGACACTGAATGCCCAGAGATATTCCTATCAAATTCAAATGAAGTGAGCAGTGTTTGCTAAGTGAAGATGCTGAGTGGCAAAGGAGGGAATGTGTTTGAATCTCCCCTTTTCACTCTCTGGGCAAGATGCATGGCTCTGCATGTTTCCTGCTGTTGAGTGTCAAACACCTCCGTGGAGCCTGGAGAGCAGGAGCTGCTGGGTCCTGCCTGGACCTGGCCCGGGGAGGCTGGGAAGTGCTCATCTCTTTGTGGCTGTGGTCATGGGGACAGGCAAGACTGAGAGTGGCACAGAGAGGGAAATGGGACTGGAACATAAAAGGCTCCTTCCAATATTTTGCATAGGAAGTATTGTCTGGTTTTCATCTGTCTGCAGCCAGAGCATGTGTCTCTTCAGTGCACTGGGGAATTTTTGTGAGGACTTGTTAATGGTGTACAAGTTGGGTGAAAGGCATGGGGTTTTGTTTGTTTGCTTCTTTTGTGCTTTGTTTGTTGTTTTGCTTTTTCCCCGTTTAATGCTTCAGTGAGTTTGGATTTAATTTCTCTTTCAGTCCTATTATTCTTCCTTTATATATTAAGGAGTTTCAAAGTCAGCGTCTGATTGTTGTATACTGGAGGTTTGCCAAAATAGATTCATTTCAGTGTCTCCAAGACTTTTTAATTACAGTAAGACATTCAGATACCTTTTATTACAGCATGTAGCCAAGGCTTTTTTATTTTTTTTTCTTTTTGTGAATTAATTCTTATCTTTCTGGAGACAATTAAATGTGTAATTAGCTGAACTTGGCTTACAGGCGCTGCACAAGAACTGTGCACCAAAATAACTCGTTAGGATTAGGGAGTTTGGTCTGTTTTCTATATCAGGGGAAAAAAAAGTATGTCTTTTCTTTGGGGAACTGTGAATGGCAGTAGCTGAAGGTGGAAAAACCCCAAACACCTTATCCTTTCCCTCCTTAATAAGGTCGTCCATGAAGGCACTCTGTGTTTCTTCCTCCTGCCTTCTGTAGCTGATTTTGATTTACTCTTACAATTGCTGTAGTAATTGCAGTTAAGAAGGTACAGAATATTTTAGGTCTTTTATCGTTAGGAATCAAACACTTGTTTTTCAAGAGATGTTTATTCTCTTAGTGGCTTGATGTTATTTACATCTATTTTTGCATAAAATAGATAAGAAGTTAAACCCTGAAGTTTTCATAAAGCCGCAGTCAGTCAACACAGTGAGGAAATTATCAATAGAGAATAAAGTGCGTTTTATGTAAATAATGCATTTTATGCTTGAGGGTGCAGAATAATTAAATAAGAGCATAAAGTTTGATAACAGAAAAAATGCTTTCACTGTCTGAATCTATCAAAGGTCCAATTATATCTAACTAGCACCTGAAGCAAAGCAGGGCAAGGGAAGCTTCCTGCCATTTGACAGTCCAAAATTCCTGTGCCATGCCAATAAAATATTCCCATGAATATTTTATGAATATTTTAAATTGGTGAAATAGTTCATGTAGAAGGTAGAACCCTACTCATGAGGATTTTGTTAATGTATATAAATTACATATGTAAGTGAAAATCCTTAGTTTTTCTTAAGACCAGTGTGTGTATTGGTTACAATCAGTTGCTTATGGATAAAGGGATGCCATGGTGGTCTTTGCTTCCAAGAGGTCCACCTGCATTTCATTTCTGCTTTTGGACATTTAAGCATTCAAAAAATGAAAATAAAAGTAAAACGCTCTAAATTTTGGGTTGAAAAACAAATGATTTGTATTAAACCTTCTGCTTGAGCTGATGGCTATGTAGATATTTTCTTTCATTGAGCATGTCACTGTAGGCAGGCTGGGGAAGTGGGTGTCTTTCTTTGTTCTCCTCCAGAATGTCTTTTCTCTCCTCTAGTCAGCAGTCTATATCAGTAACTGGCAGATTTAAACCATAGCTGAGCTGGTTAACAGTATTATATGTAAATACTTTTGAGGGACTGGACTATGTCAGCCATGTCTTTTGATACTGGAAAAATCCACAGCATCCAAACCAATTCCTGAGGTGCTCTTACACCCTGTGAACTGGGCATGTCGACAGCAGCAAGATGGATGCTTTTCAATGGCTTTTATCCTCAGAAACTTGTATTTGAGATGATTAGATGTTGTGGTTAGCCCTACACTTTGAGTAATTGAACAGAAGAAGACTGATAAAAAAGTCTCATATGTAAATATATCTCAGTAAAGTCAAAATAGTTAGGTTATTAGTAAAATTGTAGTATTTTAGGGGCGCTCTTCTGTCTGAAACTTGAGACCTGGGGATTTTTCCCATAAGCCTTCCTTTGGTTCCAGGTGAAATAGGAGAACAGCTGATATGTGACTTAATTGAAAGAAAATTAGGAAAGTGATATAATTAGTGTCAAAGTAAAAAATAAGCTGCTTTTGATTTGTGATTAGATTAGAAATAATAATATTGATGAAATATATTTCTGGAAGGTGTTTAATTTGCTTATGCTTGATCAGTTTTTGAGAAGTTAACATAGCGACCAGCAGTCATATATTCAATATATGTAACAGCATTGATATCCTACAGATTCCCATAACAAAACATATTTCCAAATGGGAATCAGTGTTCAGTAGTTATACTTCTAGCAGGCCTGGGGTTAATATTAAGCTTGATATCTTCAACAAAATTATAGGCACAAGTTCAGAGTCTTTGACTCCTACGACAATTCACTGATTATCCATCCATGAGAATCTCCAATGTTTTGGGTGAAAGAGCAAATCCACTCTTTTTACTGGTTGGGGAGTTCTAAGTTGGAAGAGTGAAGCTGTTCTGGCCAAGGGTAGCTGCTCTGGGAACTAAATGTCCAGTCCTGGTGAGAGTCATAAAGAAATCTATTGGGCAGATGAACACCAGCCAACACCTTTCTCTCCCACAAGGAGACTTACAAAAATTAGAGACAATCCTTTAACAAGAAATTAAGATGTTTGATCATTTTGCCATGATAAAGTCAGACAGTGTCTTGACCACATTATGTAATTAAATGGACAACAGAGCCTTCTCTTCAGTTGAGTAGCAAAGATTTGAGATGAAATGTATTTGAGCTTAAATTTACGGAAGACAAGCAAGTCTTTAAGTCACATTAATTATCAGAAGAATTTAAGAATGTTGTGGATAGGCTGAGATGGATACTCCTTCATGGAAAATGTGAGAGTCTAGGTTTGTCTCCTTCCAAGCTATGTAATGCAGTTCAAATAGGAATAAATTCAAGGAAGGACCATGTCTGCCAGACAAAGCCTGTTAGGTAGCAGTGGCCTTTTCTGGGTTTCAGAGATGTCTTTACGAAACAAAACCAGGATGTTCTTTGGGCCAATCTTTGACTAGAAGGAACCTTGTTTAATATCAGTGTTATGTAATGGATTTGTATTCAAATCACTTCCTATGTGCAGTCCTGTCAAAGTTTTTGGTATGATGCCTGGGGCAGTGTTTATGCTCCGACCTGTAATGATGGGATAGCATCTGGACCACCCCCCACGTTTTTTTTTTAGTGCAGATTCTTTTGATGTAAGCTACAATAGGAAATATTCTTAATTGCAAGTTTGCTATATTTGGGCAACGGACTTTACAGATAATGGGAGATCCTAGAGAACTTTTGCTTCTTTTTGCCTGTATGGTGTTGAGAATTTTTGTTGGGACTTCATCTTGGGTTTATTTGTATGTTGTTTTATAGAGAGGCTATTGGCTTCATGGTGAGTTGTTTTTGATAGCAATACAACATGAAGCATGCCTGTTTCCTCACCTTCCCCCAGACATCTGTTGTGCCAGCACGTTTCTACAGCTCTGCCCTGAACCAGAGCAAGGAACTGATCTGGCTTTCAAAGCAGCATTGCCAAGTCTATATGATATATGGCCTCTTTCCAAAATGTGAATGAGTTTCAGGCAACAACAACTGTGGGAAGATGTGCCCATATAGGTATTTCCTGTGCAGGACATGAACTTGATTCATGATCAGACTGAAAGCACAGGATCTTTCTTTCCAGAGCATTTCATATCTCTGCCTTCACATGCTTGGGAGAACTGGTGAGTCTTGGGTAAGGATACAACTGTCAAGGAATCCATTCACTTCTTCTACAAGAAGAGTCTAGATGATTTTGGGATGACAACAGTGAGGATGATCCACCCCATCGTTTTGAGAAAATTTCTTGGAAAATGTTATGCTCACAAAAATAAATGCTTATAAAATGCTGCAGTGCCAAACCCCACTGATGTCACAGGGTACTGCCAGTTCCAAAACTGTGTGTGCAGAAAATAGTTTAGATCTTTGAATGTGTTGGTGGATTTTGACCCTCCCCTCAGTTCCTCAATCAGTGTCAGTTTCACAGTGAAGATATTACAGAACCAATTACCTTTTTTTGGTCTGACCCCCTTTGTATGGAGTATGGCACAGGCATGGAGTTGGATTTTTTCCTGGTTGTTTTGGTTTTGTTTGTTTTTTTAATGTACAGCTATTATTGATCATAGACACAGTATAATACTCTTAAGAATGCAGTTCTTAATTTATCAGAATATGCTGGAGGCATTCCTTCAGTTCCTCATCTAAATGATTAGGTTTTCACTCATTTTCCAGTGTGGATATTTTCTTTGTAAGAAACATGGGAGTCCTTAGGTGTCCTCCCACACACCTAAGGCTGCGTTTGGCAGACTCAAAACACTTAGACAGCTGGCTTTTTGGGTCAATTAAAAATAATGCTACATTACTAATGATAATTTTCTCTTTCCCATGCCTAGTAAGATCCAGCAATCCTGAGGGAGCTGATGTCTAAATGGTGTGTTCAGTTTTTCATAGTAGGTTGATAGATACCATCAAAAATCAAATTTACTGTGCATTTGATCCACTCCACACTTTATTAATTTTAACAAATACTATTTTCCTACCACTTCTTTTTCTACCACTGACTCTCCTCATCATGGTTAAAGCTTTGCTCACACGTAGGTCTTTACCAGAAACAGTCTCCTGTAGTCCAAAAACACCTGCTTAGACTTAAAGTTAGCCAGGCAGTGCTTGTTTCTGGTATCCACAACTGCTCTGCTCCTCACTGGAAAGAGTGTAAAAGCAGCAGTTGGAGACCTCTGTTTTCAAGCACAGATTTTTAGGTTGACTTCAGTCCAAGGAACAGCCTTTGGCCGTGCTTTTGGCTGCCCAGGTTCACTGCACTGAGTGGTTTAATCTTCTGAGCTGGATGGGGTGAGGCTGAGTTTAAGGACGTGTCACTGAGACATTGTTCACTCATGTACAACTCATGTGGGTAAAATCCTCTGAGAGAGGAGCTCAAATGCCTTAGATTTTCACTGCTTTGATTCTGTGTTTCTCTGCCTCTGTGTTTGAGTAGGTTAAGGAGAGTAATTATTTTTGGGCATGATTATTTGATATCTGTACGATATATGCAACAGTTAAAGACTACTTTTGAAGGACTAAGAGAGGTGTTTTGATACATTCTCAGCTAAGGTGTTGGGTTTGGCGTTTCTTTTGTCTTATGACACCTATCGCAGGTACAATTGTATTTTTCCTTCCAATGACTTTTGAATGGGTGTTAAGGCATTTATATCATCTGTTGATGAGCAGAGTACTGTGGGCTTAATATCAAACAGTGGCTAGGAAGTATTTATACATTTCATTGCTTTCCTGGGGAGTTCAGCAGTCACTTTTACTATAATTGCTAGACTTAAGTAATTCTCCTGAGCATGTCTTGAAACTAATTGTGATCAAAGTTGGAAGAATGAAGAGCTTTGGAAGCTGTGGAGGCACATAGCTGTAAAAACTGCATGAAGAAATCCAGTATTTTTCAGCCAAAAAAGATAGCTTTAGGCTGTAGGGACTTATCATATTTGGGGCTTCATAGTGTGTTGGCACTGCAGATGATTGCTGTATCAGTGGGAACTCAGCATCAACCTCCTGAGCTGGGGAGCCTTGTGTGGCACCTCAGTGACAGAAAGCTTTTTTTTGCAGAAAGCTTGCACCCAACTATAATTTTAATTGAAATTCCCATGTGCTGAAAAGGTTTCCACAAATCTAAGTTGACAAACTAGCTCAGCGATTAGGAGTTATGGATGATGCACCACTTCTTGTTGATATATGCTCCCTTTATAAAAATAATTAGAAATGCTGAAGTAACAGAACAACTGCTTGGGATGCATTTTTGAAGTTCATCATGAACTGATTTTTCTTGTGCCATCCTCTGAACACGTCTGTGTCAGCACAACTGAACCTTCTTCAGTGATGTAAATGTAAAACTGCTGCAGGTGTCAGAGCAGTACTGTAATATTTTGAAGCAGAGTACTGTGATGGCTCAAGACATTTGGGTATAAGCATCAAAATTTAACAAAGTGTTGTTAGTCACAAAGGGTTCCTTAGTCATGGGATATAGTCTGTGAATATGTAGATTGAACAATCAAAATAAAACTCGGCTTCCCAAGGGCCGCTGGATGTCTGGTGTCTGATCGTCTGCTCAAAGCAATGCTGGCTCTGGAGACCGAGTGCTTTGCAGCCTTACATGGCTTTAGTGTTTTACCAAGCTTTCTTCTATTCTCTCCATCTAGATACTTACTAAGGCTGTACTTCCCTGTAAATGTGAGGGTCCCTGCAGTCTGTCCAGAGCTCTGACTGCAGTGAACTCAGTGTTGTCACATTTTTCCCTTTTGCATAAACCAAAATGTCGAGGCTAAATTGTTCACTGAAGGTTTAGGATAATGAGCAGGATAAACCCCTCTGCTCTAAGCATCCAACTGTTGGAAAGACAGATACTGGGCAGATTGATTTTGTGAAACTTGTAATATCAACTATTTATTCCACTGCAAGATGGTCTATTTAAGTTTATAATCAGAACTGCTCTATCCACAATTTATTTCAATGAAGATAATTGAATTTAATGTCTTGAAATATGTATGAATAGAGGTGAATTTTATACCTTGTGCAGTCAGCAAACATTTATACCCTGCATGACAGTAAATCATATGCATCACACTGTTTCCTTCTTTCCTGGCAAGTTATGAAGAAACAGCTCAAGAAGTGTTGGCAGCTAGCACAGCCTTTTAGGCCTAGATAGCTGGGAATACTCTCTCTGGTTTGTTCAGTTCTTGCCAGGGAAAGGAATGAAGATTTGGAGCTGTATCTGATCTGTGCTGTTTTAAGTTCTCTGGTTTCTGCTGAGGGAGCAGAATCTCCTCGTTGCTGTACATGCTGCAGCCTGGGAGCAGCTCCAGCCTCCAGGACCTGGAAGTCTGAGACTTCAACCTTTGGTCCTCCTCTAAGTATCAAATGCTAACCTCCTGGTGTGCCTGCTTGTGAAAATACCAATTATCTGTATTAACATAGCCATAGAGCCTCAGAACCTGTTGAATTTTATCTCTAACAAAAGTCAAGCAGAGATGAAGTGACTAAAGTTTGTTCAGGTAATTTCTGCCATGCAGCTTCTGGGCAATCCTGCATCTGACTTTTCAGACATATATTATTGCCCTCTGCTTAGGGCAGGAGCCCTTAAGTGGCGGGTTCAAGGTATTTTTTCCCTCAACCATGTACTGTTTTAGTGGTGACGAGTGGGAGTGAGGAAATACACCTTTGTTGCTGTGTTAGAAAATGCTTTAGTTTTGTGTGTTATGGACTCTTATTTCTTATAAATAGGTGTCCTGGTATGGGACAGCTAAAAGAATCACAAAATCCAAGAAACAGGACACATGGATGATGCACTCTTTGGTATCTCATGTCTCTTTAAGGCTTCAGGGAACCAGGACGAGATAATAAAATCCTCAAGGTGTTGATACTGCTTTCAGAGGAATTGTTTAGCCTGGTTGGAAAGGGTCCAAAAAGTTGTTGTAATTATTGAGTTAGCTATTTCTGAGCTTTTGAGGTTTATTCCAGCCCTTCCCTAGGGTGGGTCAGCACAGAGGGTGGGGGAAGAAGGATGAGGCTATAAACACAGATGTTAAGGACTGATTAAAGGGATGGACTCTGAGAGAGGTACCTCAGCACATGTTTAAGATATAGATCTATGGCAGTGGTAGCTGAGGAGAGTAAGCAACTATTTTCCAACAGCATGAACTGCTATTAAGGTTCAGAAGCCTGAGATTTCTCTTTGTTGGAAAAACGTCCAAATGTTTAGCTGGGTGTAGAGCTGTGCTTTGCTTACAGAACTGCATTTAGTGACAGTAAATGCTTAAACTAGGTTTGAAAACTTAATGTTTCTGGTGTCTCTGCTCTCTCTTCCTTTTTTTTTAAACTCTTCTACTCCCCCACAAACTCCTTTACCTTCTCTATATGCTAGTGATTCTTTTTCTATAGAATTTTTATGGTAATCTTTTGAAAGTTGCTTGGCAACTACTAATTCTCTTTTAGGACGAGCTTGCCTACAACAGTCCTGGGCTTTAAAATGTTTATAACAATCTTAGAAGAGATTTGTGTCCAGAAAGAATACTGCCTTTCATACCAGGAGGCTTCTGTTCTGGTTAGAAAGGTTCTTCTGTGAGGATTCACATTAGCACTGCTGACCAGGATAGTTCTTGCAAAGACAAAGATGCATTTTCAGTGTTTAAAATGATTGCAGTTGAATCAAAGGAGCCGGTGGGACTCCATGCACCATACAGGGAGTGCTGGATTTCTGCTCTCTCACTCTTCAGCCCTGTGGCACAAGGAAATGTTTGGGACTTGGCCCATATAGCCATGGCTCCAGCTTTTGTTCAGTAAGAGCTTTGCTGACTGAAGAGATTGTGCCTTGCCTCTGGCTCAGTTCTGAACCATTTCTGCCCATGAACGGCCCTTGTGCTGATTGTGTTCCCATAAAAGAAAGAAGTGCTATTTCCTACTTGTTTTAGTAGTGAAGGATTTAACATTAATTCAGTCTTGACATCAAAAGAGCATAATTTCAGTTTCCTTGGTGGAGGTAGGAGGTGTTGGCACCTCAGTGGTCAGTCTTTCTTTATGTCCCTCCCTGCCTGCAATTGGTTTGACTTACACCCAAGTTGGCAATGGTGAACTGGGATGTTCCCCTCTTTGGTGATACCTGCACAACACAGCAATGTTGTTTGCCCTCTCTATATGCTGGTTAATTGTGTCATCTCATGATTTCTGTCATTCTCAGCTTGTGCTTCCATAACTTGTAGCCAACTCTGTCATATTTCAAACTGGTGTGAAAACTCTTTGGGGCAGTATGAAAACCCCAAGCATCTAGTGTGTGTTCAGTAGGTAAATGACAACCTGTGGCTTTGCTTGGCACTCCCAGGGTTGTCATGGTCTGTGAAGCTGCACTTAATCACAGGGTGACAGTAAACAATAAGGAGGGATTTCCAAAGCAGTCTACAGATTGTGGATTTGCTTATACCCACTCCTCTTCTGAAGTTTCTTAGGACATCGAGGCTCTGCAGTTGTCATTTGGCAACTTTCGGAAGTGCTGTCTCCATTCAAAAGCAGCCAGCTGTGGGATTTGCCTGTGATCTGTGGCTTTGGTACCATTAATTCCCTGGCTGCTGCAGTGTAATCCATCGGATGCACGAGCTCCGGCAGTTCCTGTTTTTGTTGGCTCTGTTGAAAGAGTACATGTAGCTGATGTTGGATAACTGTGATAGTTCTCTCAGAGCAATACCAACAGCTGTGAAACACAGAGTGCTGCTTTAAAGTATGGGATGTGTTAGGAATATACCAATGCCTGTATCCCAAAGGAATTTGGGCTCTCATTACCCTTTGAACTTAACTGGACTGGGCATCTACCTGGATATCTTCAAGAATGTGAGCCTTAAGCCCATAGGACATTTTAGTCCTGCAGTGCACGTGGCCTTGGGAGTATCATTCAGCTTTCAGAAGATCTTTCCTCCTGTAGAATGAATTAAGCCAAATAATGTTTTATTCTTGTAAGAGACTTTTTTTTTCCCCTGAAGGAGAGAGAATTTAAAGCCTTTAGCAGTGCTAAGCATTAAAAGAGTTAGAAGTATCAGAGGAGATAGATAAGGATAGATGGTTTCTTTGACAGTTTTGTCTCCCTGCTGTGCCAAGTGACAGCCAACGTCTTATTTTAGAGGAAAGCTTTCCATGCTGAAAATGGTGGCACAGAAATTCTTTCCTTTGGCCTCATTCAAATGCAGCTGATCCCGGTGATGCTTCATGCTGATGGCAATTTAAAGTATTGTGCATCCTAAGATAAATTTCATTCAAGGGCCATCATAACCAAGTGGGGCCAATGGGAAAAGTTAGATTCAGTTTTAGAAGAGCACAGCATAAAGAACTCTTAATGAAATTAATTCTCTGGTCTCATCTGGCTGTGTATCTGGAAAAACTGCTAGATTCAGCATTTAGTCATGGGAGAGTAAATTATTCTAATTTTATTTATTGATTGAAGCAATGTTAGGTTAAACTAATATCATATTAAATTCTTGCACTGTTCAGCATTGATGTAGCATTTTGCAAAAGCACAAATAAACATGTAGGTGTCTTCTGAAAATCTGAGCGATCAATTTTTAGTCTGTTTTTCAGACCTTGCCAAATTAATTAGTGCAGTCATAAAAAATGTTTGCAGAGGCACTTTTCGTTAGGACTATCAATGAAGGGTCTAAGGCTATAAAAGGACACTTAGTACATCATGTGTCATCAGATATTTTTCACAGAGAGTGCAATGTACACAAAGAAAGATTCTGTATGTAAGTACAGAATAAATGCTTTGCACTAGACAGTTTTTGCTTGTGGACAATTAGAAAAGTCCCTGGTTGAGTACCCTGACTGACACCCTGAAAGAGAAATTGAGGGTTTTATGGAACAGCTTTTCCCCATGTCAAAAGCTCTCCAACTGGGCTTGAATAAAGAAGCATGAATACATGTTGTCATAATGAAAGTTTGATGCAAGCTAATTGGTTTTGTGTGCTTGTGTTTCCACCTCGTTTTTTGAGATGATGTAAAGATAGATGGAGTGAGCAGTTTGGTCGAAGTTTTGGAGTGGCAGATACATTCTGAAAATTGTGTTTTCTTTGTTGAATGGACTTTTCTAAGTGGCAACATTTCCTTGTTTACTTGGATAACCATTTATGAAAACATGAAAAATTGGGAAAAACCCCCTAAGCACAAATCTTACCAGCAAACCCTGAAACCTGAGGAATTTTTAATGCGTATATCTTTTCCACTACGACAGAAAGCAGCAGGGAACTGAAGAGGGCAATGACCAAAGAGTAGGATGCCGGCGTGGGAACAGAATTGCAAACTTTTCTTTGCCAGAGTTCCCTTCTATTCTGCCTGCAGACCTGGTGACTCCTTTAGCATTGAGCATGAGTTTCTTTTGGCTTGACTTGTCAGCTTGAAGTGTGATATTGAATTATTGGACAGCCAAATCAAAGGTGTGATGATACAGTAACACTGGAGTTAAAACTCAGTACACAGCAAAGGAAGCAAATCACACTGATTGGTGCTATCATTAGTAGCAATTTAATAATAAATAAAACATTATCATTACTATTTTAGTACTATACTAAAATATTAAATAATATAATATATTAAGTAAATATTAATAAAAAAGTTTTAATAGCACACATTTATTAAAATAGCATACATTTTTCCTTGGTACATTAGTGATAAATCTGGCTGATGCTCAATTTGCTGAGGACTTTCTCTTGAATTTAAATAAGACTTGGAGTTGAAACCTCGCTAACTCCTATTTAGTTCCTGTAAAACTCAAAAGTCAGGTTTTCAGTCTATGATTTAGATCTGCCAACATGTTTATTTTAAAATTAAAAATAATAAACAATAATGTTAAAGAAAGAAATAAAAGAAAAATAAATAAAAGAAATAAAAACTGAGGTGCAGTTGTCAGAATTGTCTTCACTGGAGTTGTGCTGAGGCTGCTGCTGCCAGAGCCCTGTGGTGAGGAGCAGAAGGGGCTGGCTCTGAAGGAGCCCTGCAGTCCTGGTGTGCTCTGTGCTCCCTCTGGTCCCTGCTTTGCAGTCCAAGCACTGCCTGGAGCAGCCTGGACATGTGCATTCTGAATTTAAACACCTGCCTAATGAGGAGTGCTAGGAGTGGGACTTGCTCAGCTTTAATTGTGAACCTGTTTTGTCTTTTCCTTGATCCATTAGACAGCCTGGCTCACCCGGGAGTGGGCTCATCCAGACAGGCTGGCACAATAAATCCTGAGGAGAGAGTTCTCCGTGGATGTGCGACAAGCGCTGCATCTCTGCCTGAGCCACTTTGTAATCACTGCCATCTAATCAGTGCTGCTCTTCTAAGCTAAAAACCAAGGCTTCCTGTTTGCTAAAATATTAGCAATTCCAGTCAGGCATTTTATCTTAACCTACAGGGAACAGATAACAGCATGTGGCAGTTTTTGGTCAAGTAAAAGTAATCACAGAATTTATTATGTGGTGTGGGATCCCATTCAAGGTGTTTCTAAGGTGGATGTGCTTAGCTAAACCTTCTCCTGTGCAATGAGCTTCCCCCAAAAGCTCAAATGGCTTTAAGCATTTCAAAGAGAGGACAAAACCAGGAAAAGTTTATATGGTAATTTCCCAGGAATCACTGTTCTAAGATGTGATTTCTCTGTCTGCTCTGCTTTCCTTCAGCAGGATAATTACAGACAGACGTGTTGGGATAAACTCTGTGTTTAGGAATAATTGAAACACTGTAATGCTATGTTTATGGAAAGCCTGTAAATTAGCTGGGAGCACTACAAAAATCATCAGTGTGGCTCAGCACAAATGGGGTTCAACACCCACAAACAGGCATCTCTTTGCTGAAAATGACATTTTTGTTTGTCTCAAATGTACTGTAGGTCACTTGGGAGCGATGTCTCTCTTCTACTTCTAATTAAAACAAGTCATATGAAACAGGAGGAATTCAATTTTCTCTTAATTATTTTTAAAAAGCCCAAAAGTGATTTCTGTCATAGCCTTTTAATGACAGAAGAAAATGCCTTCCACAAAACATCAAGGCTCTTTATTCAAGAAAGCATTATGCCAGGAGATTTTTAAAGGAGTCCTTCATAGATCTAGAAATTAGGGATCCATCTTTTTTAAAAGTGAAAAGAAAGAGGTTTGCACCCTTTTTGTTCCAAGAAAATGGATACTTGCTTTCTTTTAGCAAAAACGAATGTTTTCTGTTGCTGGGTATTAAACAGCTAAGCACACAGGTACTGCAAGGCTTTACATTTAAATTCAGAATGTCAGAATTTTCTAATCTGAGATTTGTCATGTATGGAAAACAGGGCATGCCAGTTCTGCATAGATGAAGAGAGAGTGTTAAGTTTTTAGTTTTTTGTTTACCACTTTGCACGGTTGGTAAAAAACTGAAAAAAAGGAAAAAGGTTGTATGTCATTTCATTTAATAGATGAACCATAATATGCTATTTGCTATTCAAGAAACCCTAAAATGTGGTTGGGTTGTGTTTGGAAGTTGTCATGACCATATGGCAGTTCAGGTATTATGCTGTCATTAAACTCCAGTAGTCCCCATCCTCACCACCTCCTGATGACAGTACCTGGATTTTTGTATCAGTTTTTCCTCAGCCAGGTTTGAATAGTTGAACACCTCTGAGACTGTTAATGGTGATGAATGTGATATACTGATCATAAGAAAGAGACCTCTGTGTTTTGGAGAAACAAACTCCTAACGTGATAATGACTCTTCTGGGATCCTTCGTAGATCTAGAAACAAAGAAGTTGTTTAGGTTAAAATGTTATAGGGAAAGCTTATGTAATGTGTCACAGATACTGAGTTGGGTATTTGCTTTCCTTTCGTTATGAGTGCAGGTTTTGCAGCCACGGATGCTGACCAACTGTACAATCCTTTGAGATTTTGCATCAGGCCTTTACTATTTTGGGATTTTGCTTATGAAAAACTGCTTGAAATATTATTCTGGAAATAGACAAAATCTAAAGGGAAGAACATCCCTGCAATCTCTGTATGCTTGATCTGCATGATGTGTTATGAAATTTGCTACTCCTTTCTGTAGTATTTCATCAGTCTGCCTGTGTGCAAGTGTAGTAAAGCTAAGTTAAATTTCTGTGGGTACACAGAGTATTACTGACATGAAAGACAAGCATGAAAGTGCTGTGGAAGAATTGTAGCCTGAAGAAATTTTCAGCCTTCATTAACTTTAAATGGCCTTGGCAAGTCTGAGGTGTAATCCAGAGAGAAACTTGGAAGGCAGGAGGACTGCAGAAAGGGAACTGGGATGTGAAGAGGAATTGTGACCCAGGCTGGAGAGGGAATACACACAGAGCTCAGAACATGACCTGGGTTCTGAACAAAACAAGCAACAAAATGCTTCATCCCTGCTTACCTTCAGTAGAAGTCTTCAAAACTTTCATCCAGATTAGTGTCGTTACTCCAGTGCTTAATTTGGCTGATGGGTAAATTATAGGTTATGTTCTTCTGGTTGTAATGAGCTAGAAATCTCTGTTCTTACCCTCTCCTGGAAAACTACTGAAATAGTTTTGGCAGTATGAAACTTGATTAAAATCAAGTCTGATACTTCAGCTTTTAATGACTAAAGTAGTAAATGTCTTTGTTTCTGTAGTGGTTCCACAGTTTCTTCAAATTATTCATAAACTCTTAAATCACCACTATGTATGGAGTGAGTGTGACAGGAGGATTATGTTGTTGCTGTGTATTTATAAGCATGTAGGTATTTTGGGTATCAGTGGGGATTCTTACTGTGTATTGTTGAATTATACATGTTATTGTTCATATTTTTTTATATGCAGTAGGTGTATCATGTAACAAACAGAGCCCACAAATTTATTCTAAACCAGGTTTTTATTACATGGACTCCAAATGTTGGGTGGAACCTAGGAATGTATAATGATGTGCCTTGGAAAAGACAGAGTATCTGTGGGGAACTGAACAGCTTTATGACCTTCTAGAATATAGAACTTGGGTGAGAAGCAGATTATTCCAGGGGTTCTTGTAGTCGCAGTCATTACTTTTAATCCTGTAACTCCAGTCAGTTGGTGTCAGCTACCCATAACTCTCAGACTAACTGGGTTCTGGTGAGCAGGCTGTTATGCAAGAAGGAAGTATGCTAATCATGCATAATGAACTGTCATGACCTTATGTTTGGAAAGAGTATGCATCTGTTTTGATGGAAATTACATGTTATTCTCTTGGCTTATTCCCTTAATGTAGTTGTACTCAGGACGTTCAGTTGATTGCACTCATTAATTGGTTGCATCACTAGTATTTGGTTTTAAATGTCCAGGTTTTCATATTTTTCTGCAAAGACATATAAGAAAACCCCCAACAGAACAACCAAAACCAAAAGAAAAAAACAAACCAACAAGGTACTTTTGATGCTGGCCTGCACAGCCAAGTGAGAAACACCAAGGGATGGTCAGAGAGCTGTGTTGTCTTCTAGTGTAGCAGCATTACGTGGACTGCCTTTTCAAAATGTGGAAAGATAATGTCATATCTTTATGCTGGGCAGGAAAACCAAAGATAAAATAATTATTTAATTTTTTTTTTTTCTGATTTTGGCAGGAATTCATCCTAAGCGTTGAAGCTACTGCTTGGTGAGGGTGGGAAGAGGTCTGAGTGTAACATGTTAAGAAACTGTGGAAATGTTTAAATACTTTGGGAAATTCCCTCATATTCATTCACATGGAAGCATGGGCTTCATCATGTACCTGGGTGCATTTAGCAGTTTTCTGAAAGAAACCGAAGAGTTGACAAATCTCTCTCAGATTCCCAGATAGTGATGTTAGCAATCGGGCCCAATTTGTGTCTCTTCTGCTTGTGTGTTGAAAGAACAAGAACATTTTTAGCCTTGTCTTCTCAAATTCCTCTCCTTGTTGTATTGCAATTGATATGAATGAGATGATGAGAATATCCCTTATGCATCCATTTAATTTCCACAGGCACCAAGGTATGTGCAAGTATTGTTGCTCAGCTGAGTGCTCATTTTGATTTGGTAGTCTCATTTTCAAGTAATAATTTGAGTCCTTCTTTTATGGAGAGGCAATACTTCTCCATATATGCTAATTTCTGCTATAGCCCCAGGTATCTGTATATTACTTTAATTACATGATGTTTATTTCTATCTGATTCTGTGCTTTGTGTTGAATTTTGCTCGTGTGTAGTTTATACAATCTGTTCTTTCTCAGGGGTTTAGGTGAGGTTGTAAGAAATAACAATTTTTCAGAGCAAAAACAAATGGGACATTGTAACTGATCACCACAAGCTGTTTGATATTTTCATAGAGAGCAAGAACATGTTAGTATGTCTTGTTTCTATGGAGTGACTGTATAATAATAAATTTAACTCCTTAATGAGATTGGCTGAGCAAAAAATTACAAGGAAAATGTGCTTCTTAATCTTCTGGAGGGGGATGAAACTGTGTAGAAGACTTTTGGTGTAAATAATTCTACACCTATAGTATAAAATTTAGCATGCAGAACAGAGTTTGTTTTACAGGCTTGAATTTTTTATAAGATATTAATAGAATTTACAGTTTTTTCAGCTTTAATTTTTATTCCACAATCAGATTGTGTTATCGATTGAGACACTAAGATAATTTAAGTCAAATTATACTGTATTTTAGTTATATCCTGTATTATGGGCATGAATAGCAACACATTATCATCCATATGTAGTAAAAAAACCTCTTTTAGTAAAAACCCCACTTTTAGACTGGACTTATGATCACTTGAAGGAGATTAGAAGCTGTTTCTGTGTGTCTGTGTTTTAGCCATTTCATGAGGTGTGGCATTGTGACATGATTTGTGCTAAACTATTCCATCTATTGTTGGGGATAAGTAAATCTTCCAGGAGGAAAGATTTACAAAGATATACATTATTCTGTCTCACTCTAAAGCTCATTCCTTATTTCAAAGAAAACCTGTTATATCTTGGAAACTGAGAGCTGTTGAATTGTGGCTTTTGTGAAAATCCCTTTTTATGATCCAGTCATTTTATAAATGCAGTCTGAAGTGACAGACATTAGTGCTGGCTAAGCTACATTATGGAGAGTAATCGACAATTATTGATGTAATTGAGTGAGTTTAACTTTTATTGCCCCTCACTAATTTTAAATCATGTTATTCTTAGTATTTGTTTATTAATAAGGGTGATTAACTTGAAGAAATGGGCTTTTGTAAATGGCATTCCTTAACTGTTTGTGATTTGTGTCTGGTCACCTGTCACATTGCATTACTTCTGCACTGTGCTTTTCTATATTTGCTGAAAAAGAGCACAGATTCAAATTATAGGACTTCCTGTTTGTGTTTTCAAATGAAAGTGTTTGATTTAGAATTGGATAAAAATTTCATGTTTAATATTTTTATTGAGAACCAGTGGTTGTCCAAATTTTTACTAACAATAATCCATGAAGAGTGAAAGGAAATATTTGCTGATATCGGTGAGGATGTTCATTTCTTTTGCACTGTTCATCTGTTTCCAACACGCTGAATGTTTGTCTCTGTTTCTGTCCCAGCTCTGGACAGAGGAACTGGTATAAGATGGGCTGGACATGGCTGAGCTGTCACCAGAAATGGCATTTAGAGGCAGTGTTCCAGGTGAAATTTTATCTTGTGGGACAGCTGGTAGGGGTCAGTGGGAGCTCACCTGACTCCTCCTGTCTTGTGGTGCTTTCTAACACCTGCCCGTCTTGTCCAGGCCAATAATGGGGAACTGTTGCCTTTCCTGTGGGTGGAATTCTGCTCCTTGCCTCCACTCTTGTTATCCAGGATCCTTTGAGTAGCTCAGGGATTCTGAATTCCTTGCCAGTGATTTTGCAGTCTGTGCCAGGCAAGCTGAGTGGAGAAGATCCCTGCTGTAGGATGTTGGCCCACTCCCTGCAGCACATGTTTGGTAACAAAAACATGGTCATTTGTTCTGTGCACGGTTTATAGGGATGCTTTTGTCCTGAGTACCCTGCTCCTGATTTTAGCAACCCAATTTACTCCCACGGTGAGGCAGGATCAGAAGGGAGCTTTCCTCTACATTTCTGCTTCTTTCTCTGAGGTTTCTAATGGACTGACAGACTGTTGCCATGCAGCAACAAATGTCCATCCATCAGCAGGAATGGCAGGTCTCATGGGATTATCCAGGTTTCCATCTCCTGAAGGGCTTCATGTGGGCCAGCAATTCAACTTTCTGGATGGAGCATGTCAAGCAATATGGCAAAGATTTTACATCTCAGTTTTCTTTCCCAGTTTTCAATGCATACTGTGCAGAAAGACTGTCTTATTTACTGGGGATTTGAAAAATCAACACTTTTCTCCCTAATACGAGCTGTATCTGCCCTTGAACACAGAACAATCCCTGCTTGCTCCAGAAGACTATCTTCCTTGCAGAAAAGGTGGAGATTTGGTACAGCTTAATTATATGGGGTTTTTAAATGATCTGTTAATGTAACATGAAGTATTATTATCTGACAAACTTGAAATCACATTGCTTATATACAGAGAATTAGGAGTCATTGAGAGGAGGGTCAGAACTGCCTAGTGAGAGCTGTGCAGTGAAGTCTTCTCCTGTTCTTCCACATTTCACCTGTATTTCAGGAGGTCTTGTGGGATATACTGCAAGGAATCAGGTCATAGCTTTTATCTTTTCCTTTCTGGTAGAACATCACAGTAAGTCGTTGTGAAGATCAATCCTAAATTACTTGATGACACGTTGAACCATAGTGAAATAATACCCCTGCTGTGAACATCAGGTGTCACATGGAAATGACTGGGACACTGCTTTCAAGTCAGTAATTTTCAGACTGGATTTTGGACACCAGAAGGTCCATTAGAAGGTTATTTCTAAAGGACCAGCAAAAGAAAGGCAGTCTTTGTAGTTTGTAAACTTAACTTTACTGTTCCAGAGTATGGCACTGTGGGGCACAGAGGCAAAAGGAGATGGAACAGTTTCAGGGGAAGCACATTCCCTTGTGCCCCTCACACTGAAATCTGAACTGCAACTTCCCGAACAAGCTTTGTTACATAAGGTCCCCGAAATGTAACAAATACTCATCTTTTATGTGTGGAACTGAAAGCTTTTAACAACTTGTAAGAACAGGTGTTTTGTTTGTTAGTCATCCCACACAAAAGGTTTTTTTTTTTCAAAGGAACCCAAAGGGTTGGCATCTAAATCCCTTTGTTCTGTTAATGAAAATGAACAAGAACTCCCACTTTGTGTTTGTAGAGAAGCTATTTCAGTTAATTGAGCATGAAACTTTTCTGAGGACACACAGAGTTGCAAAAATAAAACGGGCATGGATGAACTCTTACATTGCTGCAGATGCTTCTTTCTGCTTAAGCAAATCCACCCCTGAAGACTTTTGAGCACCCTGAGCTCCCATGGAACTTCGATGTGATGGCATTTGCAGTTTAATTGCACTGTGGATACTCGAAAAAATCTAACATTTGTGGCATATACCAAGATTAGCTACAAAAAGTTCTGTCAAATGCAGCAAATAAAAATTTCTGGCCTTAAAACCATCAACCCATATAATAAGTTCTGTTACTTATTTGTGCTCAGTACAAGGATTATGATGTTTCCCTCTTCGAAGATACTGTGCAGGTTAAGGAAGATGTCTTCAGTCCTCTTCACATTGAACAAACATGTTTTTTTTATAGCTGGAAATGAGACACTCAGTTTGCTGTGGCACTGCAGCATTTACAGTGTGTGATATGACTGTTAAATCTATAATAATTTCTAGAAAGAATTACCATGCCTTGTAAGGAGATAAATAGTATTTTTCACATTTCCTTTCTTGATGTTATGTTTTCCCTCTGATATTTACTATAAATCACAGCCATGCTTAAAGACATTTTGTCTCTGCATAACTAAGGAAAAGTAACAAGCTAAGCTATTTCACAGAAGAAATAGTTTTACTGCCCATGTAAAGTCTCAGTAATTTGGATATATGTTGGTAAAGCTTTTCTGCCTGGAGTATTATTTGCTTATGGGAATAATGCTTGGGAAATCTCTTGATGTGTGATATTCTTGCAGCTAAATAAGTTGGTGCATCCTTAAACAGAATGCCAAAAAGAAAATGTAGATTTAAGTCAAATGTGTGGAACAGTGTGGGTAGAGTCAGAAAAAGTAGAGGCACTGGAGTTTTTTGTCTGCACATTTCTGTTGCATTACCTCACCCTCCATCACAGAATGCAGTGAATGCTTATGTCCTTATCTGGATTGCACAGTGATGGGGGAAATTGTTGGATCTGCCTGCACCTGAATTCCACAGCCTTCCTGAGTTCCTTCTGGTGTGGATGCAGTAACTCTGAGCACTGGAGCCCTTGCAACTGCTTTAACACAAATGTGCTTTGTTTTGTGATTGTTCAAAGGCTCTGCAGTGAGTACCAGTGAAATACCGTTCACTGTGGGTGTATTTTGTGCTGCCTTCTTATCAGTAGGATTAATTCTAGGATAAGCATTTAGTCACGCTCTCCTCTTGAGCTAGGGTGATGTGTAAGTACGGATTTAGATCACATATCAGAAATTTTGTAACTGAACTTGCTTCTGACCTGCTGCTCTTAACTGTACAGAGGAAAAGGAAATTCTTTTCTCGATTGATAGGCTGATCCCTCACTCTGAGAAAGCGTGTAATATCTATTAGCATAACACAAGAGCAGCTGCAGTTTTGCCCAGAGGCCGAAGATGGTGCCTGAAGAGGAGAATTTAAAGGATAAGCATAAATGGAATTTCCCCTGAGTACAGTCCCTTCTTCAGATCTGCTGATTGTACCTCAGCCCAGAGTGAGCATTGTGAAACACTTCCTCTGAGAAGAATTTAAAAGCAGTCTATGTGCTTTGGGTTTTGTCACTTTGCTTTCCCAAGGCAGGTGAGTCAGGTTTGCACCTCTTCTTGTTTAGCACCCAGACTACCTGGGGAACCAAAATGCCTCACTTCTTGACGAGATCAAGAGTCTTCACTCTCTCATCTTCCTCTGATACTTAAATTTATCCTACAAATCTCTGTTGCCATGGAAAGCTGCTTGGAATGGCTCCCTTGAACTCTGCTCAGCCTTCCTCTGAAAAAATTCCCTTCCCATCTGTCTGTTTGCCCTCTCCAGCTTGTCTCTGGCTGTTGGGTTTCTCTCTTTGGTCCAGTGCTGCCAGGTTCACAGAGGTGCTGGTCCAAGACCTCAGGCTCATCAAGGAAAAGCACATAGTTATGAGCACATGGTAGAAAATTAAATTTGCTTTATATTTCTTTTATTTGCCTAATGTTTTATACTCACCATTTGGTGAAAGGGGGTGGAGGAGGAGGTTGTTTGTTACCTTCCTTTTTACTTGTTAAGTGGAGATGTATGGAAATGACTTAGTTAATGGTTTTCTGGCTTCTCATCCTCAACACAAGTGAGAAGTGTTTTAGCATTCAGTTGAGGCCAAATGTTTTCAGATAAGGAGATGATGTCTTAAGGCATTTTTATTGATATTCAGTTATGCTTATCTTTCTATATAGTGTATGACATTTATGCACACGTGCAATACATACTATAAGTAAACAGCCTATTTGGCTTAATTCAGCTCCTATTAAATTGTTGGAAGGATTAAATTGTTACTGATTTTGGATTTAATGCTGAATTCTTGGACATAGTATATTTAAGTGTTACTGTGGGGATGGAAGGTTTTGATTCTCTTTACAGGATTAATAAAATTAGATGGTGTTATTTTAAAAGCTCCTAATTTAAAAGCTGTAAATTTTTGTAAATTTTGTTGATGTGTGAGCTGTTAGTGGTTTGATATTGCAGGATTTTCTTGTGCAGTACATTTACTGGATAAGAGATCTGAACAGAGAATTATACTTATCCTCAACCACGCTAAATCCTTGTTCTAAGCAACTTTTCCTATAGATTGGGGTATACAATACATACAAAAATGACACCATGAAGTCATGTAATTATGCAAAATGCTTAGTGTGTTGCATACTAAATACCTGGAATGAAAATTTGTTCTAGGGAGGAATTAATGCATAGCATTGATTCTTGAAAGTTTCCATAAGCTGTTCAGACAACTTGTAATTTTGATTGCACAGCAATAGTAATATAAACACATCAAATTTTACTTAGCTAAAATATTACCACTACATACTTTAATTTAGCAGATACCCGAGAAGATGTCAAGTAAATTGGATTCTAGCATATTCTGTGGATGGGTTACAGTAACTTCTGTGCATGTTTTAAACTTATGGCTGTGGAAGAGTGAAGTCAGTATGGGTGACTGATTCCAAAAAGAAAATTAGGCTGGTGCTGTAAAAAGCTGTTAATCAGACAACATGTGACCACTGTGCTTTTTAAAGACTGACGATATAATCCTTTGGGGCAGTAAAGGATGTAAGTCTTAAATATTACAATAAAATTTTATTTACTGAAAATCTATTTTTCACTTTTTATTTAAAGAGAAAGATAAAGCACTGTTTTTTCACTTCTTTCTTTTTGGAGTTGCTTGGAAATTTTAGAATCTTCCTTTGTGTCCGAGATCCATCTGACTCTACCAAAACCTGGCTATCTGGGATTCATTTTGAAACTGGTTAAACCCCATGTACAAAGTTGATTTCAGGAAGCAATCCTGCCATTATCAGCAGGATTGTTTTCAAGATTCATAATTAGACCTGGCTTTCTGCTCCAAGAAATAATGTAACTCACTGTAACCTAAATGCTTTGCCTTTATGTCCGTTCAAGTTCCCCAAAACGCCCATGAATCAAGAGAGGCTCACCCCTGATGGCATTATGGGAGCAGATTCCAAGTGAATGAACTAATTGGTTTGATAGATAATTCTCCAAAGTCACAGAGTGCAACTGGAGGAAGGTGAGGTATTCCCCATAGCCCAGTATGTTGTTTTGGTAGTAAAAAGCAGAGTGTCTCAATACTAATATGAAACAAAAGGAACATTGGTAAATAAAGCCCCAGTGGAAGATGAGAGAGAGTGGGAATGGACAGTCTGCAGACAAAGATTTTTATTTATTTTCCAGAGATCTGGCTGGCTTGTTTGGTTGGTATCCTTCATACATCCTATATATTTATGGTATTTTATTTCAAGAGATGAATTATGTGAGTTACAAAGAACTACCAGTACTAGGAGAGGAAAGTTACCTACACTTCTCCTTTCCTAAAATGCCTGTGTGTATCCCTGCTGGATTTCCTGAGTCTGGGCCTTTCACTGGGCTAATTCACAAGCTCACTGGTACTCTCTAAATGGTTTTTGTTTCTGATGACTGGTGAATAACCTTCTATGAGGCTGAAAAATGTTTTTTTTTCTGTTTCCAAAAATGCACCCAGGCTTTCTACCTTCCAACAACTGCATTTTGAGAGCTTTGCAGTAAAATCATGGTTTGGGGTTGGGTTGCATCATTTCATTGTTTCTTTTTCCCTTCCAAGTAGGTAACCTGTATAGAAAAGTCACTGTCACTGTGTTCTAAACTGTCTCATGTTGCCATGGGGAGAGCTGGAACAGGACCCCATTTTTTTTCCTCATTTTGTTTTGGTGTCTCAGATGTGAGTTGTTGGCAGATGAACGTTCCCACACAGCAGAAAGCCAGTTATTTCACCAATAATACTGGAGTAACTTCACAGCAATTGCCTTTCCTGTCTTAGGAAAATCTTTAATTTTCCTGATTGCTCTCCCATCATTCATGACAACTGCTCGAAGAGGTTGCACTGAAAGGACAGACTCAAGAGCTCTCCATGTGAACTCAGGTGTTCCTTGAGGTGAAAGATGTGCTCTGTGGCTCATTTAAAGTCATTTTCCTATGGAAAATGAGGTCTCCTTGGGCTCTTCAAGAGACTATTTACTTACATCAGTTTAGTGAGGACTAACTACATGAATGAAGCAGAAGGATGCTGCTTATACAAACCATGAAAAAAATCTAAATTTAAAAATGGCAAAGCATTTATCTGCAGTCATGGCAAGGAGCATAAGGGAAATGATACTCAGCTGTAATCTGTACTCCCTGCTACCCAATATATTCGGTCAAACGCATTTTTCAATATTTATTTTCTGGGTGAAGTACTGACAGGAAATTAAACTTGCCTACAAATCCCGTAGAGGTAAAATATTTTATGATAATGCTGATTACACTGGTGTACAGAACCACATGGTTTAACCACCAGCGTGGGTTAAAGCATCAATGATTTATATTCAAGAAGTATTTGAACATACAAAACAAATAATTTTTTTTTTGAAAATACTTTTTAAAATGCCTTTTAGTCTTTGAGGCATTAGTGCTCTGCTTCTTATGTTGAGATTCTTTTTGACCCCAAAAGCTACACAATAACTGTTACTTATCCAAATAGCAAAGCAGCTCCATATTGCTGTTTTGTGAACCTGCAATTTTGGCCTTCCTCACTGAAATATTCACAGTGTAAAACATTTCTGTAACTGTGGAAACAAAAGTCTATCTAGAAAGGAGGCATCTTGTTAATAAACCTTCCATTGAATGACCACCCCAAAATCTCTGCTGATTCATGGGAATCTTCTCAGGATTTTACTGCCTGGTCACAGGCTTGTTGGCTCATTTCAGCCCCTGAAAGCTTTTTTCACCTGTCTGTTCTGGTTGATCCGGAGCTCACACTGAGCCACCACAATTTCCATTGTTTGAACAGTCTGTGAGAGAAAACCCAGATATGTTGAAAACGCAGATGGTGAGTGAGCTCCAGCCCAGGAATGGCTCATGAGCTCTGTGCAAAACTAGTCATCTTCCATAATTAGGTTATTTCACTGTAATCACATATTGAGTTACTTTCACTAGACGTGACACTCTATTGTTTGAAAATGTAAAGGATCAAACCCAGGTGACTCTGCAATGATCTCTAGAAACCCTGTTCTCATTCCTTTCTCTTTGTTTATTTGCTGCTCTGGAACCAAATAATAATAGAAAAAAAAAAAAAAGTGAGAAACTTCAGGTCTTGTAACAGGCCTAGATAAGCCAAATAGGTAGTATAACATTAAATGGATATATTGAAAAGAAAAAAAAAAACACCACAAAACCTGTTATCTAGCAAAATTCTTAGGATGAAGCCGTGACCTAAAAATACAGAAGTCGTTGCGAAATGAATTCCTGCAGACTCCCTCTGGAAATGGGAAAGAACATGGTTGATTAAGCCAGTGCTAACCTTTTGAAATCATGTTTCTCTGATATTTATTCCATGAAATAATAAAAGGGGACATGTCAGATGTTGGAAAGCCATAATGTACTCCTTTGCTTTCTACTGCCCTTTTCTAACTTCAATGTTCCTCTCCTAGAGCAAACTTTTAAAATAAAAAGTAAGGCCTCGGTTTGTCCTTTTGGTTGACCTTTATACATTTTGTGTCTGTGCATTTGCGTAAGTTAAATTACAGAGTAAGAAAATTTCCACCTGTTTTCTGGCTCTGGTTTCACCATGTGTGAGGCCAGAGCGGTGACAGGTCCTTGGGAAGCAAGTATTTTCTGCTTTTTGTAAGAATGAGTAAATTATTTCCACCCTCACATGTTGCTATGCTTTGTATGAAAGTACAAATTTTTGTATCATCTCCCTGAAATTGCTCCCATGGTGATAATGGAGGAGTTTTCTCCCTGGGCACCTCAGTGAACTGTTTGTTGGGAATTGTGTGTTCTATCTCTTAATGAATAGAGGCGGAATTTAATAACTTAGGAATTCAAAAATATGCAGGGTGTCTTGGAGGAAAGGTTTTCCTTTCAGATCTTCCACTTCAGTGCTTGCATTTACTGGAAGTTTGGCATGAGTCTGTGCCCTTCCACAAAGGAAAACCCTGTGGCTGGGGCCTGGATGTTCATGGCAGAGAAATGCAATTCACTTTATGTTTACCAGCACCACTTCAAGTAATCCAAGAAAAATGGTACCAAGTTAACACCCTGCAAGATGCATTTTTTTTACCTACATTTGAGATCAGCACAAATAATTTTATTCAGTAAATTTTTGATGCGATGCTAAGTTATTCAGTTGAATTCATGACTAACCTCTGGCTTTCATTTTTTCCAGTCTCTATAAAAATTACAAATAACTGCTATATTTCATTAAACAGGGAGCAGCTTGCACTGTGTATGGAGACCTGGCACCACGTGCCATAAATCTGTACGAGAATGGAATGTCTGTTTACAGTGGTGTAAAATCAGAGGAAAAATTATTTTTGCTGATCTCTGTGAAAGAGAGCAAGAATGAAGCAATTAAGATCACTTTAAAGTCCTACCTGTAGTCCTGTCATGATAATCTTGTTGCTATTTGAATAAACCGTCCTCTGGATTGCTTTTTAAACTCTCTTTCATATTGGTTTTTCCTTTCTGTCATAATATTGTCTTGCCAGTGAAGTGACTGTCCCTTGCTATGTCTGTGGAGTGGAAAATTGATCTGGTCCTGTGTTGACCCCAGTTTTGTTCTGGTTTAGAGTTTAATTTTCATTTAACAAAAGTTACACTAGTTTAGATATCAAATACTTTTTTCCTCTGCTGACCAACTCCTGCAGCCTTTTCCCTGGCAGGTACAAAGTACCACTGGGGCTTACCTCAGCTGTTACAGCAGCTGGGAATGGCCCCTGCTGAGCTCCTGGAAAAGCTGGAGCTGGGAAACTAAGATGTCATGAAAATAGCTGAGGATGAGGTTTCCAGAGAAATATTCCTGTAATTTGCTGGACTTGGGAAATGAAATGTGCAATTCTGACAACAGTGACAGATTTATAGAGTCAGTACACTAATTAAAACCAACTTACTCTAATACATTAATCTATGAAAGGACAGCAGCAGGGAGAGCTGGGCTGCTTTGTGCACAAGCGTGGGAACGTTGCAGCGCCCTTCTCCTGCAACAACAGAATTTTGTCACACACAAAATTCAGGAATAACTTTAAGCAAGAAGCAAACTGAAGGATTACTTCCTTCTGCTGTGAAACATATGGGGAGATGTTTTGCTGTAAACTGTACACTCATGTGCAAGACAGAAAGAAACAAAAAGTTTTCATTTGCCCTTTAGATTCTCTTTTCATTGCTGTTTTTTGTTCACATGGATGTGGTGGAATCTAGCTAAGAAGTTGGAAGAGAAAACTACTTCTTCCAACTAAATTTTTACTCCTACCAAGTGTAACATCTTGGGATTGTCATGCTTTGAGATTTATCTGAGAAATTCCTCTGTAAAAAATTTCTTGCCCGGGAAAAATTGTACTCCTTCCTTGCAACCTCCACCAGTAATCTCAATAGTTGGGGACATGGAGGAATGAAGAAAAACATATTTCTGGTACGCATTCAAAGCTCCTCTGATATTACATCTGTATTCCTACTTCAGCAATGATTTAGATGAATGTCTCAATACATGACAAGATGACAGTTAAGTGGAAATAACTGAATAATTCAGGTTTTTTACAAACATCATTCTAGTTTGCATTTGAATATAGAAAATTGGAGCTCAGTGTTTTGTTACACATATGGAATTTAAGTCTTTTTTATGGCAGAAGGATAATAATGCTTTTTGAAGACATGAAGCTTAAAACCTTCCAAAATGAAAAGCTCTGTAGATTTTTAAGAATGCAGTAGTTGAATCTGTTACAGTTTTATTTATTTATTTATTTGCTATTTCTTCACTAAACTTCACCTTCTCCCTGCAAGTTTAATGGATATGTCCTTGAATATTCTCCTTATAGTCATTTAAGTATCTGCTGAAGTTCCTAAGGCTGCAATTTCCTCGTAATCTTCCATCTGTTTCAAATGCATTGTAAATACACAGTCAGATCTTCAGCTCTATGAAAGCATCCAGTGAAGTCAGTGCAGTTACAGGGAATTTCTTCATGAGATGAGAATCTCACTTGTGATGTTCATGTCTCCATTTTTCCTGAACCCAAACTTTTTTTCACTGTGTGATTACAGGGTTTTTTTCAGCATTTTAATCACAAATTGGTTGTGATTGCCTGATTTTGACTAGACTTTAGACTTCACATTCACAATTATAGGGAAGGGGTTCTTGTAAGATGGGTGTGACCTTTATGAAAATGTCTAAAACTCCTTTCACAAACTGTTTTTCTAACAATATTTACAGAAGGAAAGGATTTACTTTTATTACTTCTCTTTTGTTGTTGTCAGCCTGCTGCAATGGTGACACAGAGCATTGTGCTCAAGACTGTTCTTAATTGCCAGGGAAGGTGCCAAGGACTGCTCCAGGTTAAAAATCTGTATTTGCTAGTTAGAAAGGTCACACTTGAAAATGTCCATGTGGTTGTTTTTTGCCCTTAAATACTTCAGTTGCTTCACTGGAGAAGTTCCTTGTGATGCACAAAGGACCAAGGTGTATGTATTGTTTGAAAGAATAATTCCATTGCTATAAAACACATATAGAAATGGGAAAGAGTGAAAGGATATGGGTATAATCTACTTAATCTACTGTAAATTATTTTCCTTTTTACTTTAATTTAGCATAATCATAAGTAGAAACCAAGATAAGAGTTGGAGAAGAAAACTGGAGTGGTTGGCTTTGCATTACAATATTTTTTATGCTCAGTTAGAAGCTGCAGTTGGATTCATGGCACTGTCTCTAGATATCTACTTTACTTTGTAGTAGTAAATCAATAAATTCTGAAAAAAAAAAAAGTTTCTGTATGCTGGGTTCCTTTAGCTGTGAGAGTCCCCATATGAAAATCTTGTTTGCTGGTTTTTAAGTATCTAGTGCAGGTCACCAAGAAATAGCTCCTAGAAGAACTCAGCAATGAAATATTCCTTATTCAATTCTTCCCCAAAACATACTTTATAACATTTGTAATTAACCCAAAACATTTCAAATCTGTCCCTGGCATTCAGAATGTCATCACTGAGGTACCAAAGAAGCCATGGCAAATGATTTCATTACCACCAGCAGTGTGTATTTTATACCTTCAGCATCAGTCTTCAGGGTCTGACACGTGTTGTAAGACTTTTACTGCTGTCAAGCTATATAAAATCCTGGTGTCAGCTTCTTAACACTTGGAAAGTAATAACACTCCTCATCTTCTATTAAAAAAAGTACAGACTGTTTTCTTGGAATAGATTTGCAGAGCTTGCAGAGCTGAGCTATCATTCTCACTAATATTTGTATGTTTAACACCACCCTGCCATGAAACCCAAATCAATTAATCTGTTTCTGTTCCCTGCAAGTGTAAAATAGGATAGCAGTTTGTGACCATGATCATAAAACTCTTTAAATTAAAAGCACCATATGTGTCTTCTTTCAGAAGCCTGCATAAGAAATCTTGAATGATTTATATCTTATTTTTAAATCATAAGCTTTTGTTTCACTGGGAGTTCATGCTTTCTGTGTCTGAAAATGATGCAAATAAGTTGCCTCTACTGGTCAAGAATAAATACTGAAGTAAAATAAAAATAAAGAATTATACGGCTTCCTGTGTATAGTTTTGGCACTCTAATTATTGTATGTAAATGCAGAATGTAAAATTAAAAAATAGATTTAGATCTTACAGCGACTTAGAAAAGATAGACCACTGAAAGTGTTTAGAGATTTAGTGCCAACAAAATTAATTGTGCTGCCTATTTCTGATGTTAAAATAAGCAGCACCTGCCCTTATGCTCTATAAAATATTATGAATTCTGTAAATCATAAGCCATATATTGGAAACAAATCGGTGTCGGGCAACATTACAGAGCAATTCCAGACTCTGAGGCCTTTGTTTGAAGTTATTTCCATTTAAGTCCTTTAATGAGGACACTGACAGATTGCTGGTTGTCCTCGGAGTCCCATCCTGTTAATTCTCCATCGGGCACCAATGGGCCGTGTGCTTTGAATGGAGCAGGACCAGGGGTGAGCTCAGTCCCTGGGGACAGAAAATCCACTTCTGCAGAGTCTGAAAGCTTCCACCAAGTCTAGTGAACCTTGGAAATGAAGTCCCCCTCAGACATTATGTATGGAAATAGAGCTCCTCCAGCATGTCTACAGCATGTGCATTGCAGTTCATTTCCATTGTAACTACAAACTGGTGTGAGTTTGTTGGGCTGCATTCATATGTGTACAGGAATGTAAAATGTCCTTCTGGGGAATTGTGTAACTGTGGGTGGCTGTCCCCAGGGAGCTTCCTCAGTAGCTACTGATTTGAGTTGTTGTCTTTGATGACCCAGCACTTGGAAATTTCCTATGTAAATATCAGTTTGTTACTTTTTGGCAAATATTTTGATTAACTGTAAGTACCTGTGATCAGTGTTGCTTACTGATGTTCTGAGAATGGTAAACCACAGAAAGTTACTGGAATGCACTGGAAGTTTGGCAGCTCTGGTAGAACAGAAAACAGAAGAATTAGAGATTCTGTTCCCTTTGGAGTTGGTACCAAGTTACTAATCTTTTGCTGTGTTTGGTATTCTAGGATGTCATGTCCACGTTCTTCCAGTTTGGGGCTTCCATCCAGCAAGAAGCCATTATCATGCTGAAGATCATGCAGGATTATGACTGGCACGTGTTCTCTCTGGTGACCACCACCTTCCCTGGATACCGAGATTTCATCAATGTCATTAAGACCACTGTGGAAAACAGTTTTGTGGGCTGGGACATGCAGAACGTCATCATACTTGATACTGCCTTTGGAGATGCCAAGACCCAAATCCAGCTGAAGAAAATCCACTCCTCCGTCATCCTGCTGTATTGTTCCAAGGATGAAGCTGTCTACATCCTGGATGAGGCTCGGTCCCTGGGCCTTACTGGCTATGATTTCTTTTGGATAGTTCCCAGCCTGGTTAGTGGTAACACAGAAATCACTCCCAAGGAGTTTCCTTCAGGACTCATTTCAGCAGCTTATGATGAGTGGGACTACAGTTTAGAAGCTCGGGTCCGGGATGGCCTTGGGGTTATTGCCACTGCTGCCTCAGCCATGCTGGAAAAGTACTCCTTCATTCCTGAAGCAAGAACCAGCTGCTATGGACAACTGGAGAAAAATGACCGGCCCTCTCAAACCTTGCACAAGTAAGGATGATTGCTTTGGGTTATTTTAACCTGTGTAGCCTTGACAGTTTTCTCTTCTATTGCCACTGTATGTTCCTTGATGGGGAATATTGTTTTTTTTGCTAATCCCACTGAGCCCTTTTTAAGCAGTGGTTTTCAGATATTCCAGGAGAATGTGCAAGAGGACTTGCTGCACTGATAGCTGTGCTCCTGGAGATGATGTGTGCTGTGGAGAATAAACACTGCTCTGAATCTAGTGTAGAAGATGACAGAAATTGGTCTTGGAGGGTATGAAGCTGAGTTAACAAAATTGGACTGCTGTGTACTTAAACTATGAGGTAAAATTGCCAAAATGCTCTAGAGGCTGTGCCTGTATCACTTGCATCAGCAGGAGCCTGGTAATATTTTAGAAGACAAGCAATGTGAAGCATTAAAGCGCTGTCCCTGGAAATTATAGAAGTATTAGATTAGTTGGGCAGCTTTTATCACTTAAGAACTGAAATCTGTCCCCTTTACTTGTAAGGGTATATTTTTGCCACCACTAATAGAATAACTGTAAAACTTAATCAGCATTAATCCGAGCTGATATAGATGTTTTCTCTAAACAGTTTGTCAAGTGGGAACTGCCAAGGTTTAAATCAGGATTCTTTTTATTATTATTATTTTCCTTTTAATTATCCCTTTTAGACATGATACTCCTGATTACTTCTATCCAAAATTCTGCATGGTAATTTATTTCTTTATCTGGTCTGTGAGAGGAAGTAGGGTATCTTGTGTATTTTTTAATAGCTCTTGACAAGCTGCTAAGCAGTATTTGTGACATTTGTTCTGACCAAATAGTGCAGATGAAGCGCTTTCTACAGAAAAGCCGGGTAGAATTGGCACAGGAAGGAAAGTTGGTGCTGATTTCAGAGAGGAGATTTTGAAATAGTTTTAATCTTGAGATGTATGTGCATATTTAGATTAGGAGTTGATTACCACACGATGTCCTGGAACAGTTGTTTTCCTTGAAAACAGCATCTTTGCACACAGCATTCTTCAGAAGCTTTCCTAAAAGCCAAATGCAACCAAGTAAATGGATTTTAACATTTCCTTAGTGAGAACTTGCCTTTAGTATGACACGTGCAGGTCTTTTTTGTGCTCCCTTTCCTGTTTTTGAGCCTCTGCCTCTCAAACTACATATTCCCTGGAGACATTGCAGAAACCCCACGATTCTTTTCCTGCTGCCCCATGTGCCCCTGGCAGTGGCTCTGTGGCCCAGCAGGGCTCTGGGAAAGCCCTGGTGTGTCCCTGGTGTCAGGGCAGAGCAGTGGGAGGCACTGCTGGGGTCTGTCCCACCTGCACCCAGCATGGCATCCCTCTGTGCTGGTTCTTAATGCATGTGCTGACAGTGCCAGGGAGCAGTGGAACCAAATCCTGTGCCTTAACAGTAGGACCTGACCTACAAACAAAGCAGTCCACTATTAATAATTGAACTCCAGTTTCTGTGAAAGTTAAGTTGTATTCTGTCATAAGTGTTGGGGTTTAAAATACTCTTGGAAGGGGCACTTGAACCTATTTTGAAAAAAGCTCCTACCCTATTGTTTGGCTAATACAAGTGTAGGCTTGAATGAAGTATTCAGTACTCAGCATAAACTGTATTTCTTTTAAAAAAATCTTTATTTTCTCATTAAACCTGCATGAGTACAAGAATAGGGCTTGTGAGTGCTAGGGCAGTGAGAGTAGACTTCACCGGGAGATTCTGCATTGTGCAGTGCATGATGCACCCAGGAATTATTAATAGGAGAAGCTGTAGTGCACTGTGGTTAAAAAAAATCACTTCCTGATGTGAAACACTGAGCTATGAAGTAAAAATACGTTTTCTGTACTGGAGATTCTTTGAGCTTCTCCAACACTACAAGAACAAGAAGCAGGCTGTTTTTAATTTAGAAATGTCAGAATTATACTAAAATGAATAAACTTTAAATAGTCTTTCTTATGTAATAACTCCCCAAGACTATTCCTGTCACATATAATCTGCTAGCAAGGCAAGTATATACAAGCATTTACCAGTATTAAGTAATCTCAGGGAGCTGACCAGTCTCTCCATGCCAAGGTGAATTACATAAATTCATTGTACTTTCCCATCCTCATCACTAAATTGTACTTTTCTACTTTACATGACAAATCAATGCCTGAATCAGGGTGTTACTGTGAAGTGGAATCTTCACAGTTTCAGGTCCCAGAAAGTGCAGTTTCGTATTGTAAACTGCAAGATAAATGTGTATTAAGAAACCAACCTGAAGAAAGGATTTTGGAGCACGTTCCCAATGGAAAGGGCTAAAGTAACTGTAAATAGCTGATGGATCTGGGATCTGCTGTGCTCTGTCCCCCTGTCCATCTGGGAATCAGGGCTGGAGAAGTAGAGTTGAACAAGGGGACACTGCTGCAAGCTCACAACCAGAGAACTCAGTGGAAGTCAGGAAAGAGGCTGTGTGAGGGGATGCCTGAGCAAAACAAAGCTCAAAATAGAGAAAAACCCCAGGATTTTTAGGCTCCATCTATTGTAATGACAATCTAATTCAGCTTTAAACCCAGGATAGTATTCTGAGGCTATGCTATAATAGCTAATTTGCTTGTAAATGGAAGTTAGTAATGCTTTATGTGTGACTTCCCACATCTAGATAGCAATTTTATCTCTGTTTGTGAAGAAATTCTATGTAAAGAAAGCCATGAAGTAAAAGCTCCTCCTTCCTCTTAAATCCTTTGAGTATTAAATTGGTTTGAAGATATATTTGTTTTGAAGCACACAATTTATCTTTCCCCCATCACTGCAATCCTGAGATGCTTTTATTTGCTTCCTAGACCCAGAAGACAATCAGGTTTGCTTTAGTTTTTGGAATGATCTGATCAATGTTCATTTCTAGTACATATGGGAAAGCTGGTTTTTCCCTATGAATAAAGGATTTATAATAAAGCACGGGGCTCATTTTCAATGCATTAAAACTACAGATATATATGTATATTTTGTATCTGTATTGATTCAGATAATTTTCTATCTGTATAAGACCCAGATCTCCCAAGGCAGAAAACCACTATTGTGTGAAATACTGGCACAGCAGGATAAATAGAATTAGCACCTCATTAATGCCGAGTCAGTTGAACAAATTCTTGTTCTCTCTGAAAAAAGGAAAACATGGAAGCAAACAAACAGCAAAACACAATAACCCTGCCAGTCATGGAAAAGGCTGCTGCTTTGTGCATTGAAATGGTCCTGCTTTGTTTACAACAGTTCTCATGGTGTGTATGAAAGTCATGACCCTGGAGAGAAATTTCACTGCACCATTTCCAACCACGCTGATCCTTTCAGGGACGGGTGGGGATGGTAAAGCTGTTGCCATTATCCTGCAGAGCAAAAGGATGTTTCTGTCCATAGTCAGGTGTTTGCCATGTGGCGCTGACATTTAGTGAGATTCTGTTCCGAAACACAGCCAAGCTATAGGCAGGATTTAGAGACCCATCCTTCAGCAGTGAAGGTGTAGGTCCAGAAAGTATCCTACCCTTCCCAAGCACAATTTCCTTTATTTGTCATCACTGAACCAGGAGCAGGAGCAATGGACAGTCCACAGGGCCGGGGACAAAAGCTTAGTTGTCCTTGCTGCTGTGCTGCTGCTATCCTTCAGCACAGCACCTTCTTCAGAGGGAGAGGGTTTGCTGTCCCCCTTGTCCTGATAGTCATTCACCAAATTCAATATTTTGATTCCAGCTTTTAGCATGACAGATAAATTTGCCTCCTTTGAGCGAAATCTGGGATTAAAGGGACACAATGTTTTGATGAATAATCCATCAAATCTGTTTAAATCTTTTCCCGCATAAATCAACAGCCAATTTATAGAGGATTTGTTCATTGAAGTCCAAAGACTTGGGAACAATAGGTATCATCTTCTTTTCTGGATGATTGAAGGTGTATAAATATTTAACTAATTATATATCAGTCCAAGGTAAAACTGAACTTCACAGGCAACAAAGGAGGGGTTGTGTAGGGGAACACACTGCCCCAGAGACCCCCAACATGGTGCTGGTTTACTGACAAAGGGATTCAAGAAATTACTGGAAATCTGTATTAGAATCTTCTCCCAGGTTAGGCCAGTTTAGGAAGCAGAAAGTACCGAACAGCTGCTGTATTAGAACATTACCTTGTTATTGTGATGATCAAAATAATTTAAAACAAGAGAACAAGCGTGGCCTCTGGCAGTTGAGCAGAGGGCTGAAAGCAGGGCTCAGCAATCAACATATCAGTGGACATTCCTGGAGCTGCTGCATCCATCCCCCTTGCAGGAAGCCAGGCACATATCATGGGGAAGAGTTTGGGATGCTTCTGAGGTGATGCAGCGATATGTGATCAAATTAGGGCTTTTTTTGAAATAGAATGACTTGCTAAACATTCTGGTGTTTAGTTACACTCATCTGTGGCACGTCCCAGGGAGTTGAGCCCTTTCTGACTTTGCTCCTTCCCTTTGCTCCCCTTTCAGAAGGGTTCCCCAAGAGTTTTGTTGTTTGTCTGCAGAGCTGGGGCAGGATGACTTTTCCAGAGCCAGTGGCAGTGAATGCTTTAAGGAGCAGCTGGCAGGAGGTCCCAGAAGCTGGCATTCCTTTTGCACAGTCACTGAGCAGATCGCTCCCAAAGTTTTACTCATCCGTGCTGGCTCCAGGCCTAGGGAGACACAGCTCCAAAGCAAGGTACCCTTGTGGAGGAGCAAGGGCTGGGAGGGGGAGGAGGAGGAGGATGCACAAAGAGGAAGAAGTGACTCTTCATCACTGCAAAGGATTTGAATTTAGGAAAAAAAAATCCTACATAGCATAAGATCTAGAATTGGCTTTAAAAAAATGCATCAGTACTTTGTTTAATAGGGTTCTGTTGCAGACGTATTTCTATATGTACTTCACTCGTTACATATTCTACATTAAGCGTTTTTTGATTTAATTTTATGGAGGAAATCTGTTTCTTAACGATAAATAATGTGTCTTGGGGTTTCTACTGATAATTATCATTCAAATGTCATGGTTGAATCATAGTAAGGAAGTTCAGCAGTTCAGAGCCTCAACAAGATAGAGAAGCAAAGACAAAATTTGGATTCACTCCTGCTTTTTTACGTATGAGGCTGAGTGAATGCCAAGCCCAGATAGGCTGGCTGTCTAGGTTATTAAAATGGTTGGGTTTACACTATTTGCAGGAAAGAGAAATACCTCCAGATAACATGTTGGTTTTGAGGCATTTCATCTTTAAATCTCAGTTTGTAAATTCCTTCTTTGGGAGAGAAGAGGGAGAGTTTCTCTTTTGCAACGTGTTTTTCCACAAGTCTCTGCTGCTTCTTTCTCTTCATTGCCTGCAGTTGTCAGAGATGTGAAACACTGCCCCACCGTCAAGAAGACAGTAAATAAAAAATGATAGTCCCTAATGATGGCACCTGGGGAGTTTATCAGGTCTGATTATCTCATCTGAGGGCAGGAAATGTAGATCAGAACTCATGGCACAGAGGAGTTCCCTGGTCTTTCTGCTCCCTGCCGCTGTCAGGTCCTGTGCTTTGTTTTACAGGTCTAGGGACTAAGTTCTGTCCTTAGAAGGTAGCTTAGAAGTGACACATCTTCATTAATGCCTCTGCCTTACCCATTCTACTTTTCCCAGCTGCTGGTGTGTTTGGGAGCTGCATTCTAGGTGAATTTCACACTGATTATAAACAAGCCTGTTACTGCAGAGCTGCCTTGTGTTCCTGAGCACTCCTGGAGGGTCCTGTGGGACACAGATGGGTGGGCAGGACAGTGTCCATGCTGAGGAGATGAATTGCTGTGAGGATGCTCCTCCCTGGCATCCCAGAGGGAGCACGTGGAGGGTGCAGAGGCTCCACAGGTGGCATCACAGCTGCTTCTGTGTAATGGAGGCTCTGCTGTGCTTCCATTCTGTCCTCGTTGGCTTTCTCACATCACCCTGAGAAGTTTTTCAAAGCAGGGCTAGGGTTGATCTTCGGAACAAGGTGACCTTAATAATTTACATAAGGTTGTGTTCTTTTCCTTAAAATAATGCCCGACGCAGAATCCACTATGCCTTCCTGGTTTTGTTCTCAAATCCTTGGATTTGTTAGGAGAACGTTTGCATAGACATATATATGGTAACCTCAAAAGAAATGCCATAGCCTGCAAACACTGCTTTTTATACCATAGAAGTAGAAAACCTCAAAGATTCTGTTCCAGGATTTCAGCTGTTTTCATCTACTATAGGAAATCCTTAACAAGCACCTCATGAACAAGGAAGTCCATGTCTCCTGTGAGGAGTGTGGCCAGAAAGGTGCCTCTGTGTCAGCAGTATTGTATCCAAGAAAATGGTGATCTGGAAACTGAGCTCTGATCCCTTTGGCAAAGTCTTCACCCATTTGTTAATGAAATTAGAGTCAATGAAGTTGCGATACTGTTGTTAAAGGGTAAGAAAACCCAGCTTTTTCAGTGTGTTCTGGCTTTCTGGATGAAGTTAGAATTTTGACAGAGATAAATATTGCAGTTTTGGTATTAATCTGAAGCTCTGTGTGAACTGCTTGATCTTTCTGAGTCTTATAAAAATAAAGTTGGAAACCTTGAGAGAAACCTTGAGAGAAGTTGGTAACCTGGGTGCTTCAAAGGCTTGCTGTGAATACAACAGCAAAAGTGTTCTGCTGTGGTGTTCCAACACTTCTCAGTTTCGTTGGGGAAGGTGACAAGCAAAAAAGAATGGTATAAATGTTTAAAAGTGTTTAAAAATACATAGTTAAGACTTGGTTCTTTGCAGGATAAAAAACCAGTTTTGGATTCGATATGAGACTGGCTTAACTTCTGTCAGAAACAAGGTGCCATTTTGATGTGTGTATCACCTGGGGAATCTTACAAATTTCAGTTTGCAAAAGTTAATTAAGACTTCAGTGTCATAATACCATCACAAGGCCTTGTGCTATCGTGTCTTTGCAAAGGATGTAGCATTAATGAGGAATGAAAACAGATTAACTGCAAATCCAAGGTGTGTTGCTAACTGCCCCCTCAAAGTAACGAGTTCAAATAACTAAACACCTCATTTATTTAAGAACAGAAATTTGCATTTCCAAAACTACTTCAGAAATACATTTTATCCAATTCAGAAGCCAAAGACCTCTTGCACAGAATTAACCTTGGATAAAATTAAAACTCTATAAGAATGACATAATATAAATTCTTCACAGCGTTATTCCTAACCAGGAGCAGACACGCACTTGGTTGTTTTTCGTAGGACAAACGGTTTGGGATCACGGCCAGTAAAAGCAGAGCAGGACTTCTGTCCTTTGCAGAGGAAAAATGACAATTCAAAAGTGAGTGTAGGTTGTAGGCATTGATTTCCGGAGAACACAGGCAGCTGATGAATTTTGTACAGAAGAATGTGCTTGGGGAAACAAGAATCTCTTTGATGTTCTTTTTTATTGCTGCAGTGTGAGAATTTGGGGTAGCTCAGAGTGCGTCACTCATGGATACCTTTGTATCCGGATCAGAGAATGTAATTTTAAGAGACTTTTCAGATCAGGGAATTAAAAAAAAAAACAAACCAAAAAAACCCACCACAATTAAAAATAAAACCTTGCAAAATGTGTTTCTTTATTTAATGGCTGGTAAATTCACATGATTTAAAAATATACACCGAGTTCAATTTTTCACTTTAGAGTTGTGGTTCATATTAGTCTTTTTGGAACACTTGAGCTTCAGCACTGCATCTTGTGATGGCCCTTGACTAGCTTCCAGGCTAGGACATTTGCATATTAATCCCAAAACATGATGAGTAGTGTTTGAAGTTGGGGGTGGTGATCCTACCAAACTCCATAAAGGAAGAGTTCAGCTCCAGTCCAGTCACCATTTTCTGTGTGGTTGAAAACCCTAGAGAGCACAAAGTCCTGCTGGAGTAGAGGTGTGTGTTTGGGCTCCAGCCCTTAGGAGGGGACACAAGGCTTGGCCTTCAGCTTCAGTGAAATGAGGTGGTTTCTGCCTGGCCTTGTCAGGTGACGTGTTCATTTTGAGGGGTGTGAATTGGGAGAGTGTGCAGAAGTGCAAATGCAAGTATTGCCTGTTTTCACAGCACTTCCTTGCTTTCCCCTTGTGTGCACTTCCTGGGCATTTCACTCCCTGGGTCACAGTGGTTTTCAGCACTGAGTGAATGTTATGCTGGTTCCTTACATGTGTGCACAAGTAAATCCTATTTGGTGGTTTGCTGCCTCTCAAGGTGGCAAACAAGCTTTTTCTTCCCGAGCAACATCTTTCACTGTTGGATGAAAAATGGAATATATGGGAAAACAGTTCAGCTGAACAGCAAAGTTCTGTCAAGGGGAAAATTTTCACACTGGAAGTCTGTCATGAAATGTGAGTTACTACGACGGGTGAATTTACAAATTGCTGTCAAACTGGTGCTGAATGATGTTACTGTGGCTGTTCAGGGTAGTGCACATTTAATTAATAACTGTTATGATACAATGCCATTATTTCTTCTGGGTCTATGTATGTTTATTTAGTGTGCTTCTGCTACTGGGATTTTCAGGCAGCTATGTCAATGCAGAGCCTTCTCCTTTGAATCTGGAGCTGAGGAGTTTTGTCTATGTCACTTTCCCCAAGAGATTGTGCTGCTGCTACTGGATGGACATCTGCACTCCTGTTTGCATCATTCTTGGGCTGAATTTCTTTCAATTAAGTACACTGAGAATTCAGAGCAATTCAATGTGAATAACTTCAGACCACAGAGATGGGCTGGGGGGCATATTATCTTCTTCCCAAGACTTTGAATTTCAGTTTTGCCTCTTACTGTGGTATAGCTCTGTCAGCTTTACACTAACAGTGTGGAGTTTTGATTTTTTTTCAACAAAATTTTAAAATTTTTCATTCTTTTGTATTTTATTTTGTGTTCCTCTGTTTTTTTTTCCTATTCAAAATGCTCATTAATTCATATGTCTTTTGAAAACCGTTGAAAATTAAGCTAAATACAAAAGAATAAAAAAATAAATCCTTTTTCTTTTGAAATCACTGAAATGAATATTTACCAATACCTTCAAAGCTTTTATGTCTGGCATTAGTGGAATTCATCCTCGTGTCACAACAACACTTTGTGTAGCTTCAGCTTTGGGAAGAGCTGACAGGACTCCTGGAGGTCTGAACAGGGGAAGACAGATACACTTTGCTCTGAGTATGACTCAGTGGCACCACAGTACAACGTTACACACAGAAGTGATGTGGGGTTTGTTTAAAATGTTCCTCCTGATAAGTTTGTGCAAAGTGCCAAAGATTATTCAGGGAGGGGAGAGATTAATCATATCTAATGTGGAAGCCATTAAAAATGATGTTGGCATTATAATTCGTACACCAACAATATTTTGCTTTGTCTGGAGCCATGAACTGCCTTGAAATGCCCTGACTCCCATGCTGGAAGCACAGGCCTCCCACAGCGCCGGGGCTTTGGTGCGTGGGTTTAATCAGCGGTTCTGGTGACTGCACTCGCTGCTCATTAACTGCTGGACAGCCCATTAATTTTTCAATGAACTTTTCTTCCTTGCCTTCCAGGTTTATGATGAATGTGACGTGGGAAGGCAGAGATTTGTCCTTCACAGCAGATGGTTACCAGGCCCACCCCAGGCTGGTGGTGATCGTGCTGAACAACGAGCGGGAGTGGGAGAAGGTGAGCGCGGCTCCGGGCGCGGCGTGTGCCCAGGGACCAGGGGGGATTAATGTCACCTCTCAGTGGCTCTGCTTTGTCACAGCGCTTCAGAAGAGACACTTTTACACCATCCTGAGTGCATCTGAGGAGTTTTAGCAGATCAGCAAAGAAAAGCCTCGTGGATTTCAGGTTTCTATGAAACGCAACTTGCATTTCCAGTTCTTAAAATTTAGTAAAGTAAAATGAATAACTGAAAAAAATGTCCAAAAACTTGGCCCTCATCTACTTGAATTTGGATGGATTTTTATGTCTTGATAATTCCAATCCTTTTATTTGCTTGATTTTCTGGTTTTTGGCAGATTTTATAGTAAAAGCACACTTAGAAAAACCCCAAAAGTGTGAAGTTCCTGTTGAATTGGAGAATAATCCTGTCAATGTTTGCCTAAAAAATGCAGAATCTTGACTAGTCCAGGTATACAAGTGATCTCCATACACTTCTGTACAGACTAGAAGGAAAAATGTCTTAACATCAATGCTAATCATATATGCAAGTAGTAAATGAAAAAGTTTATCACAAGCATCTTTTCTTTAAAACTCCCTTTCCAGCCTGTGATTGTTTTGGCTCTGAGTTTTTCAGGCTATGGCCCTATGTTTTAAAAACTTGTTTTAAGAAACTGTTTTTAATGTAAGACTGTAGGGAAACATACATCTATATCATCCACCAGTTGTATTTTAAATTCATGAAACGTGGTTCTGCATTATCTGAATTGCTGCTGAAATTTATGAATTCTTTTTGTTACAGTTTTAAAAAATCCATTAAATCAACTTAAAACTCCAGTTTATAAGACTACAAGACTCTACATGATGGTGAATAATAATGACAAAATCAGAATTACTGAAGGACATCTCAATAAATATGCTAGTCATGCAGAAACACAGAGAGTAGTCCTGGATTATGCTGTGTATTTCGTTATGTTCATTTGATGCAAATTTAATTCTCTGGATAAATTTAATCCTCTCCAAATGTGTCAATCTGAATGTTTGGAGGAATCATTTGCTCACTAACTGTTATGAAAATTTCTTACCCTATTTTAAAATTCTTCAACAGTCTGCATATCATATATAATGTTCTGGAAAAAATGTTATACTGCTGGGGGAATATTATTAGTATGAGGTGCCAAAGGAAGAAAATGCTCAAAGAGGCAGCCAACAATGCTTATGCTAAAATCATTTCATACATTTTGTACCTTGAAACTTCTCTAAAGAGACCATTCAAAGGACGAGGAGAGAGGGGTTTGATGTTTTTGAAAAATGAGCTAACACCAGCGAAGAAATACTGGATATACAAGTCAACATTATTTCCAAGAAATAACGGGAGCCTGTTGTAACCTTCCCGTGACTCCCCTGTCAGAGAAGGAGGGTTTGGGGCAGGTTGTGCTGTGCCTGCCCGTGGTTGTAGGGCAGCAGTGCCCACTCCACCTGCAGTGCTGGGCTGAGAACTCTCTCAGGCTGATCCTTTGTCTGTCTGTGCACAGCTTGCCAGCTGATAAATCCCTTCCTGCTCATCGTCAGGTCTGAGGGGCTTCTAGGAGGAAGCACAAAAATGTGTGTATGTGCTGGTGTGTGGCCCTGCTCTGGAGCCCTGCTGGCAGCCAGCGGGGTGAGGTGTGAGGGCAGGGCAGCTCTGGGGGCTGCTGCTCCAGCACTGGGCTGTGGGAAGGGGGCCAGGGTTAATTAGGAATTATGTCAGAGGGGAGAAGGGGAAGGCAGCCAAGAACGCTCTGTCACCACCAGACTTATTCTCCTGACCACAGGCTGATCCCTGCCTCTGTGGATGAGGACAAATAAACTGACTAATCAATTATCCTGGCAAGCTGGACGTAGCTCTGGGCTGTCTGGGGACACCCCACATCTTTTCAGCAGTGTCACTGTGCACTTCAGCTCCATTGACTTAGAGATTGAGAAGGCCCTTCCCTTCCACATGGTTTATTTGAGCAGCTCTCTAGTGTCTCTCAGTGTTCTCTCCAAGTTGCCCCTTATCTCTTAGGCAATTTCTCTCCTCTTGTTCCTTTCTCCTTGAGCTGTTTTGCTCAATTTCAAAACTGTCAAAGTTACTCATCTGAGATCTAACATTTGCTGCTCTGAGTTTCCAGACAGGCACGTGCTTCTCCTTTCTCTTACAGTGTAGCAGGGAGTATCACAGAATGGTTTTATTGAAATCTTATTAAATATCCTCAATCCTATATGGAAAAAAAAATCAAGTCTTAGTATTTAATGAAATAATTTACTCATGTGAAAAAATGACAATGTAACAGCCTGTTAATCTTCATAATGTAACTAATGTACATACTGCAAGTAGCTACTTTATTATTTATGTAGAAAGAGTAATTGTGGTTTATGTGAAGATTTTTTTACCTGGTATTCTCCTGAAAATTTAAGATTTATTGTTAAAACCATTTTTTCTTTGGTTTTAATCTTTGCTTTTATTCAAATACAAATTTTCCTTGGTTTCAGAATTGATATACTTCACTTAAAGCACGAGGTTATAGACAAGCCATTCAGCCATATCTGGAGAGCATATATCTCACCCCTTGGAAGTTATTTTTTTCTTTACAAGTGACTCAGTATTGAAACTCTGAGGTGCTAACTTCACATGTAAATGGGGTTGAATGAGGGGTTTGTCCCATATCAGATGCTGAAGAAAGCTTGAAGTAACAATAATAGTTTGAAGCCTGAAAATCACTTTTTGGGCATGTTTCACAGGCATCCAGCAAGATATTTTGACAGATCCTAAAGCAGCTACTCAAACTTCTGACACCAACATTCATATTCTTGCGGCTGATCTTGACAGGCAAAGGGGATGCTGTTCTCAGGCAAGAGATTTTTAAGAAGACAAGCTTAATGTGCTTGTTAAAGTGAAACTTGATAAAGTTACCAGAGTTAACAGTGTTGTCCAAATATCACCAAAGCGCTGCAGGATCACTGTGCTGGTGCTCAACAATCCTCAGAGGTTCAGCAGCCCCAGCTGCAGCTCCCCTGTTCATGTTACCTCAGAGAGGTGGGAGCTGCATGTCTCAGCTGGCCCATCAACTTCACTGAGCTGCCAGCTTCACAGTCTGCTAGCCTGGCTTTTTTCTTTTTTTAAAATATATTTTTTAATGTGGAAATAAACCAATCCAATATTAAACTCATATAGTAGAATATGATTAGCAGTGGCAAAAGTAGTCAGTTTAATTAGAAGTGCGTATTGCATGTTTTAGGTGAGATGGGGAAGACTGTATTTAAAGATGAGTGTGTTCCATGTGTAAAGATGAGTTCCAGGGTAAAAACAATTTTTACTGATGCTCCAGGTAGATGCAGATAAAATTATCTTGATGGTCTGTGTTCTGGGTGAGTTTGTGTACTACATGGCACAATTGCTAATGAAACACCACTGCAAAAACTATTACTTACCTCCAGGTTTATTCTTAACAGAGCCTGTCATCTTTAACTTTCTACTAATGCAGGATTTAATGCAGAACCTGATTTTTCTGTGATGAAGTAGCATATGCCAGGTTTACAAGCTCTGTGTGGGGTTGTACACATTTGTATCTAAGTAGGAAGGAGTGGGCAGAGGGTGCGTGATTCCTGCCTGGAATAAATGAACCAAGGTCTTCACGGAGAGCTCCATCTGGCTACCAACATCCACCGTCACGTAGCCCAGAAAAGAGCTCCTGGGTCTGACTGGGGAGCTGACTTCACTGGGTAGGAGCTGAGATACCCAGCACTCAAGCAGATTTCTGACAGAGCTTTTTGTCAGTACCGTGGGGATGAAAAAATCAGTGAGGTGCTCCCTGGTAATTTCTTGTGAAATCTCGGTTGATTTGAGCAAGGGTCGTGACAGCTGAGGGATCCTCGTGTCTCATGATAGATGTTCCCTAACACTTGTGAGGAAATGCAGATATTTTAACTAGAACAGATGAAATTGCCTGAGCTAATCATCTGTTTGCCGAGGTATCTTTTGTCGGTAGCTCTGTGTTGTAATGTGATATATTCTTTTTGCCCACAGCAGAAGCAGCAGCGTGCTCTTCAACATCTGTTGGGTTGTCATTCCCTGTATTCCATCCTTGTTGTTTTGTGTATTTAGTCTTCCTGTAAATATGCCTATCCTGACACTTACTGTCAGCTGAAAATTGCATATTGTTTCTGTTCCAGTGAGCTTTTGCCTAGCCTAAAGGCCTTTCCTTTGACCTTTACTCTGCTGAATTGTTTGAATTGCACCAACTATTATGCAGCATTTCTTAAATCATGTATTCCCAAGGAGCATCCCACCTCTTTGCTGCTGTAAAGGAATCATGACTCCCAGGGAAAGCAGAGGCGGTGCGCTTTGCCCCTGTTCTTCACACCTATATATTAGAGAACAAGGAAGACTTTGAGGGCAGCACTCCCTCTCTGAAGGTAAAGGTATGTCTGGGCATTTCTGGAGAGCTGTAAGGTCTTCACTGAGTGCAGAGGTGACAAAAAATCTTCCTCCACTGGGAGGTGGAAGAAGGAGCTGTCAATTTGTTCAGCTCTCTTCCTTTCTAATGACATAATCAGCTCCTAAAATGGCTTCTCTGGCATGAGTCTGAACTCTGGCACTGCAACAGAGTTATCTGGGACGTTGCCCAGAACCAAAACTGTACCAGCCCCTGAGGATTTGGTGACTGCTAATTAATAATTCCATATTGAAAAATGAGGCTGCAGGAGGTGGTAGCTTTTCTTTCTCCTCCTGGTTGTTTATAATCTCTCTGGGTCCTGTGTTTTCCTTGGAGCCCTGCTGGTCACAGGACTGGTGCCTTCCTGATGGCGTCAGCAGCAGCCATGAGGGAAGAGCAGGACATTTGCATTCCCCATATGAGATTTTTGCAGCAAATTTTGAAAACTTCAAAGTCTTTAAATGGATGTCTTCAAAGCATTCAGGACTGTAAAACAGTTCTTATTAATAAGACATGGAACTGCTCGCATCATATTTTGTCATTTAAATTTAGAGTGCCCTTGTGAAATATGGACCTTCAGAAACATTAAAGTGACCCAAAGGTTTGCAGCAGGAGGTGTACGGCAGATGCTGTGTCTGGAGGAAGGGCTTTGCTCTTGTGCTTTGCTCTGCAGCTGTTATTGCTAACCTGACAAACTCTATTTTAGCTTTTTAGTTATTGATTTAAAGCTTGCCGTAGTAGCTCTTCCTTTTAAGTGGAAAAGTGCAATGAAAAAATAGTAGTAAATAGTTTTTCAATAAAGCAAGATGGGCTAGATTTTGTATTTGCTCAGCACTATTTTCTTAACTGGGACGGCTGAAAAAATATGTTTTGCAATCTATGTGTGTTAAATGTAAAAGGAACATCCCTGAAAATCTTTCTCTTTTGAAAGGTTTGGCTGGGTAGTCCTGGGAGTGCATTTAGTATCCATGTTGTCATGTAATATTTTTTCTTACAAAGGGATGATGAGTGTGTGCTGTGTACAGTTCCCATCTGCTGGGAGGAGGGTGACAGGACCAAGGTATTTGTTTGTTTTTGGTGAGATATGCCGGTGTGACAGACTCTCTCTCTGTGCCAACACTGGCACACAGGGAAGCTCTGCTCAGGATCTGGCCTTGCTCTTTTTCTCTGGTTCCATGGCCTCTGTGAGGGTGTGTGAGCAGGATTGTGTCAATCATCCTTACATTGTTTAGAGACTTCTTTAGGATGCAGAGGGAGGGGGCCTCTGAGGTACAGCAACGTGTAACTGTGCAGGTCCCTGTCTGCCTTTGGCTGCCACACAGAAACACACCAAATTCTTCACTATCACTCTCCTTGGCTGCAATCTTCCTAAGAGAACGAGGCTTGGGTGAGGTGGTCAAAGCACATGTGCCAGAGTCAGATGTGGGGTGCTTTAGGCAACAGTGGATGGGATGAGATGAGCACCCTGTGACTGCTAACTCAGTCTGACTTCAAACAAGCTCTTTCATGCTCTCACCTATTTCCCCTTCCCTTCCTGCATTCTCTAGAGATTAAACCAAAGGGAATATTCCAGACTGCATGTGAAGTGGGAGAAGATAGGAAAGAATGTGCAAAGTCAAAAGAAATAAATGGTTATATGTACCATTGCATGTCTTTACTTGAAGATGAGTTTTGCACCTACAATAGTGAATCAATGGTTTGATGCACTGTTGAAACCATATTTTTAATGTAATTTCCATTCTTTTGGCTGTAAATGAGGATTTCTATGGTTTGGGACACAGTCTGTCCCAAACAATGTTTCTACTGCCCTTTTTTCAAGTGAAGGCCACCTTCTGTATTTCTCTGGGATCAAACCCATATTTATTATCAGTATAATTAGGAATGAAAGAAATTTTTCATAAGCCTCTGGATATTTTGTGGCATTTGTATATAGTACAGTAAATGTATGTGCATACACTTCTTGACAGTTCTGTAACAGAGCATGTCTGCATTTTTGGCGTGTTACCCTCAGCTTGAATTTTCTTTTTAAAAAAATATTTGGTTTACAAATGCATACTACTGTGTTTATTACCTCAACGCAGCAGTTTCATAGATGCAACTCTCAAAAGGAATTAGCATTTCCCTAGATCCAGGTATTTAAATGTGTCTGGTTATATTCTCCTCAGAACAGTAAAATGGAGTTGTTCCCATTGAAGTAGAAAGAATATCAGAAATGATAATATCGGAATATCATCAACTTTGGTATTGTTCCTCTGTTAATAATGCAAAAAAAAATCTCTGTGCTCTTGACAGGACCAGGTGACCTCACTGGGGTGATTCCTGTTGCTCCCTGTGACAGGGATGCAGATGCTGGGGATGGCTGGCACAGGGATGTGCCCTGGGATCAGGGGTGGTTGGCACAGGGATGTGCCCCCGGATCAGGGGTGGCTGGCACAGGGATGTGCCCCTGGATCAGGGGTGGCTGGCACAGGGATGTGCCCCCGGATCAGGGGTGGCTGGCACAGCGATGTCCCTCAGTATCAGGGGTGGCTGGCACAGGGATGTGCTTTGGGATCAGGATCTGCCTCCTCCCAGCATCCTGCACCAAGTGGTTTGGGAAGGCAGAGCTGCCTCCCGACCACACAAATGCCATCACATTTCCTTCCGATGCTTGGAACAGGCAGACGGTCGGGCACATTTTCCACTTCTGAAATCCCTCGTATTCCTTGGCACATTTGCTGTTTGTCTGAGGTCCTGGGCTGGCTGGAATCCTCCCCATTCCAGATGGCCACTTCCATGTTGTACTCAGGGCTGTGACGACACCGTGTGAGCTCACGTAAGCCAGCACACACTGCTGTCGCTGCCACTACGCACCATACCTTGACAATTAAATGGGTTTATTTATGGAAACAATTGATTATTTCCCTGTGTCTGAACTGGCTTCTCTCCTCAAAGCTTCGTCCACTGTGTTTTGGTTAAATTTCATACTGGAAATGTATATACACAGTAATCATATATACAATTCCCATTGATTTAAGAATTCCTACTTCCCATGATGTTTTGAATTTCCTAATTTAAGTGAGTAGAGATTTGACATTTCTGCCTCCTACATTAAAGTTCAGTAAAACAACTTGACTTATAAACAGGATGGAAAGGAAAATGCAAAGGTCATGTGCTTACCAGCTTCCCTAAATAGAAATGGATATAAATCATGTTCTTTGGGAATTTTTGTGATTAACTTTCAAGGTTTTATAAGACTGAACATAATTTTAATTTATGTTTTTTTAAGGACCTGAGTATCTTATTGTACTGCTAATTCCCACCATTTTCCTTGAAGAAGAAATATTTTAACAGTCTTATGATTATGTTGTCATTTGTTTAGCTTAAGCAACTCAAGAATTATTAAAATGCATTAGGTTGTAAATTATGTGGATTGCTAGCTCATTTATATTATCTGTCATCAGATAAAACATGTAATTAGATTTCTGGATAGAAAGTAGTTAAACAATCTGAGGAGGAAAACACTAGACTCAAAAATATTTACATCATAAACCTCCTTCTGGTGATCTGGAAATGGAAAGAAATGTGGGTTAATTTAGAAGGGATATTTTTTAATAGTAAATAAGCTGGCAATTTTCATGTGCAGTGGGGTTTGCCTTCTTAAATGTACCCAACAGTTGGCAGGATAAAATAGTTATTTCTAATGAGAACTATTTCTAATGGAAACTCTTACTAAATATATGGTTTGGTCTGGCTCCAGTGGAAGCCTGGGTAAAGGCTTTTACAGTGGCTTTTCAATGTATAAGTACAGAAGAGTCTTCTCTTTGGGAAGGAACAGACATTAGGATACTTTGGTTATCAGTCAGATGTGTAGATGTGAGTGTGCATTATTAGGGTTTTTGTTTGGGGTTTGTGGAGTTTGGTTGGTTGGTTGATTTTTTTTTAAATAATTTTTTATTACTTCAAATGGGTCCTGATTACAAATAGAGTATCTGGTTGCTGTTCTGGCTCAAATAGAATGAATAGAATAGGATTGAAAATAGAATTGGCTGAATGTCAAATTTCAATGCACGTAAGGCCAGGTGATAGATCTTGTTAACTGATGACATCCAGTCTGTATATAACAGTTACCTATTGAAATAATGTTACCTTATTTGTCTTTACCACTGTGCATTTTCTCATTTCATGCAATTACTAATAAATTTTAAAGTAATTTTAACAACAAAACCCCAAACTGGCTGTCCTGGCCGTGTAATTCCCTGTACCCGTGTCCCAGCCCATTTAGGATTGGCTCCCCTTTGTCAAACCCCAGCAAGCAGCTCTCAGCAGCCTGTGGCTCTTGGCCTTTCAGGTGGGGAAGTGGGAGAACAACTCCCTGAGCCTGAAGTACTCAGTGTGGCCGAGGTACAGCTCCTTCGCCGACAGTGACCCCGACGACAACCACCTGAGCATTGTCACCCTGGAGGAGGCTCCCTTTGTCATTGTGGAGGATGTGGATCCTCTCATGGAAAGCTGCCAAAAAAACACCGTGCCATGCCGGAAATTTGTCAAACTTAAGTGAGTAAATACACAGCACTCCCTTCTCTTTCCCTGGCTGCAAAATATAGTCCGATGTTTTCTCACTAATTATTTCCTTCCTTCCTTCCTTCCTTCCTTCCTTCCTTCC
>VXBN01003815.1:71694-156363 GCA_013397395.1 Sinosuthora webbiana | reverse complement strand
TCCCTCCCCATGGCTTTGCTATTCCTTATTTTCCTTAGTTTTTCTTTTTCCCTTTCCCACATGGTATGCTCTTTGCACATCCTCCTTTTTAAAAAGTTGAGAGTTTCTGGTTATACACGTGTAAGTCACATTGAGTTATTAACAAGATAGCAAGTTTATAGTAAATTCAAAGTCAATGAGAATCAGCCCTTTTCAGTCACATGGAAGAAGATTGTGTTCCAAAATGGGACTGTTTTAATGAGTCCTCTTTGAATTGTTTCCAGTTATGTTGAGATACGTCTGCTTTCATTAGTCTGTAACAACTTGAAAATGTCTTCTAATGAAAATGTAAGTTTGTGCTGAAATTTGGTATAGAATAACCTACTCTAGCATAAGATACCACTGTGACTTATCATCAAGAGAAAAGTCCCCTTCTTTCTGCTCCGTAACTTTGGAACAGTCATTAGAAATCAGTGGGAGAGTTTCCACATTTGTCAGTCATGTTTCACCTGCTCCATGCCTTGATCTGTGTATTTATGAACTGAATATAACTGGATTTTTACTGAGTAGATGTGAGGGAATATGATGCATGTTTCGGAAGATTTCCAGAGGCTGCTAAATGGTTGTGCACATGCTTCCTGAAGTCCAGAGAAATTTTATTTTTTTTACATAACTCTACTTAGATAAGTTCTAAACTATTTTTATTTTCATTTTGAATTCTTCCTAAGGCTGCAAGATATTGCCTTGCCTTCTGAAGATGTTTATACTAAAAGGTTCTAGAGGTCACAAAATGAACATTTCAGAAAAAAAAGATGAAGAGAAAACTTGCATCCTTGCACTTAGAGGCGGCCTGAAGTTCACCTTCTCCAAGTGCAGGGAACGGTGCACTTTGAGAAGATGCATCCATTTCCAGCACGGTGAACTGCTGTGTTTTTACAGCTTACATGTTCTTTACTTACTAAATGACATGTAGTCTGATGTCTTGAGAGTAAAAGTAATACAAATTTAATCTAATCATAAGAGAGAGATTAGTAAGAGCGGGCTGTATGTCTTGATGGAGCAGTGCAGTGTGTGAGGCTGGATCCTGGAGTAGAAGGATGTCATGTGAGGTAACATTATCTCTGTGTTTCGGTTAGCAGGAGCTACAAACACCATACAGCTATAAAAGCATCCTGTGGGTTTTTTTCCCCTTGATTCAGAAAAACATGGTCACTCACAAGAGTGGCAAAACGTTGTTTCACAGCGTGCTGTATCTTGCTGTTTTTCCCAGCGGGAATATTTATGTGTGTCTTTTCTGTTGACAGCAACAAAACTAATGAGGGAACTAACGTAAAGAAGTGCTGCAAAGGATTCTGCATCGATATCTTGAAGAAGTTGTCTAAAACTGTCAAGTTCACATATGACCTGTACTTGGTGACGAATGGGAAGCATGGCAAGAAAGTCAATAATGTATGGAATGGAATGATTGGTGAAGTAAGTTCTCTTTTAGGTGGAAGAGCTGCTAAGTAAGAGCTCAGTGATGTGTGTTTGAGCTCTCCTGGAGGGAGGAGGCGTTCTGTGCTGATTTGTGGGGTGTTCTCCCTGTGATCAGGTGGTGTATCACCGGGCAGTGATGGCTGTGGGCTCTCTCACCATCAACGAGGAGCGCTCGGAGGTCGTTGACTTTTCGGTGCCGTTCGTGGAGACCGGGATCAGTGTCATGGTGTCACGGAGCAACGGCACAGTTTCACCATCTGCTTTTCTAGGTACGAGCTCCAACCCCTCCAGACAACCTAATTGCATTTCTGTAGGGTTTGGTCGACTTAATTGTGTGTTAAGACATGTAGTACATAAACACATTTCTGTCAAGTTTTGAATTTTACATTAAGAAGTTTGTGCTGTGTTGATGTGCTGATTAACACGGTTGTTAACACATGGACACAGTGCTGTTGGTTTTGGATGCTGAAAGTGAAAACCAGCAACAGTGATTTCAATATGAAAAAAAGTCCCCTAAAATTTTCAGTTAGGAAAAATTAACATCCTCAACGCTTATTCCTCACAAATTAACTTATGCTTGTTTAGCCTTTAGCCCATCATAATTTGTTAAATATACTTTTAATATTCACAAAATAATTGAAAAACCCATTGTAGAGTCGAAGAGCAGCTTCCTTATCTTTAGGTATAATTTCAAGCTAGTTTGGTATCAGCTACCTCTGGCTTCTAAACACCACACTACTGCCCTGGAGAGCTGAGTGTTTTCCCCATTGAACAGTGGAGATACAGCAAAGAAATGAAAGGCTGGGCAGAGAGGAGGTGGGATATAAAGAAACAAAGACTCTGGGCTTCTTTCCTTGCATACTTCTTGTTTCAGTTGTGCATTTTTCCTTTCGTTATTTCCCTCGCCTCTTTTAGTATTTATAGTTTCTTTTAGTGTTTGGCCTGAGTTTACCTGAAGCTGAAAAGAGAATGAGCCATGAGGTTGTTCAACAGTGCTCAGTATGCTGTTATATTCTTCATAACTGTTTTTAAAGATATCTTGTACTGGAATAGTGACACTAAAACGATTAAGTGGAAAAATAAAAGATCAGCATATTCCAGATATCTTAGGGCACAATTTAGAAAGTTCAAGCCCATGGGGTCAGCAGTGAGGCCAGTTATAAATTGCCAAGTGGAAGTTCTTCACTCCCCCTGAAGTTGCTCATGGACATTGAGGAGCAGATTAGTGGTGTAGTATCAGATAGAAGCAGGCAAATAATTGAATTTTCTTGCACAAGAATCATCATTTAGCCACAGAGCTTATTTCTCATATCTGTTCCATAAAAGCACATTACAGGGATGATGCAAGTAAATATGACACAGTGAGTAATCAAATAATTTCCCAAATGGGGTGATACCTAAGTAGATTTTGTTGATGTTTGATATGAATGAAAGACTTTAAAGTGAAATTGCAAGAAACTGTACTTGTAATGAAAATACTCAGAGAGTATCTTCTCATTTCTTTGAGTCATTGAGTTGTAAAGTTAATTTTTTAGATTGCAGTTGCAGCATGCTGAAATGACCATTGGAAATAAGAATTGGGGTGTTTTCTAAAGTGCAAAAGCGGTTGATTTTTTACTTATCTCTTAAAAACCTGTTTACAGCTGCCATCAAAAGAGAAGCTGCTTTTGCATTTTCCACAAGCAACAGAGTTATTAGATTTCTAAAATGCGTTTAATGTTATTGGTTTAGTTGGATGTGTATATAACTCAAAAGAAACAGAAATAGCGCCTTCTCATAAAGCTCTCTAAAATAGCTCTGCTTTTGAAGAAATCTGATTTACTGCACCAATAAATCAAGTCTATACTCTCAGAAGTGTGCTCTGTTCTTTTCAGGCGTAGATGAAGCTGCCAGTTTGCTGGAATTGACTGTGTATTTTGATGAGGTGTGCGTAGTAGTAAAATGTTTTGCCTTGCAAAATACTATCAGGCAGATAACTGAATTTATTCACAGACTGATTTTGTTTCAATTAAGTGAATGTCTGAGAATGGAGTCATCTTACGTAAGTCTTTTAAAAGATTTTTAAAAAAATTGTCAAATACAATATTATTTTTAAGGAACAGGATTTGATTACAGTTCCTGAAATATCTGGGTTTGTGAATTATTTCTATGAATGTGGACAAGTACAGGATTTTGTGTGACTAGATTTTTCCAGTCAGTTGTTGTGTCCAATAGATCTGAGTAACTGATGGGCTGTGACAGCCTCTTCCTTGTTATCTGCCGTGTTCTCATTCTGATGTGTCTCCTTCAAACGAGAATTTTATCCACGTTAAAATATTTTCACATTGTACTAGAAATTGTATGTACTAGATCTACAAATGCTTTTTTTAATGATTCTGTGGAGTTTTGGTTCAACTTCATTTAAACAACCAAATGAAAAAAGGGAAACCTTAAATCTCCATTTCTATATTTTTCAGAGGGAAGGTTCATAGGTGAGGCCAGTTTTCTTTTCTGGAGGCATTGATGGAATAGCAAATTTATGCCCCTCTTTATTTAATGTATTCCTTAAGTATAGGTTTTGTTGGTGGGAGGTAGGACTCTAAGACATCTTTTTCCTTGCTTGATACTCTCTGTTGTCAGTCATTTGAAATATACACCAACAAGTCATATATTAGTTTTTTTTGGCTATATTATAACTTTACTGAAAATTCCTTTAAAACCTGCTGCTTGCCTGAGGGAAGTTCCCTCTCTGTCCTTAGAGAATCAAAGCACAGTGCTGAATGTGTAATTGGATCTCTGATATGACAGGAAGATCGACTTTGTTATTCAGTTGATTTTGTACTTGTTCAATCTTACTGCTTGCTATTCCAAATAGCTTTTTGTTTTCCTATTGCTTCTATTAATTCTCCACTTCATTACCAGGCTCCTTAAATTATTAAAGAGAATTCTGCTTAAACTCCCGTTCATAGCTCACTTTTGTACATTGGCTTGTTTTGCCCTTTGCCTTCTTTAGATTTTGACAAATTACCATTGCTGTTTCTATACTGTTGCTTTTGATAAGGGTTTTATCAGCCTTGCTTCCTTCTGTGAGAATGCTGTCAAAATTTTATAGTAGTTCTGCATGAATTCCAATTTAATCCAGTCACTAACTGAATTCAGAAAATATTTTTTAGACTGTCTTTGGCTGTATAATGTCACTTCCCTGTGTGCATCTACATAGATCTTTCTCTGCCTTCTACAAATCCTGTTATTTTCCTAATTTACCATTCCCTCCCCAACAAATAATTATAGTACTGTAAAGAACTTCATACCCTGTCTTACAAATAAAATAATTAATTTAAAAAATACTGCTCCTTTGCAAGAGGAAAGTTTGGTTTGGTTTAAAATGTCCCTGCTTTGCCTTTTTAGTTACCATCCAAAATCACCAGTTTGGGGCTATTTGTTATTTGGTCTTGTCTAAGTTCCAGATTTCTGAAGAAATCATAGCAAAGACAAAAGATCTCATGAGTTTTCTGTGCTTGGGCACAAATTATTAAATTTAATTCTATTCTGGGTGGTCACCTGAACTTGGGCAGGGCTCAGATTGGGCTGTTGGGCTCACCACACCTCAGCTCTCAGTCACTGTCATTTCCTGCAATGAGGGAAGAAGTTTCAGTGATTCTAATCTTAAATTCAATCAATGAATAAGCTACAAGAGAGGAACTTCTTGGGCTTTCAGATACAGACAAAGCATTTGAATGCACTTAATTTTCTGTAATTTCAAGTGTGTCTTGAGTCTCTCCTAATTAGAAATAGTATACTAGATTTGTTTTCTCACACTTCAGAGCATGCTCACACTTGTTTTATTTGCACAAGTTATGATGTAAAGTGCCTCAAATAAGTTGGCCTGATAAAGAGATATTACTTTGCCATGCTAATCTTAGAGATATCCTTGTACCAAGGCAGCTACCACAGGGACTCCTGAAATTACAGGAAACTCCTGAAACTGTGGTTGGGAAAGATGATATTTGATATAGACATTGACTTGTTTCAAAAAGTTGGTGCTTAGTCTGGTACTTGAAACTGCTTTTAGTTTTATGCTCCAGCCTACTTCTTTTACTTAATCATGGTTCTTCTCTCTTTCAAACTGACATGCAATTTTCCATAAACCCTTTTGATTTCAGTAATTTGCTCCCAGATGAGAATGAGACATTCAAAGGGATGTGTTTGCAATTGATAAAAATATCATCTTCATTGCAGGTAGATGAAAGTAAAAACAGAGAGAAAAGAATCCTGAAACAAAAGCATTTAGTTTGAATGCAAGTATTTATCTTTTGTCCTCTAACACTTTTTGTTGGATAGAAAATGAGAGAGAAGTTGACTTCCCTGAATTACCAAATTTATTTAACATATGCTTAATTGCTTTTGCTTTGCAGAAACACAGTCATAGTGGTTGGACCATTCTGTTGATAAATTTATATAATACAAGATGAATAGACACAGCAACCTGATTGTGGGCTGAATAAGCAGCGAGTCAAAGCAATTATGTGCCACTCAGTGTCAAAGAAAAGTGTGCAGCCTTTTGTTTTTAATTGCAGCTTACACTTAAGCTTTTGACTTAATGGATATTGTCTATGTATCCTAACAGCAGTGCATTATATATTGCTTAGTTATTTGCTAGTATTTTTGTTGGAAAAAGCTAATGTAGAGGAAGCTGCTGGGCTTTCCTAGGTGAGGACATTAGAATTCCTGTGCTGTGGCTGGTTTAATGACCTGTGGTTCTGTTTCTCCTGTCTGTTTTGCTGCAGAGCCTTTTAGTGCTTCTGTCTGGGTGATGATGTTTGTGATGCTTCTCATCGTGTCCGCCATGGCTGTCTTTATATTTGAGTACTTTAGTCCTGTAGGATACAACAGGAACTTAGCACAAGGGAGAGGTAAGATTTGCATTTTACTCCACTCCATGTCTATTAAAAAATCATGTATTTCCCAACCCTGGCTCTCCATCTTTTCAAATGAACATAACATAGGAATAAACCAGTGAAATTAGCTATGAAGCCGTTTATGTTCTTCACTTAAAGTATGATTTCTTGAAGGCTTATATGCTCATGTTTATAATTCCAACTCAATGGAATAAAGACAGAGCAGGGTAGGTGGTATCAGAGTTTTATTCAGACAGTTTTTGGTTACTACACAGCATCAGTTGTAAAGTGTCAGCTTCAAAAAGCAGTGAAATGTGTTCTACTCCTGACTACTACGAATTCATGACCAGAGACAGTTACCTAAAATCCTGTGGTCTGCTGGACAGTTTGAAAAATAACAGTTACATTGTCCATAGTTTTGTATGGTCCCTGTAAAAAGTCAGATGAACTCTTAGCCTTGAAATGAGGCCCCTGGCAGAATAACATCGCTCCTTCCTTGGTTATAGAAACTTCATTTTCAAAACAGACAAGCTCTGTATTAACTCTTTCTCAGTGAAAGTTGCACTTGGACTCAAGAGTGAGGATTCCATGTGTCATGATGCCCTCATCCTCCCATTTCTTAACTGACATTTGAGAGTGCAGCCTTTTTTAAAATTTCTAAATCATTCTTGCCTTGTTTCGTAACAAGAGATCTTCCAGCTTGGTGAACACAGTTCTGGGCACTATTAAAAGCAAATGATTTCTTCTAGACAATGGCTGGCTTCTTCCCTGGAAAAGTGGATTATTGTAATGCTCAGATGATGTTATCATTTTAATAAGATGGTAAATGTGTAACCTCTGTCTGAAATAAACACTGTGTTAAGAGAGGGGAAATCAAAGGTAAATACCGACACTGAGGATCCAGAGGCTTGGCTGTTCTTTTCTGGGCCACCTCATGTGCCTGGATTGATTATTTAGTGTACTTACAGCTGAAAAAACATGTTATGGCACTAGACCATACCAACTTAGCTCTAAAGACTTGCCACAAATCCAGCTGCCATTAATTTCAAACCTGGAATATTTTGTTTTTAAAAGAATTATATATCTTCTCTCATTTCCCTAGGCATTTTTTTGCAGGATGAAGCTCAATGGTAATACAGTCTCCAGTGGCATAAACAGAATTTTAGATTGCTCCCTTGGCATATAATTTCTGTAGCACTGTTGCTCAGAAAAACAGATTATCCCTGTATCAGCTCAGTCCTTACTGTGTCTAGAAGGTAGTTTCATAAACCAAAAGTCAGCTCCATTGTGTTTATTTTACTGCACTCTATTTTCCTAGTGCTGCTGCAGAATAGGAGCATAATCTAAAATGTAGAGCTTGACTGCATTGTGAAATATTTGCACTGCACTAGAGAGTATTTCTACTGAAATGAGAAAATGCACTGAGTATACCCACTTAGGGTTTTATTATTTTAAGAATCATTGAATTATTATTAAAATAAATTATAGTTAAATTAGTATCTAAATCTATATTTGTAGTGTGCATCCCCTTGGATAAAGGGACAGGGCAGGGAAGGAGGTAAAGTTACAGATTTCTGCATCAGAGCTTATTGACTAAATTGCAATTGAACTGAAAAAAGGATAATTATAAGTAGGCCAAATGAGTCACAGTCAGGGGAGGCCTGTTTCTCTCCACTGAGGGTACAGGGAGTCTGGATGATGAGCAATGTGTGATTGCATGGTACTTACCCAGAGCTGGGTGAGAATAACTGCCCTTGATTCTCACAAATGAGGCCTTGGGAGTGGATAATGACATTGCTAATCCATTTCTGCCCCCTGTGAGCCTGGGGCCAGCCTGCTGGCCACTTCCAGCTTTGGGATGAATTAAAAGAGGACTGAAAATAGAAATAACAAAAATTACAGAATGGCTTAGCTGGGACAGAATTTTACCTGTAATGTCAACACATTTGGAGCCACAGAACTGACTCTGAACATGTGAGGCAGCCAGAGCCTGGCGTGCTCTAAATTCCATGTCTATACAGGTAGCTCCTTTGTTCTGTCTTTCTGATTCATGCTCTGAGTACAAAGGTGCTTAAAAGTAGGTGACACATTCACACACTTTGATCTTAAAAATGCTTACATAATGTTCAAAAAGCATAATGTTGGATGACTGGAAATGATAAAAATAATTTGGGTAAGAAAAGTACTAGAATTGGATCATTAAGACTAAAACCTCCAGCTTTCCATTTCACGTCTGCTGACAGAGAAGACTGACAGGGCAGCACTCTGGCACATTTCTTCCTGCAGGAGACATACCAGCCTGCTTCTCCTCCAAACCTATGCTTTCCATTTTCATCTTAAAAATTTTGAACCATATGCCATGTAGAAAAGCGTTGAGTTATGTTTTAAAAATGTGGAAATTGTTGTCATTGCAATGGAGGTAAATGGAGGCAAATCCTGTGATTATATTGGGAGTACAGTGAATATATACTGAAATATTTTCTGACCATGTCTCTGGGACTAATGGGTTGTCCCTTCATGGTATATTGGCAAGGTTTAACTTCACTGCAGCTGAACTAATGGCTCTTTGCAATTGCAGATCCCCATGGGCCATCCTTCACCATTGGAAAGGCCGTGTGGTTACTGTGGGGCTTGGTCTTCAACAACTCTGTGCCTGTGCAAAACCCCAAGGGGACGACGAGCAAAATCATGGTGTCAGTCTGGGCTTTCTTTGCTGTCATCTTCCTGGCCAGTTACACTGCTAACTTAGCTGCCTTTATGATTCAAGAGGAGTTTGTTGACCAAGTGACTGGGTTGAGTGATAAAAAGGTGGGTATTCAGCTCAAAAATGTCCATTCTCCATAATCCCTCTACAAATTTGTACTTCGTGATAAAAACTTTGAGCAAGATAATGAACTGAAGCTGGATGATTTCCTTCTGAGTGCAAGTGCAAACTTTACTAACAAACCTAAGAACCAAAGCATGAAAATATCAGTCTGTCTTCAAAATCTCTGAGTTGCCTATTCAAAAGCAGCTGCATTAACTGAAAATTACCTTTATTTTATGATAGAAATGAATTAGTGTTTGGTTAAAAAGAATGCCTCACCAATATAAAAAGCTCAAAAAATTTGGTGGGATATTAGTAATATATTAATAGAAAAAAGCCCAGGGATATTAGTAATATATTAATAGAAAAAAAGCCCATTTGCAAAATTATTGTGATGGATATGCACAACATACTTCTGTCGAGTCTGTGCCCAGTTGTTTGAAAATGAAACAAAATATTGACATTAAGAAGAAATATTTAAATACAGTATAGCCCAGGGGACAACTTCACCAAAGGTTTTCTCAAAGGACAGAAAATAAAGGAAATTGTTACTAAAAACAAACCAAAAAGGCAACATCTCAGCCTTGTCTGTTTTTTTGTTTTAACTGCTTTTTATGACCAGCCTTTGATTGATTGCCTGGTATATCAAAGGAAGCATGGCTAGGGGAAAGATAAAAAGAAACAAAAAATGGTAATAGTTTTGTTTTCATTAAATTGTGTTGTCACACAACCTTTGAAAGAGCATGAAGATTGTTAAATATCCCTCTATTTTAAGATAACATTCTTAGAAGAGACAGATAAATGGCATTCTCTCTTGGGGATAAAAAAAAAGGAGATTTGAGAAATGTCTGTCTCTTGTTGATGAGAAGGAACAGAGCATTCTCCTGGGTTTTGGCAGGGTTTGCCTTGCACCTGGCGCAGCAGTGGGGCTCAGGTCTGACCATGCTCCCTCACCTTCCCCTCCTCACTGCCTCTCTGCCACGGGGCTGGAAATGTCAGCTCCTGTTCTGTGGCTTTTGGCTAAGAACTTCCTTAGTTTTGTCATTTTTCTATTCTGACTGCTAATATTAATTTCATTTCCACAAAAAGCAAAATAAAAATAGAAAAAATACTTGAATCAGAAAATACCATCTGTTCCTGTGTGGTCTGCTGATCATTTATTTGATCTGCCACCTTTGTTTCTATTTTTTGGTTCTTCAAACTTTGCTTGAAGCACATAGAGATAAGTCAGGGAAGCCATGCCTTTTCTGATTAAATTAAACAAGTCAGAAGTCCAGAAGAGCAATGAACTATTTCAGAACATTTTTCTTGTCATACATAGGTTTTACCTCCTCCACAATCCTGTGGTTTCTTGGATTTTAAAAAAATCAAATAATTTGGGATAATTTATGGGAATCTAAAAAAAAAAAAAAAAAAAATTAAAAACCCAAAGCCCCACTTCTGGGCTGGTAAATCAGTTTGTTATTCTTCTCTCCCACTTTTCCCACTGCCACACCTGAAGAATCAAGCTCTTCTGTCAGTGCTGTACTGCCAGTGCAATAAAGTGTTTCCAGAGATACTGAGGCATCCCCATGTACTGGAAAAATCAGGAAAAATGAGGAAAAAACCCCTCTCTCTGAGCAGCCATCCCCGACCCTCAGCATTCAGGGTTGTCCCAGTCAGGAAGTATGTTGCATTCTATCAGCTGGTTCACCAGATTTGCTGATGTGATGCTGTGTTACTTACCTCTTGGTGCTTTAAGACCTCTTTATAGGGATGAGGATCCCTTGCAATGTTGCTAATGAATTTGTGAATGCCACGTCATCAGAGTGTCACCCAGAAATACATGGCACAGCATGTGCTGGAGTTGAGAGGGGTGGGTGTTCATAAAATCAAATGATTCAGCAAATGAGAAGAAAATTATATTTTGACATTCTTGTGTATGCAATAGATGTTCAAAAGCTTCATCTTCATAAAATGGTACAGAAAATGAGTCCAAAGTATCCAGCAAAGACTGAAATTTGAGACCATTTGTGCCTATTTCATGCAATGAAAGAGGTAAAGGAGGGTAGGTAGCCATGCACAGAACTGTCTTGCAGAGGGTTGATGTGCCACAGATCAGAATTGCCTCACGTACACGTGGTTCAGGAGCTTCTCTTCAACCTTAACAGGAAACCTTAATGATGCTTAACTTACAGGCTCCTTATTTTGCAAGATTCCCAGTGTCCTTGCAGCCTTGGCTTTCTGTTCCTGTGCCCTGGGATGGCACAAATTGTGTGGCAGCAGAGCAGAAGAGGCAAAGGCAGCGAGGGTGGGCAGGGAGGGAGAGCCTCTGAGCCCAGCCCCTCTCAGCACTGCCCAGTGTCAAACCCTTCCTGGCCTTCCTGGGGTGGGCAGGCACAGCTTTTTTATCCCTGCACTGCAGAAACTGATGCTCAGAGGAACAGTCTTGGGGTGACTGATAGCTGTATCTTTGTAGGATCACAGGTCAGAATGCCAGGTTCCCATCCGGTAAAGGAGGAAAGGAAAGGGTTCACATGTAGCCCTGGTTCCACGCTTTGGTTTTCTGATATTCTTTTCCCAGAGAATTTTCTGTGAACAGGAGAAATGTTTTTGTAACCGTAACTTTGTTATTCATTCCTTTTCCTAGGAGGGACTTCTTGATGTCCCTCTGGTCTGACCAATGTGATTGAAGAGGTTTGCCTTTGTTTCACCAATCAAATTGGTCTGTGTAAAATAGTATAAAAATGAGACACATCCCAAAAATAAAGGAGTCATTTTCAGCCATCTGAATCTCAGAGTCTGTGTCGTTGTGGTGTAAAACAGCGTCAGTTCAAATATCAGTGTTCTTCTGTCACTCCAAACGAGTTGTAATTCCTGCTATCAGCAGGAGATTATTTACTGTTTTCTACTATTTTAGTAATGTTTCCCACAGTTCCTTAAAAACTCCAGAACAATCACAAACAGCTGCTCTCAACACCAGCCTTTTCAGGCAAGCAAGTAAATCTTTCAATTAAATGAATATGTAATGTTTCTGAAAGATCATTTTGCTGACTGAATGAAATTGCCAGATTTATTAAGGCATATAGAAAAAACAAAATAAAAGCAGAGGACTGGAGTTGTGTTGCCATGTGCTGCAGTTCTGTTGGGTGGCAGAGCAGGGGGAAACAAGAACGAATTGGTCACTCTTTAGAATAACAGTAGATCTCTCCACTAGGACTCAAACAAGGGGCTTGTGCATTCAGTTCAAGAATTTTGTCCATGATTTAAAAGATTAACATTCCATGAAATGTCAAGGAAGAAAATTATTTCCTAGCAAACATGATGTACTTTGTTTCTCATCATGGGACTTCAGGGAAAATGAATGCATGGAGAGCCTTGATATTTTTTTTTTTCTTTTCTTTTCTCTTGTCTGCCACGTAGATCTTTGCTGCAGTCACAGACAGTGACAGTCTGTATTCTCCAGAGGTGGCAGTTCATGGAATATAAGTTCAATATTATTGATGAAAACTTTATTCACCTCAGATATGAGTGCAGGGTTAGTAAAAAGATTGAAACCTCTTTCTTCTTTACAAGTAGGCTGTGAGCAGGCAGTAGTAGCAGATGATGGTTTCAAAAAATAATCTCCTTGTGAGTGATAAAATTTGTTGGTTGGTGCCAAGAAATTCCAGTCTGTGGATGGGGTTTGGAACTATTAATCTGCTTTTTAACTCTGTGACTTTTGAATGAACTTGGGCTTTTTATTCATCCTTCTCTTCTGCAGAAATATTTTTGTCTTCCATGAATGCTCAATTTGAACAGATGCGTTAATTCTTTCAACTATTCCTATGAGAGGAAATGCCTCCCAGCATCCTAGATTCATATGAATGTTCTTGAAAAGTGAGACTATTTAAAACCAAAATCCATTTTGAAAATACCAGAATACTCCACCATAACGTCCCTGTTCCCCCAGTTCCCCTGCCATCCCCCAGTTACTCTGCCATACTGGGAACTGAGCTTGCAGAATGCTCACCACACCTGAATTTCCCAAAATTTCCAGCAATATAAGGAGCAGCAAGTCTTATAGGTCCTGAACTGACAGTGTTTCTTTAATAATTTTTTCTAGTTCTAGTGACTGGCAAATTTAGGAGACACATGAAGCCATCTCAATACATCAGAGGTACATTATCTCTAGATTTAAATAAAGTTGATAGCAAGCTACATTAATATCAGTAGAATCTCTGGACATATATTTAAAAGCAGGGTTTGTTTCAGTGCTGCATAATAAACTCAGAAAGGGAGGTAGCAAATATAGACTACGAATCATGAGTAGTGTACAGTGTAATTTTGGTACATGGGTCAATTACTATGTGTAAAAGTAGTAGCAAAGTTATAATTTAAACAGTAAAGCTGAAAAGGGAAAATGAGGAAAGTAAGACATCTGTTAGCTAAACAAATAGAGAAAAATAGAGTTCATTCCTTTATGCTTTGTCAAAATATGCTTAATTAAAATGAAGCATTTAATTGTAGTTGTGTAACAAGAAAATGGTGCTGCAGCAGTAATTTCACAGTCAAGGTTTGATGGAATTGAAAATATTCCCAGTTTTTGTATAAACCCATTTGTGTTCTCTTTGCAAACTGGCACTGGATCTTGGGAATTCTTGATGCCCTGAGATCAAATGATAAAAAGAGAAATATTTCAAATGGAGCCCCAAAGGAATCAGCAGCCATATAAATATTAGGCATCTCTTGCAGCACAGGATATATAGATTGCTCTTCTAGCTTCAACAGTAAAAACAGAGTGCATTTTACTGTGGAATTTATGGGTGACTGCTTTTATCAATGCTCAATTCAATTTCCTCATTAGCCAATAGTTCCCCTAATCTGGGTGACCTTTTCCATCTGTTTCTTTAAGAGACATTTTAATCCTAGATTGTCACTTGGGTTTTAAAGGCAGATGTTGAAAAAATAAAATTTTCAGGTCTGTTAGCAAAAAGTTTATGTGAGATTATTTGAAGGATTGCCAAGTGTGAAACCTGAATGTGCCCTGAGCTATTGCCATTCCTTTGCAGATACCCCCTGGCTGGTTCATCTGTGCTGATGCAATAGTGATAGAGAGAGATTGTAGAATAAACCTATATGCCCTCAAGCAAATGGTTGGTAGTTGTAAATGGTAGGGGTGAACAGGCACTAGGATTATAGGTGTGAGAGCTCCAGAAGCCCTTGTCATATCAAGCTGTGCAGTTGCTGAGCCCCTGTGGAAGCTGCAGGAGCTTTGATTCCACCCCAGTCAGGGGTGGAAGGAAACTCCCTCACCTTGCCTGTCCCTGGCACAGCTTCCTGCAATTCCTGGCACCCTCCAGGGCTGGGGCATTGGGCTCCATGTTGAGTACTGTGGATGGTCCTTTTCCCATCACAATGGCCCAGCTGAGATCGAAGAGTGACATGGCTATCAGCAAAATCCTCTTTTCCTGTGGTTGCAGTTTACCAGGGTGTTTGGGTTTCCCAGAGAGATGTTGGCAGATGAGGATCTGCTCCAGTTTCTGCCATAGTGCAAAGCATGGGACAGAGTCACATTTGAGTGGCAGAGTGGAGCTGGTTTTACTCTGGATGTAGATTATGTCCAGTTAGTGTGAAGGCAGTTTCTGGTATAATAGACCTGAATTAACCCACAGCATTTGCCTAGAAGGAATTTGAGGCAACTTAACACAAATTCTGTCTTTTTCAGCCTGAAATTGCCCTTCTTCACATTTTGGATGCCTGAAACACTTTGCTTATCCCCTTTATCTCTAGTTTCAAAGGCCACATGATTATTCTCCTCCTTTTCGGTTTGGAACGGTCCCAAATGGAAGCACTGAGAGGAATATCCGAAACAACTACCCTGATATGCACCTTTACATGACCAAGTTTAACCAGAAGGGAGTCGAAGATGCCTTGGTCAGCTTGAAAACTGGGTGAGTTTTTTCCCATGGTTTTTAAAGAATGCTGTAAACTTTTCAGGAGCAGAGAACTATTGGTCTGTACTTACTGTGATACTGAACAGACTCATGTCAGACTGCTGTGTAGTACATGCTGCCTTTTTTTTTTTTTCCCAACTGCACTGTACAGTTATCAAAAAGGAAAATGATTGATTGTGGTTTCTATGGTTGTTTTAAAATTACATGGTAGCTTCAATGTCCTATGAGAAGTACTTTCAAAGTACAGAATTAATGTTTCTTAAATCTGAGGACAGTACAGTCTCTTGTTATCTTTGCAGTGCTGCCTTGTCCTGCTTCTGACAATCTTGGTAAATATTCTGGTAAATATTATTGTCCTTCTTTCTTAAGATCTGAGATTTAGACTTGAGTGCCATCCATCCTTTTTTTCTCCGAAGTAGCCCAACCTGCCTGGTTGGACAAAGATACAGATTTGCATTCATAATCCTCCAAAGGTATGAAAGTGACTCATTGCTCAAGTCATTACTCATCTGGGTGACAGAAATCTGCTACCTCTAAACATTTAGGCTTGATAGCAACATGATTATATTTGTTAATAATACAGTAATAATGATAATTTCTCAATATAGGTTTTTTAGGTTTTGTTTTGAAGTGAGAAGTTGCTTTAGTGGGTTTCAGTATATATACTCTAGGGGCTGGTACAAGGAACATCTCTCCTGCTGTTACTTATGGTGAACAAAGGACACATTTCTTCCTATACTAAAATACCCTGTTACTTTTGATCCTTTTTGGGGAACTGCTTATCCTTTTAATTTTTACTCCCCTTTTGCTAAACCTGTATGGGAGTGTATTACTTAAGCAAAACACTTTGAAATCCCAAAATCTTTCCTTAGAGTGACGATTCCCTTCTTTAAAAAGTTATCCTTCCAGCTATTTCCTTCTCTTCTGTCTCCTTGCTGCTGTCTGGACTCTGTCTGCCCTCATTTCCCCAGGCATTCTCAGCTGGCACTTCCCATCCCAGGACAGATGTGAAACATTGTGTGAAGTCAGCCTTGCCCAGGGGCTCCCAAACTGCAGCTCCTGCTCTGACCTGAGCCTGTGCAAATTCCATTTCCTGGGTGACAGCTGGGCTATGCATTAGAGACAGACAGCTGGATCCTACCGTTCCTGCTGGGAATTTCTGAAGGAGGAGATGTCCTGATTTCAGCCATTTGTAGGACTTGTTCTGTTGGATGGACAGTTTATTTAGGGGATGTATACTGCCTGTACTTTTCACCAACCATTTGTGCTACTGAAAGCCCTGAAAAGCTGCTGTTAGCTTGAAAATCAGGCCACTGTCAGACACTTAAGTGTGAAAACGGGGGGGCCAGCTGACTCCAGGGTTGTTCAGGATGCTCACTAAATCTCAAGCTGGCTGTTCCTGGGCCAGCTGATGGTCCTCCTCAAAAGCTTTGCTCCTTTTGACAGCATCAACTATTCATTTTTGACAGGTTCCTTTTCCCCTGCTGAAGTTTCTTTCCTGTTCTAAGTGATTTCTCTGTGTGGACAGCCCCAGGTGTCTGCCTTGCTCCCCTTGACTGATATTTCTGTAGCAGATGGTACAAATAAACTTCTGGGTCAGTACAAGTAACTGCTGCCTCCAGCTGTGCTCCTTGGGATTTTGTCTGGTGGCACCTGCAGAAGGATTGAACAGCAGGGTGTCAGCTGCTTTCAGACTCTTATTCTTCAAAAACAAATTTTCATTTTTTTCTGCCAAATTTTCTGTTCCTCAGCATACAGAACTGTATCTTCTTTCTCTCCCCATCATGATTTCACTGACCAAATTCTTTCTCTCTTTCATGTAAAATTTGCCCTTTCATTTTTGAGACATCTTTAACTTCCTTCCCTCCCTGATTCACTGGATTCCATGATATTTAGTACATCTGGAGTCTATGTTTCTATGGCTCTTTTGAGGATGACTCATCTCTTCTTCCTCAAACTGCTTCTGCTTCCAAACAAATATATAATTTCTATTTTTCTTCTTCAGTGTTTGTGTTCTGTTCACCTTATTACAGATAATTTGTCTCTTTTAATCTTTGTCTCTTTCCAAAACTATTCCTGTACTTTTATCTTTTTTTTTTTTCATTCTTATCCTTGGGGATACAACAAGCAACTTTCCTTTTGCATGGTAAGGCTTGCTACTTCTGCACAGCTTTTTGAAAATGAACTATCTGATAATTTAGTCATAGTCTGTTCACTTAGAAGAACCTGCAAAGAATCTGGTTGATAATTGCTGCTGCAAGTTAAAATAAATATGAACTGTGTTATCCCTGAAGAGGGTTTGTATAACCTGTATTTCCAGTCTCACTTTAGAAACTACTTTTGCCTAATTGAAGATGTGAGGTTTAGTCCCTTTTAATTACTTTTGTATAGTGTTTGATTCTAATTTCAAGATGGAGCAAAAAATACCAGCAATGAAGCAATGCTTAATGACTGAACAATGCCATACAAGTGGCCCTTGTGATCTAAATAGAATGAAATGATAAAGTAGCATCTTGTCACAGTTCAGTCTGGTTTTGCTGTACCTCAAACAAAGTCTTTTGATCGACTTTAATTAGCATTAACATCTTGAGATGTATTAGAAATATCTTGATCTTTGAGACCACTGTGTTTAATACATAATGTTACTGAGCTGAACTGGAAGGAGAAAGCTGGAAGAAAAGAAACATAAAATTTCAGATGCACAGATTTCTGAAAACAAAAAGCAAATTGCTGTGTTGTTTCTTTTCTTTAATCTTGCTTTCTTTCAAGAAATGGAAAATCAGCTGCTTCAGTCCACTTGCTAATGTGGCCAGAAAAAACCTTGAGGGGGGGGAGAAATATGGATAGAAATACATATAAAATAAATGGTATTCCTGCCTTTATTTCCTGGTCAGGTGTAAGGGTTAGATAAGACGTGTGTTGGAGTATTGCTGTACCTGCAGAGGTGAGTGTGCTCACGTCTGTCTGGGAAGCCTTGAAAACACACCCAGCCCCTTTCTGGTTTCATCTTTGAGAGGTGAAGCTGGTGCTGTCTCAGAAATCAACGTACAAGGAAAGCATCTGCCTTTGTTTGTTTTAATTAGAACAAGCAACTTCACTGCATGGGCAATAGGCTTGGACCTATCTTATTCAATTAGCATCAAAAATGTTTGAGATCATCACCTGGGAAATGCTGCAAATCAAAGTGGAAATGATATTTTTGTGTTAGTCTGACATTGACATTATACCTGCTCCCTCAGGTGAATCCCCACAGGGGGTTCACTGCAGCTTATTCATGAAGGCTTGTTGCCATCAGGGGTGAAGGCAAAGTTATCAGCTTTATTGGTTGTTTCCTCTTTGATACAAAATCAACCTTTGTTTTTGAAAAGATCTAAAAAAAAAAAAAAAAATCTGTAAAGACTCAGTACTATCCATCTCTTGCCACTAGGGTCTTATTTTGAGATTCACAGATGTATTTCTCAGGAAGCTGCTGAAACACCATTTGAACAACAGCAGAACTTTATTAATTAAATGTGTCAGTTTACAACCAGACCTATTAAAAAGGAACATCTTGTTATTGAAGTACTACTTAATAATTTTCAAAATAGCAAAATATTGTCCCTTCTTCAATGCAGTTCGCTACTGAAAGTAATCTTGATCTTACAAGCTTGTCAAAAAGCGTACTTCTGTTTTTCACTAAATTTCATGCATTTAAGGGATCAGGTGGTCCACATGTGCTGTGCTACGTGCAGAGCTTGGGATTGTTCCTTAGGCAGGACCGAGCAGCTCAGGGCTTCTGGAGGGTTTTGCTCCTTAATGAGAGCAGAAATGGCAGTTGTTGCCCTGAGCATTACTCCGAAGAGCAGAGTCTGTAAGGCATTAGCTAATGTGTTCTCTGCCAGAGCCGTGGAGGCTCCTCTGAGCTCTTGAGATGCTTATTGATCAAATACAGCCTTAAAAACGCATCACAAGCATTTCTGTCCATACTGCATGTAGTTGATCTACATTTCTAGAGCCCTCTGTACCAGGGAGACAGATCCTATTGACTGCGCTTCTTGAAGAGAAAATAAGTTCCCGAATAGGAAGTCGTTAATTATTGTGTTATGTTTGCAGTGCCTCTTTGGGTGTGCTTCCTTCTGTTTGCCTGGCTATATTTTTCCTGAAGAGATTATAGTTAAGGAATACCATCTTTTTGCAGGCAAAGCAACCTTGAAGTTGCAGTTCTCTGGTGTGGGCTGTATGAGCTCGTAGCTCTTGAGTTTGCATGAAGTGTTTCTATTTGTGGCTGTAAAACTGTCAAGAGGAGAAATTGCAATGGCAATAAACTGGAAATGCATTTCACGTTGTCACCTTTGCCCCAGCACATCTACAGTGGCATATAGTCTGGGATTTAACTGCTAATGGCTGAAATGAGAAAATCTAATTGGGAGAGGCTCTTTTTACTGTAGGGATAAAAGAGGAATTGTTTGCTTGCCTGTTGCCCGTCACTTCCTTTCAAGGGAGCTGCAGGAATGACTCCCTGGTGTTCCCCAGGCAAGCAGCCCCGTGTGCAGCTGCAGATCCCCTGGCTGTCGTGAGGGCTTTACAGCTTTTATTGCCAGCCACAGCTGTGGCTGTGTGCTCAGGGATTTGATGCTGAAGTTTACTTGGGACTTCATCTGCCTTCCTGTTAAAGACAGCAGTGCTTGTGTTGATACACATCAGTTGAATACCTTATTCCCACGTCCTCTCTGATGTGCTGGTGGCATTACAGAGCTGCTTGGAAAGGCTGCTGTGGTGGCAGCGTGTCTGCACTGCCACAGCCACAGCAGGAACTGCCTCAGCTGTGCTGGGTTATCAGATGTGAAGGGTTACATCCTCATGATTTATGAGCTGCCCCTGAGGAGCTGCTCTCCGCCTGCAGGCTGTCCTGAGCTGTCACTTTGACAGGGACACGTGGTGGTTGTATCCTCAGCATCCTTTAACGACAAGCTACAATGCCAGCAGAAACACCTGGAAGCATCGAACTGAGCAGTGCAAATGGCATGAGGAGTTGTTTCCTCCCTGCAAGCCCAGTCTCCGTGTGAAAGGAACATGATTATTAACATGTTTTATAGAATCTCACTGCACTAAGCAGAGAGAGTGCAGGAGAAGACCCCAGAAGGCCCCAATGGCCTTTTAACCCCATCTGTGAGTTTATTGGCCTGAATTGGATTTTTGTTGTTCTCACAGTGATTATAAATTATCCATTTCACAGCTTTGCGCACTCTGTTATTTGTTGAACAAATACAACCAGGTCAGAGGCTGAGCTGGCAGCTTCTGCAGCGTGGCACAGGCATAACCAGGAGGCAAACATCCCTGTTTCTGTCAGCTGCAGCACAGTTGGGATTGTGCCCAGCAGGTCCTACTGCTAATTAGGACTGCCAATTAAAGCACTGATGCTCCTAAAGTTAAAATCCAGCCCAACTTGTCTTTGAGGCAGCCAGCTGACATCTCTCCACTTCAATGCAAACCCAGTTTCAATATTTTCATTTTATTTTTACAGAATTTTTTTCATTAAAATTTTCACCAGAGGAAAAACTTCCTAGGTTTTGTTCTTTCTGTGGTTCATACCTTTTCACCTCAAAAGAGGAGGGCAAGCTGTGAGAGAAGTCTTTGAAGGAAAGATGATATATTTTAATTTTTCCGTAAAAGCACAAATTCTTCATTGTTCTCATGGGGATACAATAGCAGCTTTCAAACAGAAGTCACAGAAATGTCGAAATTTTTAAGAATTTACCAGGGATGGTTAACTCTGAAGAGTGTTTGAAGGAGAAAGGAAAAGGCCTCTAGGCAGCATTAGGTATCTGTAGTCTTAATAATTTATTGCTTGTAACCCTCCAGGATACCTGTTATGAGATGAGGAGAGGGCACCATGTAGGGGTGCTCTCATCATATAAACACAGGGGAAACATCTAAGTCAAGGAGCACTGGACAAAGATCCCAAACTACCTGGGAGAGCAGATGTTTGCAGTGCTCCAGGGTATCTTTTCACTATCAATTTTGACAGTAAGCACTAAATTATTGTACAAATGCAAATACACTTCCCTTAAAACTGTCTGAAGGAGCGAAAATGTGAATACCAGTTTCCTTCCTGACCTTCTGTAAAAAACTATCTTTGCTAAACAGTTTGGCCCGTTCAGGATTTTCTGTCCTGGCTGACCAAGTTCAGACAACTTCTGCAATCAATAACTTCATTTAATTTGGCATCAGATGGCTGGGGTAACTTATTTTCAATTTACATTATGCTGCTTTCTGTGGTGCTTTAATCTAATATGTGTTTCAGTGTTCACTCTAATGTTCATTTTGGCATTGTGCTCTGCAGGGAATGATTTCCAATGGATGTTCCAGCTGTAGCCACACAAGCTAAGAATTGGAAAGCTGGTTTGCAACTGGGCAACTGCTGTCTGTGCCAGGGGGCTGCAGAGATGTGAAAACATCTAAATTTGCTGTTCCATCTAGGAACATTTTTCAGAGGGATCTCTTCACTCCAGTATCAATTCTGAAATCGAGTATCTTAAAAGAAATGTGTGGCTGGATGAGCACAGCTTTCCTGCTTTTACTGCTGAAGTGAGCAGAGTTCAGCACTACAAGCTGCCAGCACAGACATAAAGACTCCTGTGGTATTTCCACTCATGGCAGGATTTTCTGGCATCAGTTTTTCTGATGGCTGATTCCTCTTTCCCCATAACTTGCTGTCCTTTCAGGAGATGCAGTTATTCTCATATTCTTGTAATTCTTACATTTTCGGGAATTTCTTCTTGGCCAGAGGATTGCTTCTTTTGCAATTTTTTTTTCAAAGAAAGAAAAACTAACAACCCTGTTTCTCCCGTTCACCTTATGCATAGAGGCTTGCCTCTAGGAAAAAAATAATTTATAGTAATTTATTTCCAATTCCCTTACTCAGTACCTGAGTGCTCTTCTGGACTTTTTTTTTGATTGGCTTTTTTTTTCTCCTTAAGGTTACTTCCTTTGCCTGCATTATAACTTTTTTAGGTAATGCTCTTATCTGTCTAATATCTCTAAATATTACAAATAGCCTGGAAATCAAACGAAGTGGTGGAAGTAGCTGTGTGCCATCTAACCTCTATTCTTTTTAAAAACTGAGTTTTAGTCTTCATTCCATTTGGGGTTGAGATCAGGTACTTGGTGAGCTGTGCTGAATTTATCCTTCATTATGCTATTGTAACTGGGACAAAACCTTTAATCTAAAAATATATTCCCCCCACTCAGCTCTTCAAATTTTGTGTTTTGATAAACTGATGCATTGCAAAAACTTCTTGGCTTGGCTTCTGAGATGTGAAGTGGGACAATCTTCCATTGTATAAATTAATCATAAAGGCACACTAAATTTTCCATTATTTTGTTGCTAAGGGAAATGTTACAGGGACTGGGAAGGTGTGTGGGCAGAGGGGTGGTGGATGGCAGCTCCTGTGGGTGAAGAGGATGAATGTGCCCATTCAGGTGACCACAGCCAAGGGAGCTTCTCTGTGGATTTTCTGGCAGCTGGGATTGCCCTGGCAGGCAAGGTGAAGCCTCCACAGCCTCTCAGAGTGGTGTTAAAGTCTGTCAGAACCTGCTCTTTTGAATTTTATGTCTGTGTGTCCTGTGTGAAGATTGAAGTGAGGGTAGTTTGAGCTGGGAGAAAAGCTGAAAGCTCGTTCTGTGCTCATGAGCTCATCATTTAACTGGGTTATGCTTTGCTGACCTGCGTTGTTGCAGGGGGTGGTTGTTCAATTTTCCCCTAATGAATTGGCAATACCAAGATGACAGGAAATCCACTCAGTGTGTGTGAAGTTCAGATCTGTGAGGAGCCATTTGAATATGTACTGAAAGATAAAGTCACTTCTGGCGATGAAGTGCATCAGATAAGATGAAATGCGTTTTAGTCAAAACTGTGTCAGAGAAATCAACAGTCCTTCATGTTAAAGGTTAAATATCTGCTTTTGCTCCAGCAGTATCAAAGTGGCTCTTTAGAGACTTTCATGGAAGCCTCATCTTCAGAGCAGCCTTCTTTCCCTTTGATTGCTGGGTCATTCCATAGTGACCTTTTAGCACTGGATCCCCAGGACACAGAGAGACACAAATGATGCTGTCCCTCATTGTTCACTCTTGACATACTTTCTTTTATCTCTTCTGTGGGGAAAGAAGGGATGAAATGAAAGTTTGCGATGTAAATCAGATCTAACAGACAGTATGTTTGTACTTGTTGCCTTCCCAATGCTATTGATGATCGCTAAAAATATATGCAAATTTATTCCAGACTTAAGTGGACACTTTTTTTTTTTTTTTTTTTGCCATTGCCATTGTGGCTCCAGACCTACTGAGCAGATTGGCATTTTAGATTTTTACTTCTCATTCCATCAGGAGAACAAAATCATTGAAGGATCATGTAGTTGGTTAAGGAAGCAAAGGAACATTTTTCAATTGTGTTATACTTCTATTCTTAAGGGAGAAGTGACTAATAAAGGAGCATTTGCCTCGCCTTCCTTTTCAGTTTTCATCACAGGAATTTTATGAAAAGTTGTGCCAATAATAAAGATGGGGAAAATTATAGGGAAGTGTTTTAACTTTTCTGAAATTGCTTTTCTGCACCTTTTTCTCTAACTTTATTTTCTCTACGCAGACAATTTTGCATGTGTGCAGCAATAATTGAGAACGAGTTTTTGCAATAGCTATTCGTATTTTTCAGCTCTTATCCTTCTTGATGAATCATAAATGTTTAGTTATGGGACTGTCCACACTTATATTTCAGGTATCTCCCACTTCAAATTATTACATTCAGTAATGCCCATTTGGGTTTTTCTAGAACTATTCCAATTCATGATTTCATAACACCTTATGTTCTCTGATGCTGTGAGATAAAATTCTCCCCACCCTCTTTTTTCCCCTTGGTGCTTGCTCAGTGATGAAGGACATTTGCCTTTGTAGTCACTGTTATATAAATATTCCAAACTGTTTATTTTTCCTTCTAGCCAGGATTATTGCAGCAGTTCTGAGGAAGTTTGCAGACCTGTCCATTGCTGAGATGAGTCAGAGCTCGGTAGTTCTGCTCCCCTGCGCTGGCTGGAGGTGCCTGGTCTGTGACCAGTTCATGGCAGCTCTGAACCTTCTCTCAAAGCATTCCAGCTTTGATAGTTCTCTCTCAGCTCTCTAATATTTCTTACCACAATGTGACAAAGCTTTTCCCTCCCTGGTGGCTGCACTGAGCTGACAAGTGAATTGTTCATTTGTAGGTGACTGAGGCTTGCAGGAGGCTCTGAGCCTCTCTGGGAGCGTGGTCCGTGCTGGCGTGGGGAGGCTGTTCTGCACTCAGGGTGTCACCTCAACAGCAGCCTGCTCAGCTGTGCAGCACACTGCGGTTTTGCTGCCACAAGAATCAACACCTGGGGCTTGCCAGACTCTGTAGAAAGAACAGGGAGAGCTGGAGCTCCGGGCTTCCCAGTCCTGTCTAGAGAATGAGACAAGGATGGGATTCTGTGTCCAGCACCCAGCCTGGCTTTTCCATTGGAGCCCAGCAAAACAGCAGCTGTGGCTTTCCTCACACACACATGGCAGGAAGGAAAGTCCTCTGTGTTCCCAGCAGCCTTCTGGCCTGCACACATCTCTGCCCTGCCTTCCTCCAGGGCTGATCTCACTGCCAGCCTTGCAAACAGCTCAGAAAGGGTCACATTTTTGGACTAGCCCAGATTTTGCTGTCTCCATTTTTGGAAACGCTAATTGGGAAGTGTTTATAGTTATCTGAAAGTTCTTAAAATTTTGGAATGCCAGAAATTCACCTCCTAGTGATGGAAGAGTTGGGTGCCCTAAAATCTGAGAGTTTCACTTGGGGCTTGTTCCTCCCTGCCCACGCTGCAGGGGCACAGCGTGTTCTGGAGCTTTGCAGGAACAGTACTTCTGTAATCAGCACACGATGAAGAGATGATTAAGCCTTGAGAGGTTATAAGAGTTATGTTGGAAATGCATAAAATATATTCTGAATATAAGTTTGTATTTGTGGACCAAGGGTTTTTCAGGGCAATCAATTTTTGATTTACAGTTGAGACACTGGGCAGTGACTGACAGCAGAACCTTCAGCTCTCAGCATCTGTCAGGAAAGTACCTCATGTTTTTAAATTGATTTGTGTAATGGGATTTGTTGTGACCTTATAGAAGTAGTTTGGAAAAAGTCCTCAAAAGTAAAGCCTTCTGCATCCTCAGAACCTGTTCCACGTGTGAGCACTGCACTGATCCCAGACTCCTGGGAAACTGGGGAGGTGCTTCCATAGCGAGTGAGTGAAACTCTCTGCTTTGTCTTTTTGGCCCAAGGTTTTACTACAGTGCTCAGTAACTAAGGAGGCAAACTGCACGTGAAGAGTGTAATTTCTGAGGTAGCACAAGGCTTTTGCCCTGGGGTCTTTAGCAAAGAGCTCTTTTTCCTTTGTATTTCTGACTGAGACTGTTTTGACAGAAGAATAGCTGACTCTTTATATTTTCTCTGTGTTTAACAGCATGTGTTTTATGTGCTTGCATTTCAAAACTGTAAATCCCAGAATAAACAGACGACAAATTCCAGAGTGTGTTTTAAGTTGTCTGGTTGCAGCAGTGTCTGTACCCACGGAGAGAGCAGCACCTCCCAGTCCCTGAGCCATGAGCATCCTCTGAGAGAGGAAGAGTCCTTCCTTCCCCACAGATAACTGCAGATGTCAGCGTGTGAGGCTGGGCTCTATTGATTTTGGTAATTGTCTGCTGTACATCAGAAAGCTACAATATCCTGAGGGTACAGCAAGGAGGTTTGTGGGATTTTTTTCCACTGTGAGCCTACCCAAAGGACACAGATTTTTGTTTTTGCTCTCTATACGGGTAAAGATTGCCTCTGAAGTGCTGCATCAAAGCCTATCATTTAGAAAATTCTGATCTTATGTTGAGGGCTGCAGGCTTGGGCAGTGCCCCAGCACCCTCTTGGCTCTTTCAATTTAATTACCCCCAGTGCCAGGTAGCCATCCATGTTTTATTTATGGATTGAATTTGTGACATCGCCCACCAGATGTTTAGTGATTTTCTGCATATTCAATTATCCATTTAAAGGAAGGAGGAGACCAAATTTTGAGCACTGGTGGAGCTAATCTGACTTTTAAGCTGAAGGCTGAACCAACTGAATTTTAGGGAAGAGGGGAAAAGAAAAAGAACTGATGGCCCAACTATTTTTTTAATGGTTGCATGAACCACCTCTACTCTGAATTAACCACTTCACTAAATTTCAATTAGATTACTTGAATGGTGACTGTTGGGATAAATATCCTTGAAAGAAAGCAATAAAGAACAGTAATTAGTGACAGGAACTTCACTTTTTCATGACAGCAGGCAAAACCCAACAACTTCATTCTCTCCTGGGATTCACTTGGTTTAATGTGAGATGGACACAGGTTTCTTTAGTGCCACATTTTTCGTATCTGATTTAGAGTTCTGAAAAAGTTAGGGCTCTGTTGATTGATTATTTGTGAATAAACTTTGAATTATGATATGCATGAAAGCTTGTTGGGGCTTTTTTTTCCTGTAAGTAGTCAAAATGTGATATGTCCAGGTCTTGCTCCATTCTGTGGGTATGAAAGGCTTTATCAACATAAACTGATTGAAGCTTAGTAGAGTGTGTGACTCCAAAACTTCATAGCAACAGAATCCACAACTGGTGCATCCTGATATAAGGTAATTGAAGCTGATGCTGTTGTACCTGTTTGTGCCACAATACATTCATTTTTTTAGCTGCCTTTCCACGGAGACAGGCCCCAACTGTTGGTGGGCAGAGCTGTGCCAGGCTGTCAGCTGCAGCCCATCAGATCCTCTCAGCAGTGCTGCCCAGATGCTCTGTGGCTCTGCAGAGGCTCAGCAGGCAGAGCTGGCAGTGCCTGGGGCTGCACAGCCCGTGGGGGTGGCAGGGTGGACTCTCCCACACCACCCAGCAAAGCCAATGGGGTGGCTGTGTCCTTCCTGCTCCTCTGACTTCCCATGGGATGCGCAGAGATGCTGGGAAGGGAGGCTGTGTTGTTGGAACGGAGTGGCTTTGGTTTCCTGTGTCATTCAGGTTAGGTTGGAGCTGAGGCGCCACAGCTTTTTCCTCTTGCTGTTGTAGGCTGCTGCTCTGGTGCAAGCAGTAAAAATCTTACAAGGTTTTGGGTGCAGATGAGGGCAGTAGTGCAAAATAAAGTTTTATCTTTCTTTCTGAAGTTTGCATATGAATTTCTGGCAGTATAAGAATGCCTTTTCTTTGGCTGGGATCTGCTGCTGTAAAGTGATTGTCCTTCCAAATGGCCTCCTCTTCTTGTATGTGCATTTTCACCACCTTCATTTGTGAAACATGCGTGCACCTGCCTTCCAACTTGCTTTACAGTGCTTCTGAGAAGGGATCCCTGCAGGACATTGCTTCGTCTCCTTTCTCTACTGAATTTGTTTCCCACTCCTTTTGTGTTCCCTGCATTCTTAAGAGAACGGATTATCTCATTCTTCCATTTTTAGGTAGATGGGGTAAAAGGCTTAAACTTTTTCACAAGTTCTTTTCCTCCTGCTGTGCTCCAGATACACAAATAATATGTTTGGAACTGTGAATCATAAAGAAACATTTTCTATCATATTTAAGTGGGATTTAGGTAGCTCTATGAGATATGCTCCAGTATCTTGCTTTGTCTTATCAAGGACTTGACCTCCACCTTCACTGTTTATTTTTGGAAAGAGAAGTAAAACAAGGGTGTGTGTATAAAACTGGTGAACATTTTCAATCTCCTTTAATATTTTAAATAAAATAATTGTCTATTGTGGTTTCAATTCTAAGTTCTCTGTTGTAATTTCTGTTGGTTTTGGAGATCATTTCACATCTCAAGGTATTTATTACCCATACTGAGAGCAAAGATGCGAAGATATCAGGGCAAGACATTTTGTAGATTGGTTTCTCCTGCTCAGTATTTTTTAACAGCATCCCTTAAAATAGAAATGCAAAACTATGTGTCCTACTTTCCCCTCACTAAAATAGATGCCTTTTGTTAATTTTAGATACAGCAGAGCAGGATATGTAATTAATGATATCAAAGAATCCATATGATATTCAACAGGGTCCTAACATCAAGGACAAAAGAAGTCTGACAACAGCTGTCCCTAATGATTTGGTTTGTAAAATGTTTTATTTCAGGAAGTTGGATGCTTTCATCTACGATGCAGCGGTGCTGAATTACAAGGCTGGAAGAGATGAAGGCTGCAAACTTGTCACAATAGGCAGCGGGTACATCTTTGCCACCACTGGCTATGGGATTGCTCTGCAGAAAGGATCACCTTGGAAGAGACAAATTGATCTCGCCCTCCTGCAGTTTGTGGGAGATGGTAAGGGACCAAGATTTTTCCCTTTCTTTTCCTCCTCTGTGTGTGAGCAGTTAATTCAGTTTTAGGAGCTCTGAGCCCGCTAGTACTGTTCTCTTGAAGTCTTTAAAATAAAAAAAAAAAAAAAAAAAGGTAAAACAAAGTAAAATTACTTCTTGGCGCTGAGACAAGAGTTGTCTTCCACTCGATTCTAACTCACCTCACTGCCAAGGGCATCGGCCTCTATTTTCAGAAAGTGTTTTCATATACATCACAAAGTAAAGCTGGCCTAAGTGTTGAGAGTGTTTATACATTTATTTATTTATTTCCTTTATTTTTGTCTCTGAGCAATTCCTTGGTAGATGAGTTATCTTTCAGCTGTTGAGTATGACTGTTCTGCTATTAAAAAGTGTTTAGCTCAGTTCTGAACTGTGGGTGATCTCTAATCTAGGATGGATTCATTTAAACTTCTGGTAAAAGAATGCCTGCGAAATCAAATTAGGGTGACTTGCTTTATTGTACTTCAAACAAATATTTTTCATTATAACGCAAAATAGAAGAGCTCTAGGTCCTCTTGGCACTTCTGCCCTGCAGGAGAAAGTTGCTGCACATCTCTGATATATTTGAAAACAGCAATGATGACTCAGTCTCCACATAGGGTATGAACTCCTTTTTGATTCTAGAAAGCTTTGTGTTTCACATGTGCGAGCAAATAGAAATATGGTAATTAAAATTTTTCTGTGGTATGATTGATTAGATCCTCTATCAGATTGGAATATGGTGTGTATTACATAACATTTATTTTGTTGGTTTTTTTTTACATACATGTGTGTTGACTTTGCATTTCTCTGTCAGTGAAAGAGAGGGCTTTATCAAAAGATAAGTATGGGTTTAATGTCACCAGTAGCAAGCAATTGTGGGTAAGAATGGTGAATTTCAGTGTAATAAGAATGGCAGAGAGCAGGACTTAGCATAGTCTCCTGTTCCATAAACCCCAGGACATTAATTTTCATGGGGCAGACAATGAGTGTGTTAGGTTTCCAGCACATGGATTTTACTCATGTTATAACACTAAACAACTGGAAGAGGTGTCATCATCAAGACTGATGCATTTTGTCTGGTGTATATATGGAAATAATGGTGTCATCATATCCATCTGTTGGATTTAGAGAGGCTCATGGAAGAAACCTCACTTAGGTGAAGGAATGACTAGGTGACCTGCAATGGCTGCCTTTCAAACATTCACATATTCTTGAATATTATTTTCTCTTTGTGTAAGGCTGTTAAGAATTATTAGGTGCTATAACTCTGACTCATTTTTAAAAGAGGAATTTGAATCGGAGAAGTTGAATTATTGGTCCCATACTAAAGAAGAAAAAGCTTCTGTAGCCTGAAGGAGGATCTGAGTTGTCTTTCTCATTGTGGGCTAACCCCTCTAGATGTAGCCAGAGCAACACTTGGGGTTTCATTCCTTTCACTTTTCATTTCCTTCATGCTTACTCCTTCAGCATTTTTTGATACTTCTCATCCAACACAAAAAATTAAATCACAGAGAAAGAAAATAAATGAAATCGAAGGGAAAGCACTTGAAGGTGTTTAAGAAAAGGCTCATCAAAATACTGGAGGTGCTGCATTTTTATGCTGCACTTTGACTCTGAATATCAGGTAAAAACAAAGTGGGAGCAAAGTGTGAAAAGTCTTACCCTGTGCTTACCCTTTGACCTGGGACTTACAGAGCATACAAATGCTTATACCTTTAACCCATTTTTAGTTGCTTAAAATAATACAAATGAACTATCTACAAAACTCAATATTGTAACTTAGAGAATAGCAGTAGATACAGGGAACACCCAGGTGAACAAAACCTCATTATGAAATGTCTGCACCCTTGCTCATCTTGCCCAGAAGATAAGCAAACATTTTGAGTGCACAAACCACAGGAATTGTGAATACATTTATGGCTTTTTTTCATTACCATTAGAAGTTACTCTGAACAACCCAGGAATGCTAAAACATTTATTTTCTCTTGTGAATGTTCCCTAAATTTGTTCAGAAAATGGTGTGGGCTCTGGTAAAGGATGGTAGTTGGACATATATGATGTGTAGAAATTAGTTATGTTTCTTTTAGTCCCAGAACTGTTTGATACTTTGTCTCACTTTATTGTCTCATAGGTCTAGATGACCATTTTCAGGAAAAAAAAAACCCAACTACCATTGCATTTCCACCAAATGTGAGGGAAAAAAAAGAAAAAAAAACCAACAAAAAGGCCCTAATAATGAAATTTCTTCTACTGAGTTACAAAGTACATTGCAGGTGAACTGGAACTAAACACCAAGAAATTAAATGTAAAGAGTAATTGCCCAGAACTAGCTCGACCTGATTTTGTAATCCATGTCTAACTTCAGTAGTCCAATGGATAATCTTTTTAGCTGTGAACTTACATAACTCTGTTTTGGTGAACTAGAAGGGATGAACCCAGAGTTCAGACCAACACCATTTTGCTGTATCACTAAAAATCTCTTTGAAGTTCTCTAGACTAAAAGCAAGTATGGTTGGGGGGAAAGTTTCATCCTAAGAGAGTACTCCTGGGAAAGCCTCAGTGGAGCCTGAATGAGGTTGTTTAAATAAATAGGCAAACACAAACGGAGGCAGAAATCTTCTTTCACATGTATCCCTTCTGTAGAATATATTATTCTCAAAGACTAAGCCTGTAAAACAGCAGAGCCCCAAGAAGTATTGAATTATTCTTCAGTATGTGTAATAGGGCATTCATCAGGGTATGGAATAATTTCAGTGAATGATTGTAAACCTAATGAGTTCCATAACTATGAGAAAAAAAAAACAAAAACCTTCTAATGAGTTCAACAAACACAATTTCTTTATATGAATAATATGTTAATAAGAGGAAAAACCTTTTTGGATTTTACTATATACTTGGATAAGACCAAGTAATTTGTGTAGAAGTATATCTGATTGCACATACAAAAAGCCATGATCTCATCTCTTTTTTACATTTACCCAGTACTGAAATGGCCTTTTGAAATGTATTTTACTGCTTCCAATTTCCTCTGCACGTGTCTTTCTCCTGTGATTTTTCTCATTTGATTTTTTTCCTAGCTGGTTCTATATCATTCTCCTATCTAAACCAGTTCACTTACACATTGAAGCGAATTTTTTGTGCAGTGGATAGGAACCTCTTCCCTCTTCCTCGCTGATGTAAAACATCCAACTGAAGAACTGGTTGTTCATGCAGGGGCATCTTTTCATACTTCTCAAATCATGATGCTGTTTCTGCATTAAAGCCAATGACTTTGAACCCTCTTTTTAATCTTGTTGGCACTGGAAAAAAAGTGAACTAAATACAGAGGGATGTAGGCTTGCGTTAGGGATAACTTTGAGCTCTGACTGTGTGGTTTATTTATATGTTTCTACATGAATAGGGTTCCCGTCCTGAGGATAGCTCTGCTGGGTGGACCAATCACACTGACAATTATCAATCACACCGTGAGGGCAGCTCTGAAGTACCAGTGTAAGGAAGCAGGCTACAAGATGCCAAATTTGTTACTCTAACAAAGAGGAAAAGAGACAGAGGAAAGAAGGATGGGAATGAGTTTCTGAGGAGTTTAAAGAATAGCTACTTAATTGTCTCAAAAGTATAATTATGCTCAAAAGGTTTCATCCCTTGGTCTGTGAAAGTTCACATAGGTAGCCCTGCTCATGGGAAGTTGAGACGAATAAGCAGTTGTTAGTATAAGATTAATTGCTTTGGAACTCGGAATCTTTTTAACAGAAAGAGTTTGGAGTTGCTTTTTCTTTTGTAAGGGATATGAGTGAAGTGCATTTCTAGCAAATTTCTGGTTTTGTTCATCTTGCTATCTGTACAGCACATCTCATTATCTGCGAAAGCTTTGAGTTGATGATTAGCATCTGCAGCTTTGCTTAAGATAGTTGATCATTGAGATGATTCTCTAAAGCCCAGTGGTGGCTGTGCTGCTTTTTTTTGTCCTGCTGTGGTCAAGTTTCACAAGATGAAACTTCCATTGTTTTTTAACAGAGAAGTAAAAATATTTCCACTGAGACACAGAATCTCAATCTTCTGTTGAGAAATAGAAGCACCCAGGAGTTCAGAAGCAGCTAAAATGATACGGCTGCTAAGAAACAGCACCATCACTTTGTTTGGATCTTCCACCCACAGCCGCAGGAATGTGTCAGAACAGAGATGCCGTGCGCTGAGGCATCGCATGATGCTTTCATTTCTTCTCTGAACCTCTGTAGGAGCAGCTGGGCAGGCTGAGGCCCCCAGCAGCAGCCTGGTACCTGGGTGCTGTCACTGCTGTGTGCACACAGCTCTGCCAGCAGTGGGCTGAGGGCCCAGGCACAGCCTGTGGGGTTCAGCAGCTCTGGACGCAGCTTTTGGGGAGGCACCCGTGTTCCTCCAGCCCCCACAGCAGGAACTTTAGGGCAGCTGTCTGCAGGCCCGGGGGTTGCTGATACTCTGGCTTAGGCTGCACGTGCTAGTTAAAGAGTGGTACTTTTTCTAAAATTATCCCACAAAATCATTTGGGAGGCACTGTTTCTGAAACCCATAGCACTGTGTCTCTTTAGGATTTGGTGCAGAACCAGTGGTGCATAGAAAGTGAGGAGAATTTGGGTTATTTAGGTTTCTCTTTCTTTTTTTCTTTCAGTCTTTCTCCCATCTCTGTTTTTTCTTCTGCCTTTTTTTTTTTTTTTTTTTTTTTTTTTTTTTTTTTTAATTGTGAGAAGATGAGATTACTGAACTACAAATGACAAAGCTGCTTCAGAATTAAGAGAGTAAGAGGGGTTCTGACTGTGAATGGGATGGAGAGAAAGACAGCAAGGAGCCTTTAGCTATGAGGGATGCAGCAAAATAGAAGGATAAAACACTCATGGCAGCAGAAATGGTTGGATACAAGGAACAGAAAAAACTGAGTAAAGAGAGTAATTTTGGGGAGGAGTGGGGAACACCAGCCAGCTGACCAGGTTATGAATTCACTCATCTGAGGTATTTGTGATGTATTGCACTACCTGCAGATTAAGAGCTCAGTTCAAAAGATAGGGTGGGAGGAGATCTCCAGAAAGAGGGCAGATGGTGTAGTTGTATTAAGCTCTTAACCCTTGAAGCTGAAAACTTTAAAGCAATTAGAGATTCAGAGACATAAAGAAGAAAACTGGTTCTGGTCTGAGTTTCCACAGAGTCTGTTATCCCTTCTTAATAACTTTGAGTTCTGGTTAATCTTCATGTGCTTTTAGGGCAGCTTAGTACACTAAGAATTGTTTTCCTGGGTGGATAATTGCTTTCCAGTCCTTACGGGTAATAGGTAACTGTGAAAATGAGATTTGTCCCTTTACATCTAGAAGGGGAAAGCTCTTTGCTTTTTTTTTTTTTTTTTTTTTTTTTTTTTTTTTTTCATATTTTAGCATAAGCCTTCCAAATCACTGTCTAGATTATAAGGAAGTGTAGCAGTGTGACTCACACGGGCTGTTAAAGCCCAAGAAGGAAATACGTATGTGATTATAAGGACATATTTTCAGTGTGTGCTGCTCAGGCAGAATACACCCACAATCACAGTGATTTTCTGTTTATATATTTAGTGTCCTCCTTAAGCAGTGGGTGGAACAAATGTGACTGAAGAGTGTGAGTGTATAAGTGGAGGGCGTTTGTGTAGCTGAACAAGAGTTAGAGGGATTGTAATATTGAAAGTCGTGCTTAGCAGTTCTGTTAATTCATCCTTAACTAATGGGGACATGCAGAGTGAAGTCATTAGCTCACAGTAAGTTTATTGCTGTCAGTCATCTGTGTTCCTCTTGCTATTTTTACAGGGGGAAATAACTCAGAAAATAAGAGTAAGAAAGATTGTTTTGGGGGATCCAGGCTGAATTTGAAAAGTTGCTATGCTTTTATATAATCTCTTCTCTGAAACATTCCATATGGATCATATAACTGGGTCAAATTGGAATTGATGAGCTTATTCAACCAAATGCACATCAACCCATTTGGCTGCTGACCCCACTATCCGTGGGGAAACACCCTTTTATTTTAGAGTCCCCAAGTGGTGGGGTGTTATCCTTCTCCTCTGTCACTTAGGGGGAGTTTTGCCAGAGTAAACATGGAACGGTCTGTCCCTGAATTTGAAAACTACCTTTCCTCCAGCCTGAACAAGCAGGTGATTCTGTTAGTGCCTCCAGGGTCTTTTGGAGATGGTGGCCTACATCTGACCAGTGTGAGTGTACATATTTAACCCTCCTGTTCATCATCTCCACTCAGTACATGCCAGTTTGCTGTGTTGGCTGCTCAGGCTGAGCCTCAGGGTAGCGCTTTGCACGAGGGCCACCGCCCCTGACACTGTCAGCAGCAGCCAGCTCCTTTGGCACCTTCTGCTGTGACACATGCACTGACATCTCCTGCTGGTGACCTGGCCCGTGCCTTATGCAAGTCCCAGGGAAGTGCTGACACCAGAGGTCTGCTGTACTTAACCAGCAAAGCACCAAGGGTGCTGGGCTGCAGCTCTGCTTTCCCCACTGGGACAGGGCATCCTTTCCTCCTTGGGCCCGGGCACACTCCTGCAGGATGTGCAGGCTGCACAGAGCAGGGGTGGTTGCAATGCATGACACAGCACAATAGAGGGGAGAATTAATTTTTCCAGACAGCTTTCACTGATGCAAGGCAATGTTTTTTGGAGTCAGGGGTGGGTGCCAGCTGCAGGTGCTGATACAGCCTGGCAGCCTGGTGCAGGTGTACCCAGCACTGGGGGTTCCAGTGCTCAGGTGGTTGCAGGTGCCTGTGTGCCACAGAAACAAAAGGAATCTGGGGAGACCAGTAACCCCCCTAAAAGAGTCCTGGAGAGCTGACACATCTCAGGAGCCAGTGACACAGGCTGCAGAGGGGCAGTGTGTGTGTCAGCTGGGCACCAGGGAGAGGTGGCACAGCCTGCAAATCCTGCTGAGGGCCCTGATGAGGAAAAGCATGTAGTCCTACCCTTTAGACTGTATCGTTTCTGTGTCTGGATTATGAAATTTTTATTGTGACAAAATTGTTTGGGGGACACAGTTTATCAGTGCTTCCCAGGGTGATAATGTGTGAAATAGGCCAGAGGAGTTTATGTAGAAGGAAAGGCCCTTGTGGGATATTCAGGCCTAATGGCCAACTGGCACATTTCTGTGCAAATAGCAGCCAGAGCAGAGAGTTCCATAGCCACAGGAACAAACCCAGGAGGAGCACAAGGGATCTGTTTGCACTGTAACCTAAACCCTCTGTAAATAGTGCTGAATTACCAGGGAGAGAGCTGGAATGTTGCAATTTATTGGAGTGTGTTTTGAACGAGTACTGCAGACACTCAACATTGCTTGAACTATGAATTTTTCTAGCACTTGCTTATGCTCATTTTTACACTATAAGTGAAGCAGATCTTTTATGATACAGTGCTATAGAATTTTTAAATATCTCTTAGCATAGGAATCATGTAGTCATTTGTGAGTTTTTCAGGTTAAATAGATTGTGGATGTGTTAAACAGAAAATAAACGCTGTATTTTTTTTTTTTTTCGTATACACTGTGAGTCTTCATTTTCTGGTGTTGTGCTAGTGTCATGATGTACTTAGCTGCTGAGATCTGCAGCTGTTCATTTACACCTTAATCTAGTCCACACATGAATGAAGGTAGGAAATGATTGTGGCATTACTTTCCTTTAGTGAGTGCCTGAAGTGAAAACAAAGCCCCTTAAAATAAGTCTGATTAATATTTATGAGTAACTTGAGACCCCCCTATTAGATGCAGACTTGAACTCCATTAACACTCAGTTCAGTGATGCCTGGCATTTATGGATATTGAGGTTGCTGACTTAGATTTCCAAGGTCTGTTTTATGAAATATTTGGAGCTCCCACTTGCTAATGAGTATTGTGCACACACAGGGATGAGTGAACTCTCCAGTGCCTGGTAATCACAAATTGCTGGCCTTTCAATTGCCAAGTAAAATGTATTGCTATAGGTGTCATCACCCTACACATTCAGCTCACAAGTCAGACCACCCCAAAGGATTTGAAAGACAACATCCCTCCAAATGGACTTTGTCCTTTTAAATTAATTTATTTTCTGAATCATATTATAACTAGCCTCAACGCTCAATGTTTTGAATTCAAACTCCAGGCCAAGTTTGGAAGTGACAGATTTTAATAAGGAATGAATTGACACCCCAGATAAAAAAGTTTCTTATGCCTGAGGATTTTGTAATAAAAATGTTATGGCTTCTGTGAATATCTTGGTTTAAAGTGTAATGGGCAGGAAAAGCAATAAGAAGATTGGGCATTTTTGCCAGTTTTATAGGGTCAGCTATGCTGAAGTGTTATTACAGTTAAATTATTACTAGTTTTGTCTGTGTGTCTGTGTGTACATACACATACATATAAATAAAAATATATGCTGGAAATGGTAACTGCTTTATATGGAGAGACCAGAATTATCAGCCTAATATGCCTGTTCCCAGATAGCATCATTCCATAGATATGACAATCCAGTGATTCACAGGGCTTTGCTATCTATAAAAATGTGGATTCCTTTGGGGCATTAATTAACAGTGATTGCTGTCATTGTCAGATATTATGGAAGGGATATTGCAATAGCAGGATCTGCAAGGCTCTGGGATGTTTTGTTCTTCTTTACTTGCCAGGGCACTGTCATTTATCTTGACTCCAAAAAGCTTAGTTCATTTCTGTAGGGATGTTTTTGGAAAGGTTGCTGGATTATCAATAGTTACTTCAGATGTACATGCCAAAGGGAAAGGAACACAGAGGAAACAGTAATGAAAAAGAGGTTTAAATTCCTTCGTGAATTTTGTTATGAATAGTGAAAGGGCACAGCAGTCAAATCAAATTGATGTCTGACAATCATGGGAGATGTGAATTTTCCTGTGGGAAGTAATGAGATCTGATTGGCAGAGCTTCAGCTACTAATGCACAAACCAGAAATATTGCTCTCTCTTTGGACTTTGGTTTTTTTCCCTTCTATAGCCTCTGTGAGTTTTATTCATAGACCTTGGGGAGGACTTGAAAGAGAGATGAGGGAAACAGTCCACTGAGGTTTAGCAGAACAAAAGAAATCCAAATGTTCTAAGATATGGAAATGCAATAATGAACCCCAATTATCTATGTGTGCAATATCTATACTGTTACAATTAATAATTTATTGTCCCAATGTCCTGGATTAGAAGATTTTTAAAGATTCATTAGGATTGACTTTCTTCTTTGGGATGCTCTTAGGTATTTTGAAGATTGAGCACTGTAATTTGGGAGAAGACACATTGCCTTTTGCAGATGTAGAGGTTCAATTCGTGCTTCAAACACAAAATTAAACTTGGAATTAGCTAGAGACCGAATAATCCCTCATACAAATTTGTGAAATGCCTTTGCTAAAGTGCACCAGACCTGTCCTTTCGACTTCAGTTTTTCATTCACGTTCTCTGAGAAGCAGTTTCTCCATCACAGTCTTGTGTTCCATTTCCAATTGGAACTCACATCCAAATTATCTGTGGGCTGCAGCTTTCCTGGTGCCCTGGCACTCTGTCCTGCAAAATGCTTTTGCACAGCAGGTCATTGATCTTCTAGTCTAGCTTGAAGGTAGCTGAAATGTCAATATAGCTTCTAGCCATTTTTTTCTGTTCTTCTTTTTCCAGTGGTGTATGAATTATAATACTGAAAATGTATTCCCTGATCACTGGCTAAGGATTAGGGATTTGTACCATGGAAATTCTTCCCAATATTGAAGCCATATTGTAAACTGGAAAACACACCAAGAGAGCTAATACTGTCCTTTTTGGCCCTTTGCATTGCCTGCTGTATTTTCTAGAAACAATGAAGTTTATGACATTAAAAATTATAATATAATTACTCAGCTGACTATATCCCAAGAGAGTAAAAAGGCCTGTAAGCCCATGCAGTGCTTCACTAAGAACAACACTAAATGTTTGAAAATCAGTAAATCATGCAAAATGAAAAAAACTAATTTTGGCAGGAACAGTTGCAGTTTCTTGCCCACCTCTGTCCACGTTGGCAGTAGCAGCCACTGCTAGGTGACAGTGTCCTTCATCTGAGGCCAAATCTCATCAGTGAAATACGCATTCAAAGTTAAGAATACACAAGAGAGGGAGGGAGTGGATTTGCTTCATTAGCTTTAAGTAAATGAAGTGTTTTAATGGCAGTAAGGATGTGGCAGAGCCAGAACCAGAAATGCTCCATTTGGGGCATGTGATGAGACCATTTGTGTTCCTGTTGCTGCCCAGGAAGCTGGAATGGCAGCAGCAAAAGGGAATAGATAACCAGAGATGAATGCAGAGACCAGATGTGTCAGGAGAGCTTCAGCCACAACATGGCAGATTATTTGAAAGCAAGAAGTAAGGTTATCATGGATCAGATGGGAAGGAACAAACTTCTCGTGGCACATTCTAAAAGAATGGCAAGAATTTGTGAAATTTGTCTTGTGATGTTAAAGGGAAGGGCCAAAGGGATGGGTCAGAGTGGATCAGGGAGGTACAAGTGTAATCAGTGGAGAGGAGGGGGCATGAAGGGGTCTGCTTGAGTGTCAGGATGCTTCTTTGATGAGTTCTCTGTCTGATCACAACAGCCTGTCCCAGCTCTTTCCTAACTCATTCCACTCTCCATAACAAGTGCTAATAGTTAGAGCAAGCAGAAGAAAGTTCTGTCTAAACCACAGATCCCGCTTTCTAGAGCATCCAGCTTCCCACGTAATTTATGAAATCTGAGGACATCTGAAACTAGGGTGCTGTGAGTTGAAATCTGCTATATTTGCAACTCCTGGCTAGATAAGTCTGCAGTGCTCCACGAATGAAGCATTAAATGGTGCTGTATTTTTAAACTTGCAAAGGCTTTCGAATACTGTGAGCAGTGATTTTTGCATTTTAACTGGTTTGACTCCTTGCTCTCCCTAGGGGAAATGGAAGAGTTAGAAACCCTGTGGCTGACTGGTATTTGTCACAACGAGAAGAATGAAGTCATGAGCAGCCAGCTGGACATCGACAACATGGCAGGAGTGTTTTATATGCTTGCAGCAGCCATGGCACTCAGCTTAATAACCTTTGTCTGGGAGCACTTATTTTACTGGAAACTTAGATTCTGCTTCACCGGAGTCTGCTCAGATAGGCCGGGATTGCTGTTCTCCATCAGCAGGGTCAGTACTACTTTAATTTTTCCCCTTTAGGCAACAGGAAAAATAAACATTACCTCCCTAAAACATTATCCTTCCTGTTATTCCCACCTGGACATTTAAAATACATGTTAGAGCAGCAGTGTGGTGCTCTGGAATAGTCAATGGGCTTAGGATGTGCTTGCACTCCTTGGGAAGTCCTAATCCACTGGACTGTTTAGGGTATGCATTATCATATGCCAGGATAATCAGTAATCCAATGCTGAAAACAAATACAGTAAGGGGACATTTTGATGAAGAAATGGTAGATGCAGGAAATGTATTAATTTCCACATTAAAAATCCAAACAAAATAAATACTAATTTGATAAGAGACATTAGCTCTCAGCTTTGTGCATTTCTTAAGCAAGAGGATTTTAAGTTACAAAAATACAGTGGAATATTTTTGTAAGCTTTTCTTGACAGCAAACTTGAATAAACGGTATGAGAAAAGGTCAAACACAGCTATCATTTATGTCTGGTTAGACATTAAGGCAAGTTTTAATGATTACTTTACCAGACCCAAAGGGGATTTACACATGCAAGAAACTGATACTTGTAAAAAAAAAAAAGGAAATGTGGGCTTATTCTTATGTTTTTGACAAATTGGTTGGTTTTTTTCCTTTATGTATTTTTAAAACAGATAGAACTTTCATTAGGTAATTGATTTTCCTGGATTTTTTATATAGCTGAGGAGAACTGAAAATGATACTAAAATGGCTAATTGCTTTAAAGTGTGCTGCAATTACCCTGTTGAGTAGATTGGACCATTTTGGAACTGCATTAAAAATAGTCTGCACTACCCTGTTGGGGATTGTCTAGAAACCACATGCACCTTAACCTCCACATTTTATATTTCAACTTTGTATTTCTGGCCTTTTTTATATGAAATTCTCCTAAGAAATGCAGAGGAAAAGAAGTACTTATGTCAAAGGTAAATGTCTGAGAAATGCTGGTTCATAGGGTTGGAAATGTCAATTGGGCTCACAGGTGTGACCGAAGAGGCTGAAGTGAGAAAATGGGCTTCAGCCTTTTGCTGAGAATGAACTCAGATTCAGCTTTAGAAAGAGCTGGGTTCTTTTCATATGGACTGGGACAGGGATCAGAAAAGCTAAAATATGATGACTAGAAGCCTTTTTATTTTAGTGCAAGTGAAGAGTACCTTAATCTCCAATAAAATAGTCCCACTACAGGCTTGTGTAGAGAGGAAACTTAATCACTGCTTTAAAATAAGAGAGTATCTATTTCTCAAAGTTAGTTTCATTTTGTGACAAGATTAGGGAATCATTTGGGGTAGCTTCTAATCTTGTATTCTGGGATAAGCTGGGGAGGCCAAGACAGACCACTGGTTTGTGAAATACTGGCAGTTCTTCTCCTTTGTAGCTCTAACAGATATAGCAGAAAACATTCCTCCGTTTCAATGCAAGGAAATGATAAAAAGTTAGAGAGGTACTTTCAATCTTTCCAGTAATTAGATAAGAAATGTTTAATTTTTCTTTATTGCTAATTAAAAGTAAAATGGAACTATAAAAAAGTTATACCTAGTGATTTAATTTGTTTTATATTACTCATATTACAGGGTATTTACAGTTGCATTCATGGAGTGCACATTGAAGAGAAAAAGAAGTCTCCTGACTTTTCTTTGACCAATTCACAAACCAACATGTTAAAACTGCTGCGAACAGCGAAAAACATGACCAATATCAATCCTTCAAGAATTGACTCACCCAAAAGAACAGATTTTATTCAGAGAGGTTCTTTGATTATGGACATGGTCATGGATAAGGGAAACTTGATATTTTCTGATAACAGATCCTTTCAGACAAAGGACAACTTTTTTGGTGACAACATAAGTGAACTGCAGACACTTCCTGGCAATCGACACAAGGACAATCTGAACAACTACGTTTTCCAAGGGCAGCATCCTCTCACACTGAACGAGTCCAATCCAAATACAGTAGAGGTTGCAGTAACAACAGAAGCAAAAGCGAACTCCAGACCCAGGCAGCTTTGGAGGAAATCTGTTGAATCTTTACGCCAAGACTCTGTCCGTCAGGGCCAAGGTCCCCAGAGAGAAAACGGGTCAGAGGAAAACAGGCAGCTTTCCTTGAAAAGCCAAAGATACCTTCCTGAAGAGATTGTCCATTCAGATGTATCAGAGACATCAAGCAGAGCTACTTGCCACATGGAAGCTGAAAACAACAACAAGCACCACAAAACCAAGGACAATTTTAAAAAAAGGACAGGAGCATCAAAATACCCAAAAGACTGTAGCGAAGTGGAACTGACATATCTGAAAACCAAACAGGGCTCTCCACGGGATAAAATCTACACGATTGATGCTGACAAGGAGCCAGGATTCCGCTTGGACACACCTCAGTACATCGAAAACATTGTCCTTCCAGAACCTGTGGAGCTTCCTGATACTTACCAAGATCACAACGACACCTACAGGAAAGCCGAACACGCAAACAGGACTCCATCACATAACGAAGACAGTCTTCCAAATAATGACCAGTATAAACTTTTTAAGCACTACACTCTCAAAGAAAAAAATACTTCCCTAGGTGACATGAACGATAGGTACAGACAGAATTCCACCCACTGCAGGAGCTGTCTCTCCAACATGCCCACTTACGCGGGCCACTACTCGACCAGATCTCCCTATAAATGCGACGCATGCTTGCGGATGGGGAACCTCTATGATATTGAGGAAGATCAGATGCTGCAGGACACAACGAACTTATCACTTCCTGAAGAAATATATGAGCGTACTTGGTCACAAAGTAGTGCTCTGCAATATCATAAAAAGAATAAACTGAGGATTAGCAGGCAACACTCTTTTGATAATATCGCCGATAAGTCCAGGGAAATTGATATTGGAAGACCTTCTCGTAGTATAAGCTTGAAAGAAAGAGAGAAATTTCTTCAAAGTAGTCCATATGCAAGCATGTTTAGTGTTCCCTCAAGCAAACTGTTGAGCAACAAGGCCTCACTTGTGACTCATGCTCTGGAGGACAGTAAGCGGAGCAAGTCCCTGTACGCTGTTCACTCGGATGATAACCCCTTCCTGCACACCTATCGTGATGACCAGCATTTATCTCTTAGGCGAAGTCCAGCTGATCTTTATAAACATTCATTGCCAACAAGAGGAAGAAATGATAATTATTTAAGGTCATCCATACAGTCTACAGCATCATACTCTTCCAGGGATGGTCGGATCCATAATGACATGTACATTTCAGAGCATGTTTTGCCTTACGTTGCAAATAGGAATAGCTTGTACTCAACTCCAAGGGTTTTAAATTCCTGTAGCAATACACGTGTGTATAAGAAAAGGCCTAGCATTGAATCAGATGTTTAAATTTTCCATGAACACTTTATCTATAGGGAAAGAATAGTTGCCACCATCTTAGAGGGAGAATTTTTCCTTTTAACAGTATCCTGCTCTGGTAAATGATACGTAAACCTCTCCCTTTCCCAATGTACTTTTGTACATGAATAGGTAAACTGGTATGCTCTGAACTATCCTTTTAAAATATGTCTTGTTGAAAAGGATAAAAAAATAGCCATTTATGTATGCTTTATATATAAATGGCAAGTTGTACTGAAATAGCCCCAATATATGTTGGCAACTATGCTGTTTTGTACCTAATTATTTTACTATTTCGGTTATTCTAATTTATGTTGCTAAGTATCATTCAATGTACTTTTGTCCTTAGAAATGTTTAACGATTTTCTAGTACTGGATAAGCAATATGGTATGCATGTAGTATGACACAGACAAGAAATAGGGATGCATTTGCACAGATTCAAAAGTAAGATTCTAAAAGAGAACAGAAAGCGAAGACTTCCAAAAATATATTTTAGCTTCATAATCATTTTCAGAGCCAAATAAGAATTTAAAAAAAAAATCCCCAAACCCCAGGCCCTTAATAAAATACAGTGTGTTAGCACAAAATTAGTATGTTCCTTCTAGACTGACAGACAGTGGATGGGAAGGCAGTAACCCCAAACATGTGAACTGCTGTGTACCAAAAGGGAGCCCCATGGATATTGGTTAATATCTTCATGTACAAATGCTTTTCTTATATTGCACATGCACTTACCATTACAAAGTAAGTTCATTGAAAAGTTTGCAGTAATCGTGTCAGAAATTTCACAGCTGCCTAATCCAGAGTATATATTTTTAGATATCACTATATGGCACTTACTATGGAGCTGTGGACTTTATTAGTAACCTTGAGGCCTAATGTGTACGTAAGTTTGCATTTGCCCCTTACTGGTGATTACTCAGGGCTGTATAGTATTTCTTTTATTCTTTCACTTCCCAAACCAAATCCCAACCCACTGTAGTTCTTTGTTCATAGTGTATTAGTGACAACTAATTAATTGTATATTAATAGTATTGAAGCTGTTAATACAGTATCAAACACCGACAGCCATAAGTTCAGTGTGATCCGTGAGGAGCGTGGTACCATTTACTTGCATACACAGAGAAGGATTAACACCTTTGGAAGGACTTCCTCCTTCCGCAGTATTGTGCATATTTGTTGAACATCAGACCATTTTTCTAACCTCTCCAATCAAATCTGTTATATAAAGTGAATATATGCACACGTAACTAAGAAACAGTATCTTTATTATCACTTACTGATACACAAAGGTATTCACATAACAGGGATGCATTGCTATATGACTTTTCCTTCTATAGATGTCAATCAGATGATTTCACAAATAAAATGTCTGCTACACACCCCTCCTTACCCTCACTGGAAGAAGAAAACCCACTAGATTTTAAACATAAGGGAGCATGAAAGGGAAGAGAGGAAGCCTTTCAGGAGAAGAGCGTACAGTTGTAAATTTAATTTCAACTAAAGAAGTAACTAAAATTTCTAATACATTTAACTACCAAAAGTGTTCCAGAGGTGGTGTTCTCCCATTTTCTTGCTACTCTGAGAATTGCTTTAGGATTTTTGTGTAGAGGAAATTTAGATTATTCGAGCATTATTCCCTACATTTCACTGAAGAACAGTGAGTGAGCAGGGAAACCATTACCACTGTGAATTGGAAAATGTGAATATTATCCTAACTTTTCTCTAAACTGAAACTCTTTTCAGAAGAATTGTGCCTGTCAGCTGTAATTGAAGCATCTGCATGCCAGAGGTGCAGTATGCAGTGTGTTTAATTTAGAGCAGCATACTGCAGAGCAGAGTTGCAAACGAGAGATAATATAAATTATGTGTAGGGAAAGTCAAAATAAAGCTTCTTGAATTTTGTTTACAGCTTTTTTTTTTTTTTTTTAATGAAACAGATTTAAACTGACTTTGGCTATCGAAGTCCAGAATGAGTTCTTGGTATTTGCAAATGTATTTGCACCTTCACTGTGATGGTGAAGGATGATATTTTTTAAGGAATGAGATTTGGGCTTCCGAGTCTCTTTCCAGCTTCCAAAAATCTCAGTATACTTTATCATAAGTACGATCAGAAAGCATATCTGTGGGTATCTCTGTGCTGCTCAGATAAAAATATGTTTTGAGTATTCTTTATTCAACATTTGGTCATAATTATTGGCCCTGATTCACATGGGATGCTTTCTGGTTCCTCATTGGAGGGAGTTTATAAAAACAGAAGTTCCTTACCTGCCCTTAGAGAGACTCAGATTTCTTAGGAAGTATCGTGTGAGCTAAGCAGGGTTAGGATGTCTGTGGGATGAACACTACTTGGCATGAACCCAAACCTTTTCCCAAAGACACAGGTATGCTTTGCTCTTAAGTCAACAGGACGGCAAATGCACTGAAGGCATAATGTTGTAATGACTATAATAAAAATATTTCAGGCAAATTTTAATATCCAATCCAAATCATAGTATATTAACTAAAATACAAAGTGTTTTGAACTCTCCGGTGTGTTTCAGCAGATATGATATTTGCTGATGTCGTGCCAAATCCTGCCATAGAAGTTGCTGAGCATTTTACCAAGTAAATCATAAAAGTCAGTGGTGGCTCTTGTCTTTCACCTCATCATAAAACTCTCAAGTATTTGTTGATCACTCCAAGTCTTTTGTATCATCATCTCTATCTAACCAGACACACGATTCAATATTTATACAAGTACTGTATGTGAAGTTGTGGGAAAGAAAAATTCCCAGTTACATTTTCTCTCTTGAGATTCAGTTGTAAACATCCTCAACCCAGGTGGATTTATCTTTCTGTGAAATGTACAAGCAAATTAGCTACAACAAAATTTATTGCAGTGTTTGCTTTTTCTGATTTGAGCGGATTTCTGGTGACTGTAGAGATTTATTATTATTATCTGCAATATGCAATACAACCACCTGCCCTAAACCAAAACAAAGAGACCGAGGGAAGACTTGATAATGTTGCACAGCAGTTGTTCACATGGAAATATAAGATGCTGCCTTAAAGAGGGGAAAAAAACCCACCAGATACTGAAAGTAGAGGGAGTAAGAGTCTGCATGCATTTGTTGTTTTGATGCTGGCATAAATCCGAGTGATAAAGGGGGAAGGAGAGCTGAGGCAGGGCTGTGGGCAGTAGCCGGTGAGGTTGCAGATGTGCTCGTGTAAAGAAGAAGCAGCTGAGAAGTTGAAGAAAAATCTTCAACAGAGCCACAAGCCACAGCTTGTGAGGCTCAGCCGTAGAGCGCGTGGAATTCTGAGTTTTGCCTGAGCTTTGTTGATATATTTGCACTGACTTTCAATTAAACCGAGATCAAGACTTTCTGTATTTCCCTCTCTCTCACTCTAGCTGCTGCTATACTTGAAGAGGAGAAAAGAATCTTCCTGCATAAGTGGCCATCCTTTCTGTACCTTTCTGGATGGTGCTGGTGACTTGTTACATTTTCCTGATTACAGCTCTAGCAGTTTGTTGGTCATTCCTATCACCAAGATTTCCTGTGACTCCAGCTGGAACTGAATCAGGCTGTAAATGATTTGGGCCATTCTTGATAGCATGTCCTGTAGTGTTACACTGCTCCTGGACGACACCTTTTATGGAGGCAGGATATTGAATTGCTGAGGAATGCAGTAGGTACATGGAGGTAAAAACAGTTACACAGACATACCTGCCTCTTGCTTTTTTTTTTCCTCTTTTAAAGATATTGTAGAGTTTCTTCATGTTTTTGTCTTTCCCTTTTCACTACAGTAAATTTTCCTTTTTTCTCTCAAATAGATTTTGTGTTCTGCTTGTGTTTCTTAGAACAGTGTAGCCACCCACTAATTTAAAAGCATGGAAATAAGATATTTTAATACATAAGATAAAATTAAGGAAAATTAAGAGATTTTGCATTTCTGGAAAATTTAATTTAATGTTTTTGTAGCTTTTGCTCAGAATTCATTACTCTGCTGTTTAAGAAGCCTGGCTAGGAGAAAGAGTGCTGTGGACAAACAGAAATGAAATCACCACCAGCTCACCGTGTTTTGGCAGCATCTCATAAATACATGTCTCTTTATGGTCTTTCAGGAACACTTTTAGAGGTGAAATAAGGCTCACAAGGGAAATCAGGTGTGGTTTATTTTTCCTGATGAAAACAAATCTTTTTATACAGTTTTAAAGGAAGCAAAGACTAGAGCTGTGTGAGTAGCTTAGGGTTTCTGTGCTGGAAGGCTAAGCTCTTTCTGTTACCAGTGGGAGGAGAGAGAGAAAGCAAGAGGAAGCAAGCTCCCTCTGGATGGAAGTTCAGAGGACTGAAAGCTCTGGAGCAGTTATGTGGGGGATGTGTCCAGAAATATATTACCTCTCTCTGTTGACTTTTTAGAAAGTATAGGCTCCTAACTCTGATATCTCAGTTAGGTGGGCTTAGAAAAGTCATGGTCTGTTTATCCCCTGCCTCAAAAATCTGCCAAGTAAATCTGCAAGTGAATACCAGGTTCAGCCTTGGAGGTGTTACATGTGCTGTTCCTGTGCTCATGCAAATAGGGCTTTTTGTGGGGTTTCCAGTACTCCTTGCATAGTTGGGATAACCATTTGCTTTATACCATGTGACTACCCAGCATGGGAGAAAAGTGTCAGGATCTATTCCTTATGGAATAATTTCCTATTTTCATATTTTGGTTGTGTAGCATATGCACCTTAGAGATGGGGAAGATTTTGGTACTGTTCCCTCCCTTGCTGGGTTTGTCAATGTAGAACAGAAATTGTGTCACAAATCTAAGGGTCTGAGAATCTGCCTGGATTCAGGAAGAATTCAAGAGGAGTTTTTTTTTGTTGTTTTCCATTGCATTTAAAATGTACAAAACCTAGTGAAAACAAAATTTTTATGAAAAAATCCTATCCTACTTAATATAAAAGAATAACTATCCTGTGGCTTGGCTAGATTGTGTCAAGTGTTAATCATCACATTGTGTGCTTCTTTCAAGATGAGTGTCATACATTCCCTTGCTGAACTTTCCCAGCCCTGGTCCTATCTTAGCTCAAAAGTCCTTTTAAAGCAGTCCTTTTCCTGTGTAGGGCAGCCTGGTTTGCAACATAAAAACAGTTTTCAAGGGATAGATTTAAATTATTTTCTTACCAATGATTTTTTTTTCTTTTGATTGTTAATCTAAACTTCCTTTCTATTGAGAGCTGAGCCTTCCAAACTTAGCAGTGCTGAAGGAACTTCTGAAAGAACATAAAGGCCTTTCAAAGTGTGACTTACAATACGAGCCATTTCCCTGCCCAAACCCACGTGTACTGTCTTATTTAAATGTGTTAGCAACATGTCAGCATTCGAGGGAGCTCAGTTTAATCACAGCTGTGTATTTCTTTGATATGGGTATGAGTACGGACAGGAACGTGGTGTGGTAGAGGAAAGGCTCGATGTGCTCTGGCTGGAGTCACCTGTGAAGCTGTGGTTAAATGGGAATAGCCTCACAACTGTCCTGTCTCTTCCATGTTTCTGATCATGCAGAGTGTCTGTCTGATGTGCCCATAGTGTACATGGTGTGAAAACCCCGTCGAGCTGCTCAGCTGTCCTGGTGGAGCTGCTCCCATGCTCACGCCCATTCCCGTGTCTCAGCGGTGTCTGTCAGAGGGGAGGTGGCTGCTTGTGCTCTCTTTGCCCGACTCAAGGGGAGCTGCAATCCTGCCCTGCTTCTCCCTGCTCTGCTGGGGAGGGGTCCTGCACTCTCTGTAAATAAGCTCTTCATTTATTTCCCTCACTCAAGCTTTAACTTTTTTTTTCCCCCTGCTTCTCTCGACCTGTGTACAGAGTATGCGCTCTAAAAATATGTGCTCTTCCAAAGTCCTGCGACTTTGGAAGCCAGGAATACAGGTGTGCATCATCCTGCAATGCAGTGAAAATGCACTTGGTTCTCCTCGTGGGATCATGAGCTTTTCCGTTCCATACTGCAGAATGTATCTGCCATGGTTGAAACTGTTCTTTTTTTTTTTTTTTTTTAATTTCTGCCATTCTAACAGCTGTAAGAATCCACTGCTGATTTTGTGATGATTTTGTCATACCTATAATTTAAGAACCAGAACTGATGTAAGTAAAAATAAGTTACCTCACTATTTACCAGGTTTTTGTTGTTTTGCGCTTAAATGACAATTTTTACTCCTTTTGCTTAATTATTTACCTGTATTGAAAACAAGGCTAAATTAGTAGAGAATATAGCCATGCTGTAACATTGTCATGCAATACCTTTATTAATAGATAACCACACTAAATATAGTATTACATATTTAAGAGAGAGATGGTTTCGACTCTCCAACTCTTAAAAAGTAGTGGTGATAAGCAGTTATACTCCTAGATGTTCTGTCCTTTCCCTTTTGTATTAGTATTTGTTTTCACTAATATATTTCAAAAATTATATTTCTGTGCACGTTAGAAAACTGTGAAAATAAATACCAATAAATATTGTGATACTTATTCAATGCACTGTAAAGTTCCAAGTGAGACGATAATTTGCTTGGGAATTGATGAAAGTTTCCTCACTTCTCAGAAATGGTACTAAGCTTTAATGTGGGAAAATGGTAATATTTACAGTGACGTGCAATTTTAATGGAGAATGTCTTGGTTTGCACTTCTGGTACTATTAGAAGAAATGATATGTTTTTCTCAGCAAATGCATTATGAGATTACGTTTTTAAATTTGTTTTGTGCATTGCAGTACATAAGAATTAACCGCTTTGAAGAGATTTGTGTTACTTCATGACTACAGCATTCTTTTGTCTGGTAATTTCTTTTCCTGAGCCCATTTAATAGTGGTGTTTAATGGAAAAAACCTTTTTGGGAATGTATTTTGGCTTCTGTCTCACATTGCCAGCCCTGAACTTGGACTCGTAGTGATGCAGTTGAAGGGCCTGACGAGGCTGCTCTGCCTTTCTGCACTCCTGGGGACGGGGACCTTCCTTGTTCCCAGCTGGGACCAGATTAGAGGAGTCCAGAACACTTTTGGAGGATGTGCTGTGCAACAATAGAAGTGTAAATGATCTTCAAAAGTGAAAATAAAAAGAAATTGGAGGTTCACAGTTAGCCACACTAGTTGGGGTGAGGGGGTCTGTGACCGGAGTCTGCAGTTTCTGAAGGAGATGATAATTTTTAACTAAAGTAATTTGAATTCTACTTAAGTTTCTGAAAGTAACTGAAAAAGCATGAGTTTTCTTTTTCTTTTAAAGCCAAAGTCTTCACATTTTCATACGAGGTTTCACAGGAAAATGGGCCAAAGAATATAATTAAATATGCAAATGGTTAATCCTATGGAAAAGGGTATCCTGTTATCTTGATATGCACAAGCATATTAATGGTAATGGGAACATTGTGTGTAATTTTCCTGTATATTGCTATGTAGGTTGCACTATTTTGAATGACACAAGCCTGATATTTTAATTACCAAATACCATAAGATGCTGTTTATTAATAGTTTAAACTTGTTAACCTAAATATATATACAGTATACACAGGCGTGCGTGCATACACCTTCCAACCCAGTCATGCGTGAGTAATCTCCCAAAGCTGTGGGACACATTTCAGCAGTGCTTTATTTTCAGTGGTTCTCTCCTTTCCAAACCTCCCACATCTAGAAATCCTCTAGCAGCATTTATTGCAGCGTTTGATACCAGGTACAGAAGGGGCTAAAGGACTAGTTTGGGTCAGGATTGCTCTGTGCTAGGATGCATGAAAGCATTCAGAGAGTTCCTGTCCCAAAGAGCTGGGATCGATTCTTGCTGTAATACCCAAGCCACAGGAAAAGGATGGCTTTTCATGCTGGTTTAGAAATCTTGGCCACAGAGGCTCTATTGGCCTGGTGACTGACCTTAAACTCAGTGTCAGCTCACGTGACACACATCTGGTCCTTTAACATGTTACTTAGGGCAGCTGAGGAAGGATCCTCCAGAACAAAATTCCCAGGGAGGAGCAGCTGGTGTGTGCTCCAGAGGCCGCCTGTGTGTTCTCCCATGCAGACTGGGCAGGGTCCAAAGTGGTTTTGGCGTGCCAGACAGGATTTAGCAGTGGTGGGTAAGGCACAATCACTTCTTTCCGTGCACAGAATTTTGTGCTTGCTAGTACTGGTGATGTGGAGATTTCCACCGAGGAATGAGTGTGGTATTTGGCTTCTTTTCTAAATTTATGCTGCTCTAACTAAAACTTAAAAAAACCCCTTGGAATCATTTGTCGGAAGTAATTCCTGAGCTGTTTTTGAAAGAGAAAGTTGTGTAATTACCAATTTTTCCACCCAAACCAAGAAACAATAAATTCTGTAGGGTCAGGTTTTGTCTACTGCTCATTGCAAGTGTGTTTTGGAGCAGAACTTGATTTCAAGAACATTTTTGCTTAGCTTATTATTACCTGGTCTAGGTTTGGATTCCAAATGTGGACAAAACACCTTTTGACTTAAATAGGGGTATATGAGGGGGTGATGGGAGAGCAGATCCTTAGTGCAGTTCATGCTCAGATTTTAAAAACCCCCATGATTTAAAACCTCATGTTGCAAAGGTTTGCAAATTGCATCATTTAAAATTGTGTGCAGCTAGGAAGGAAACCAATGCAATTCCAGTAAGAGCTGTTAGCAGTTTATACTTGATATCAGGTGTAATATTTTGGAATAGTCCTGCTGATCTCAAAATGTCTATTTTGCACCCATGGAGAACAGCCTGATCTCTGTCTTCACACCTCACACCCACATGCACAGTGGATCCCGTGCCTTCCCTGCTGAAACCAAGGAGGCACAAACAGAATTCATTAATGTGTTAGGCAAACTCCTACCTGATTCTTAACTCATCACTCCATTTTTTTGCAAAATTTGCATTCATACATGTAAGGGTCTCATAAGCACTTCACCTGTGAGTTAATAATGTTGATTTTAGTTCATCAGATTCAAATTCACACTAAACCTGAAGGGCATTTTGTGCTTCCTTTCATCCTGTTTAAGGATATTTGTGGGCTTAGATGAAACACTAATATTTCTGTGCTGCTAAACAAAACCCACCAGAAATATTTTAAAATTTTAAATTACACTTTGATAAACATTTTTTACCTGTTTACTTGAATAATGTCAATTTAATGTGTTGTCTTGATCAGTTTTTGTACATATACATGTGTATATATAAGTTATATATAAATATGTATATGTATAAAGCTTTTGGGGAGAATGAGGGGCAAGACAGAAATCCAATGTTGTGACAAAGATTCTACATTTATTAACAGTTTTAAGTAATGTATTGTTGTTTTGAGTTTGATTAGAAGTTACTTGCAGTTGAACTATGAAAAATAAAATGCAACTGATTAAAAGAGAATTCACAATATTAATTTAGGATATTTTTTCACAAAAAAAAAAAAAATAGTTACTAGTACAGTTGGAAGAATACTCTTTTTTTGATGGGGGAAAAGAATTCCGGGTGTGATAGTTTGCATCAGTTACATGGAGCACTAACCTACATTGCACTAAGAGAAATTTGCATGCCAAAAATAAAATTTTACCAGAAACCTTGGAACCATTCAATTCCATACACAGTAAACTAAAAAGTCTATCACTTCTGTTATTTACTAGTGCAGTTTGCTGTAACACACTCAGAAGTGTGATGCTTCAGCCCAAAGGGTAAGTCACAAATTTCCAATTACTAGTAAAGAATAGTAGAGATTTGAAGGGCTCAACACCTGGGGAAATAAATCAGGATGTTAGAGTAGAAATAAAAGAATATTGGTGAAGTGGAATCACCCACAAAATAATTATTTTTTTTTAGAGAATCCAGAATTTCATTATAAAATTCACAGTCTAATGGATTCTTCAAAAGAAAAGGGTTTGGGGAAAAAAGAGAAGATTCAAAATCTAGTTTTGACATTCCAATTACTGCCTGTTTCATTAGCTAGGTTTAGCAAAGTGGAATGAATTTGAGCACACGCAGTTTTCAGCTGCTGCGTGGTGCAGACACGTGAGCACCCAGCTCCCCCTGCACCCTCTGTCCCTTCCCCTGAGCTCTGGGGGAGGCTGGAGCTGCCCCAGAGCAGCGTGGAGGAGCTGGGAGCCTCACACCTCTCTTCTGTGTTCACATCCTGTCTCACTGCAGTTCACCCTGACCATATTCTAACCCAGTGCATGACTGAGTGCTAATACTGTATAAATATTTTGAAACATATCTTAAAAAAAAATAAAAAAAATGTTTGCTTCAAACTTTTTATGATAGAGAAATATATAATTATTATGGTTGTCTTACAAATTGTATTGTGTTCTTNTTTTTTTTTTTTTTTTTTTGTTAAATATGTAGAAAAACATTAAGGGAATGGGGGACTTGAATGTCTGTGTGTACTGAAATGTATATAACTATTTGGAAGAACACATGTGCCAAGTATAACATGATGTAAAAATTGTAAATATATGAAAAATTCATTTTTCTAATAAAGATAATTTCTGCCAATTAATATGAAAAGGAACAATGGTATCATTCTTGTCTGTCTTCCTTGTTAAACGGAACAAGATTAAGCATCACCTACGAAGAAGGTGTACATTTGTTTGTTCCTTAGCCATTGATGTGATTTGAAGGGTGTTAACAGCCACATGTTTTGAGACATCATTTGCTGTTAGAAATTATCTAAAGGTGAAGATGCCTGAAGCTAAAGCTGACAGTATGTGCTTGGCAATCCCAATTTAATCTAATTCACAAAGAGGATCGAGACAATTAACTTTTGCAAAACTCCTTTGTTGTGAGAATGATGCTTTGAGAGGTGCTCAGTGAGGAGGAGAGGTGAGAGCCCAGGAGGAGCTCAGTGAAGGATGGTCCCTTCACCGGGGGCACCATCCTCCCAAATTCCGGGAGGCGTCGGATGCAGGAGGCACGGTGGGCCTGCAGGAGGAGGAGGAGGAGGTCACCTCGGCTACAGAAGGGCAGCTCTTTGGGCCCCTGTGGAGGCACCATCCAGCCTGAGAAGGAGGTGTCCTGCCAGGAATGATGCCAGCCCTGAGAAGAGCTGGAGAGCTGGAGCTGTGGAGCTCAGCCAGGTGAGGATGGAGGGGAGCAAAGCAGGGGGTGAGGAAACAACAGCGATGTCTCTCATCTGCCATGACTTTTGGCTCCCACAAACTTGTCTAATGTTCTGGTTAATGAAAATGTAAATCAAAATAGAGGTTTTAGTGGAGCATTTAAAATTGGTTCTAAGGTTTGACAGTTTGCCTGGCTATGGGAGCTAAAGAAGTGAGGTTCACACTGTACTCTGTGGTTCTCTAGGAACCCATTTTCCATGTTGTCCATCAGCTAATTAAAATCTTTGAATCCACAAAATGGGCAGAAACAAACCTTTGGCAATTAGAATAACGTTCTTTGAGGCAGTGGGAGGAAAGTCATTATAAAAATCCAAAGTATTCTTTTGATAAAGGGGCCTTGTGTTGAATGTAAAAATAATGATGGAGGTGAAAGGTGGCTCACGGATATCTCACAGCAGAACAGTCCCATCTATTTGTTCCCAAGATGAACACAACTGCATAGATAATATGAGAGCTATAAAATTGGACTTCTGTCCTTAATGAGGTTTTTAATGAGGAAAAACCTGCTGGGCTTATGGTCTTCTGCTAGAAGATTCTTTCAAAGGGACCCTGCCCTATTTTAGTCTAAACATCTCCATTTCATGAAACACCATGAGGTGTGCCCAAGTTACTGAATCATTATCTGAGCTTGAATCTTTGTTTTTATGTGATAATGGTGTTTGTATCCAGGCTGGTGTTGGCATCAGGGCTGCTCCTCCCAGCTCTACCTGCCAGCTGAGCTGTTTCTCTCTGTGCATCTGAGTCAGCTCAGCCTCAGCTTTGATTCCCTTTGGGATCTGGTTCAAAGACACTCACATTCCCCCAGATCGTTCTTTTGAGTCTTTGCTGATGTGTCTATGGCAACTACCAGTCTTCTAAGACTTTGCTTGCTAAAAAAAAAAAATAAAGTTTAAGTGGTGACTGGGAAATGGAAGCTTTTTAAGTGTGACATACATTGTACATGGCACTGCCAGCAGCATTCCCAGAGAACTGAGCAATGCACCCGGTACCAACACAAGTTTCTCCCTGTAATTTGGACTCAAAAACACCTGCTCTAAGGCCAACTGCTGAAGTCTGCTCATGTCTATATACAGAAACACAATTCACCCTTCTTCTTGTGGTGAGTTTTCCCACTGATCATTCTAGCTGCTTGTTTCTCTGCTTCTTCCAGCAGTTTACAAACAGCATTAGCTTCCCCTTGCAGACTTGTTGCAGTACAAAAACCAAACCATGGCTTCCACAAATTGCATTATTGATCTATCCTATGATCCTCTGTCACGCTGTGCTTCTCCCACTTCAGCAGGCACTCTGGTGTGCAGCACTCTGGTGCTGTTTTCCACTGAAGAAGGGAATTTTCACAAGCTGAAAGGGCCTCTGCATTGATTTCTCTCTAGATGTGCTGAAAAAAGCTTTCAGGTGGGAGGGAGGGTGGGGTTATGTGTGTGTGTGGTTTATTGACTATTTATTTGTTTGCCACTAATTAGCTGACACAGGGTGATCATTGCAGGTATTGACTGCATTCTGTTCAAATCAACATGCTCAAATCTTTTTAAAGATAATATGTGTTTATAATGTAAACAATGGTTGTTCCTAAACTATGGCAGTAATGATTTTCATGCACTGAGGTTTCTCAGCTTTGCAGTAGGCAATAGGGTATGGTAATATAGAATATAATAGTGATTAGCATTGTTTAGACAAGGTTACTGCAAGGTCAAAGACATTTTACAGGGGTCTCCATGCGGCTCCTGGTGTAATTTAATAGCAATAATCCTTAAAGAACTATTGGCACTGCCAAAGCATATGGTGTTTTTAGAGCAGACCTCAGCCTGCTAGTTAGATGTGACCCACCTCATGAGATCATTGAACCCTTTCATAATCCAAGACTGCATAACATTTACACTGTCTGTAAAGAGCTATGAAAGATACAAAAAGCAGAAAATCTGAACACAAAACTCCAGGGACACAAAATACAATATTAACCAGGTTTGAAAGTCTCAGGCCCTCTCTTTATAGAATTGTGTAGTTCCACTAATTACTTTGGGGACTGAAGCTGTTTGGCATTTCAGAGGCTTGGATGTGAGCAGCTGTCTCCTTCCACCCTGCCTGGGGAAAAGCCAATTGAGTAGGAACCATAACAGGCATTTCTCTGTGCTCAAGGAAAAGCAGAGACCTTGGTCAGGTTTTACTCCCAGTTCCTGGGATGGTGTAGTTTTATCAGGTAAGGGGTTTGCCAACTTAAGAAAAAGCTTCTTCAGTGTTATCACAATAGCACAATCCTGATTTTACCCTCCTCTTTCCCAGCAAGAGAGATGTGGCAAATTGCATAATTCTCCTGGTAGCTGAAATGCCTCTAAGTCTCTTTTCTGCAGTTATAAAAGAAGAACCATTTGTATACCTTGGAGAAGATAAAAGTAGTAGGAGTGAGGATGACTAGAATAGCTGATTTTCCTCTAAGAACAAAACTGCTGTTGCATTGATTTGGCCACGGTGAGTGTTTCCCAATATGGGCTTTGAAAGCTGCAGAGCATGTTAATTCCTGTTACCCTTTTTATTCTATACGTAAATGTGTGTGAAGAGCTTATGTTTAAAAATAGGGGTGGGGATGATGCTGAGGGTTTTTTGCTATGGGGGAAACTTTCAAATAGGACTAGACAACTCTAAGTATCCTGCAAAAAAAATCCTGCAAATCTCTTTGAATATGCCTCTCACAGTGAAAACTTCTAGCAGTAGCTCTTAACTAACCAAGAGCATAATTTATTTTTAATGAAACATCAAATCTCAAATCCTTAGTCCATGTAGATTTTTACTTTAAGTTGAAATGCTGAAATGATATTCAGGTCCTATTTTCCTCACCTTTAAACCCACTGCTGTTCCTTTCCATGGATGCACTATTATCTCAGCAAATGGGGGCAGCCAGTGTGACCTTAATTATATTTGTACATCTCTGAACTAAACAGCTGTGATCTTCCCACCTTCCTTCTTATTTCCCATTCCTTCCATCTAATCCTAACAGTTTTGTTTATTTCTGTCCCTGTTAGATTGTGGAAGTGTGAGCTGCACCTTGAGCCAGACCTGCATGGTCAGCACATTTCCGTGTGTTACAAGCATTGTAATCTCCATGTTCTTTTCTATTCCTGTCTTTATAAAAACTAACATTTTGTTTATTTCTCAACTGCCACTCTGCAACGAGATTTCAGTATTCAGAGCATAATGGCATCCATAACCTTCTTTTTCAGATGTTGGTTTTGCACTCAGAACATTTGGATAGGTTGAACTATTTCTCCTTGCTTGTGTTTATTTTTATGACATTTCTAAACACTAACATACTTTTTTCCCTAAATATTTGAGTCTGACAGGCCATTTCAGATGTCCTTCAAATTTGTTGAGCTTGGAACAGCAAAGAAATGACAGGACATTTACAGACCAGGGCTAGGGCTACGAGTTGTGTGTTGTAAGGGATGCTGGACAGATTTACTCTGTGGCCTGAGTGCCTACATGTTGTGGTATTGCATCCTGTGTGCTGAGGAATTTCTGAAATAATGTTTAGCATTTAAAAAAGGTCGATTATGTAATGTGATGTGCTGGGCTAGACCATGAAATGCTTTGAAGTCAGAGAATGAGAAACCCACAATTTAGGTGATCAAGAAAGTTATTAAATATTGATGCCTTGAGAAAATGGGCATGTGTCTTCAATTCTTTTGCATTGCAATCTAAATAGATCACAAATTTATTTCTTTGGGGAGCTGGATGCAGGTAGCAGAACCAGTTTTATAGAGAGAAATTGAGGCAATGTGAATATAGCCCTATTTAATCATGGTATTTTACATATTTCTCAGAGCAGTGGGTGGGTACATTCGAGTGTATAAGAACCAGAGTTGCCAGCTCGTTGCTCACATCAGTGTATTCCCCAGCTGGTTCTGCATATTTCTCTTCTTCCTGAGGCTGGCAGGGAGGGTAAGATGTGAGGTTGTCTGCAGCATGATGCTTGTACCTTCTTGCTGTCTGTCTGTGGGCTACAGCTTCACATTGGTTTGACAGCTGGACTCGGTGATCGTGGAGGCTTTTTCCAACCATCATCATTTTATAATTCTCTAACTGTAGAGCCTCAGTGCTGGAACACAAAAGCCTGTTGTTTTAGACAGAAAGCTGAGAGGTGGTTATTTACACATAGGCAGCCCAAGAGGAATTAGCTACAAATGAACTCCAGTGAGCTGCAGTCTCTTACCCCGTGTGCCAGCAGTGTGTGTGGCTCGGCAGCCCATGCACGAACAGCTGCGCTGATGTGCACAAAGACCAATTACCGTCCTCCTAATTGCAAAGTGTTCCCACTGGCTTCATTGTGCTGGTGTAACCCAGGGAAAACTTGGTTCTGGATTCTAAGTCTCCACCAGGCACAGCAGGGCTTGAGCAGACTGGGCATGGGGCTGTTACCACGTCAGGGCTGCTGTTGTTTCAGTGCTGTGTGTTTGTGTGTGCACACCTGTGCATGTGTGTGCATGTTTTAAACAAACAGCTCCTCAAATCCTCTCTAGGATGACTGCAATGCTCTGATCACACACCCTTATTTACTGATTTTAGCAGCAATGAATAATTTTTAGGGCGATGGATGACTCAGTGTTTGTGTAGGCCAGAGAAACCCTGCCAGTGTGTGCCAGAGAGCCCCTGGTAGCGCCGTGTGCTGAGGACAGCCTGTGGTGTGTGATTGCTGTGTCCTGGGGAGGATGGAAAACCTTGGCCCTGCTTGAAATAGGATTCTGGGAAAGTCCTGCTTCATTCTTGGTAGGGATCAAAGTAGATTGCTGGATTGGGAACCTCAGGGTGGTTTCTAATGCTGGCCTGGCATTACCATGTCATGGGATGTCGGGAGCCCTGGTTTCGCTCCAGCCTCTTCTGTTTGCAAGTAAGGCCTTTGCTGCAGTTACTGTCTCTTGCCATCATCTCATGTGCAGCAGGCACTAAAGTCTTGGCAGAGACTTACTGGCCTTGCAGCAATGAAATAGTTAATAATATTAAATCACTAATTTTTCTCCAACCTGCAGTCTACTGGCATAACTTCACCGTATCTCTCCCTTTGTCAGCAGAAGCCTAAAGTACAGGGAGGTGTAAACAAGCAGAGAATGGCAGTGAGCCACCAATATTTAGGGTGAAGTGTAACAATGAAGGTAAAGCCTCCAAAATGGTCTTATTCCACAATTGCCAGCAAGGCAAACTATAAATCCTTGACAGGACTGAAACCACGTTGCTCTTCATACTGTGGAGTCACATTTGCAGTGTGAGCACACAAAGTACTGCTTTTAAAGCTGTGGACTTGAAATTAATAACAACTCAAGGAAACTGCTGGGTTTTTTGACCTTTGTGGGATGCTTTGTCCTGAGCTTACACAGAAACTTCTTTTTCTTTTAACCTTATATAAGTTATGTTGTTAGATCATGTTTTAAAAGACTTTTCCTCATGATATTTTCAGTGGACACACTTGTGACATTTGCTGTTCGTATGACCCCTGTGAACTCACTGAAGTACCCTCAGGGAGTCATGAATATGAAAGTGTTTGCTTTTTTGGCTTCATTTTTCACTGTTTTTGCTGGCTGGTTGGTTGTGTACAGTGCAGAGCAGCTGTCCTGAATGTTATTGCTCTGTCCTCCTTACAAGGGGCACAAAGGAAAAGTCTTCTGGAGAAAGCAGCTTTGTTTCCCCTCAAGAACTTCAACATGAGAAAAATGACAGAAAATTAGGACTTAATGAAAGAATTTGAACTATTACAAGAGGGATCAAAATATCTTTTTAATGAGATAGGTTATAAAAAGAAAAGTAATGTAATAATGGTTTTGGAAATTTAATCAGAAGAGTTGATTCATATTCCAAAAATTATCTTTGTGCTGGAGTTGCATCTTCATTAAGGGCCTGCATTTTAATGGTCCACCAATAAGACTAAAGTTCTCTCTGTGGATATAAGATGGTGACAGTCCTATTTTAATATTGTGATGTCTTTTAATTGCCTTCCCCGCACAGTCTGTGCCCAAACCCCACCACATCTGTCCATGGAGCTCTTTGTTAAACTGGCAGGTGAGAGGGAGGAACAGGAGGGATGGTGTCACTGAGTAATTCATAAAATGGCACAAGTGTCCATCCACTGGCAGAAAAAGTATCAAGTGTCTGTTTCAAAGGAAAAAAAAAAAAATCCCCAGCCAAAACTTTCCTTCAGGAGACATGAAACTGTGAGTAAGAAGCTGTATTTGCAATTGAGACTTGTTTGCCAGTGCAGAAAGAGGCAGAGTGAGAGAGTGACAGTGCTGGGGATGGGATGGAGCAGCCATGTGGCAGCTGCATCAAATGTAGCAATGCCCCACTCAACTTTCTCCATTAAATAAGGAAAATAATATTCAGCCCATATAACCACCAGAAGAAACCCCTCCTTTTGCTGATAAATGCTACCAACTGCTGAATAAAAATTGTATAATTTGAATAAGTGATGCAGCAGAGAATTCAGGACAGCAATTTTGATTTAGGGCCTGAGCACTGGGATGTGCAGTGCTGTCCTGCTATGTGCCATTGAATTCAACAGTGCTCCCATCTGATTCAAGTGAATCTCCTGAGTGTGAGCAAGCCAGTTTTCCATTCCCTGCTGGTGTAAGTGTTACACTTCCCAAAAGTGGTATAATGCCCCCCAATATTTGGTTGACTCATTTTACCTCTTGTGTTTATTTACATTTTAATTGCTATAGATGGAATAAATTCTCTACTTTGAAGTTTTATTACATTAATGAAGCTGGCATATTGTAGCCTAACTAATTTTGGAAACTCTCTTCAGCCTTTCCAGTTCTGTGAAAAAGAATTTCGAGTAAAACACAATGAAGCCTGAGTAAGTTGTTCAACACATGGCACCCTGATATCCTCAGAACTACAGAGGGGAAGAAAAAGATATGTATCAAATGTCATAGTCAGCAAGAACACTAGCCCTTAATAAAATTGAGTGTGGTGTTTTGGGATTTTTTTGAGGAACAAGATTTATAACTAAATACACTTATTTTTTCTTTCATTTTTTTTTTTTTTTTAATTTTCCCAGTACCTTTTCTCCTGTGATACATTTCCTCTTCCTAGAAATAACCACTGTGGTGTATCCTGACAGAGACAGCAGCATGGTTTTAGGAACTGTGTGTACGTACTGGACTGACAGAGTTGTCTCCAGGTATGTCATAGCCCTCTATGTTTGCACCCATTTTCAAATATTTTTTTATGTTGTGTGAAACCTCCAACAAGAACTAATGAAATGTCCTCATCTGGTGAAAAGTGGCAGGTGGGAGTGCGGGAGCCCCTTGGGGTTTGTGCACAGATGACCTGACACTGAATTTCAGCCCTGTGAAGGGGACACAGCCCTCACCTGTGACTGTTCTGGTGGCACCAGGTCGTCCTAGTTGCAGCTGAGTGTCAGAAGAATTGGTTTCTGTTCAGCCATCCTTGATGTTATGTCCTTTCATACCTATGAGAGAAACTGTCTACGCAGGTGCTGGTGCAGAAATACATCAGTTGAGCTGTGAACAATGAACTACATTCTTTCTTCTAACACTGAATTCAGATCTTGTTAAAAAAAAAAGAAAAAAATAGGACAGGTTGCACAGGGAACAAGAACTTTCAGTTCAGACCGTGCCAGGGTAGGTAGTGAGTCTGAAAGGCCTTGTCAGGTTTATGTTCAGCTGGTGTGTGCAGTGTTGTAAGGAGCAGAATTGTGTGTATTGCACAGGCAGGTACTGAGGATGCTGCCGACTCCTCTCACTCCCACGTCAGCCTGAGAAACTTTGAAAATCAGTCTTCCCCAGTGTGGATGTCTTATCTGTTGAGTGTACCGTGTACTAGATGTTTTAAAATCCTTGTATTTTCCCACATGACTTCTTTTGGAGCAAAGTGCAGCTGCAAATGGATTTCCACTCTCTAATTTCCTTCCCTTGCAATGTGGCAACTTGAAGCTTGGCAAATGCAGTTTTTATAACCTATGACAAATGTGCTCATAACCTTGTACTTTATCATCAGCTGCTCACCATTCTTGCCTTAATCTGAAAAGCTTGATAATAAACATTCAGGCAGGAAAAACTATTGAGACTATTGAGTGCTGTTATAATAACTCTGATTCAGTACCTTGAAGGGCTAAAATGAAATTGAACCTGATAACATCAGTTCTGTGCAACCTGTCTTTTCTACCAGCTTTTAATCATTTTTCATAACAACTCTGCATTAACACCCTATTCTGGAAACTCATTCCTCTGTTGTTCTCTGGTATTACACACTCCTTGTTTTGCTTTTCTAAATAATATTTCTTTCTCTCATTCATCTGTGCTCTCGACATATCACCAGGTAGATTTGATGGATTTCCCATCCTGAAAGCCATCTGCTCAGTTATGTGAGATAACATAAACCCATCCACCAAAACGCAGCTTGATAGAAGTTCCTGCTAAACCAAAGAACTCATTTATGATTCTTTCCAACAATTGCCTCCTGGCCAGGCCTTCCCAGCTAAAACCTTTCAGACAGTGCTGGAGACACATTTTGGCCCTGGTAAGAGTTCCTGGGGACTGCCTGGGGAGGGTGGCCTGGGTGCATGGAAAGAGGTCGATGAACTGTCCTAAAAGGGAAGGAGTCATACTCCTGTAGTAAGTTATTGTGCCCAAAACAGAAGATGGGTGAAACTGGTAGGACAGAATTCAGAGACAGTTGAGAAAGTAGGGTGGACAGTGTGTCCTTGGAGCCTGGGGGTTGGGTGACCCTAAAGAAGAGCCGCAGCAGGATAAGAGGCTCTGTTCTGATCCAGGGAAGTTCAGCTCCTGCTCTTCTGGCACACACTTTTATGCAGGCTATCAGAGAACTGGCTATGATGGTAAAGGGCTTCACAAAGGGGGGAAAAAAACCAAACAAAACAAACACCTAAATAAAACTATTTATTTCTTTTATCCAGGCCTGTTTTGCCCTGCACTTGCAAGGTGGAGAGCTGCTTGTGCAAAGGGCCGTGTCTGGGGCTGTGGCCTGTCCTCTGGGCTGTTGGGTGGAAAATGCATCTGCCATCAAGACTTCAAGCTGTGGTAAAAGCCTGAAGGGCTCTGAGACATTCAATCAAGTTTGTAAGAGCAATATCCTGGGTTTGTCATGCTCATGACTGAACAGTTGTGTTTCTACTGTGTTTTGACTGAAGAGATTTTCTGTTTGACCTGCCCATGTACAGAAGCACTCTGGCATGAACCACATGGGCTGTAGTCAGGCTAAAAAGGAAGTATTTTTTACTTTTGCTCAGATATTTCTTATCCCAGTCAGTCAGAGTTGTTGAGGTCACTGGTCAGCAGCACAGGGGTATGTGTCAGGGCAGCCCAAGCAGTGGGTCAGGCCAGGGAGGTTTTTGGTTGGGGTGGTGGGTGTCACCCTCAGGTGGCCATGGGGGTGGCACAGCCATGAGCATCAGGAGCCCAGTTTTTCTCAGCCTGAAAAGACACTGTGGTGTTCTACAGAGCCCAACTGCTGCTGACTGCATCCAGCTGCATGAAAAAGTGTCTACAGAGTGTGTGGCTTCTGAAGCATGCAAGTGTATGTGTAATTTTCACCACTTCCCACCATGGGAGAGGTGGGATTTCTCACTCAGAGGGATGCATGTTGTACTGACTCTGGAGAATGAAGTTCCAAGTGGAATTTCACAGCCTGGCCCTCCTCTTCACAGGGCTTCTGGTTTCCTTTGGCAGGAGGTATGGCATGAAAAAAGTTACTCCTGGAGGGATTGAGTATTTCTTGGGCTAATTACCTTGCATTGTTTGCAGTCCTTGAAGCTTCTAAGTTCATGTGCTGAGGACAGTAAGGGGAGGGTGGCTAGAACATCTAATGTAGCTTAAATGAAAACTAATGCAAGTTTAAATAAAAAGATGCAAACAAGTCCCTAGTGACATACCTGAGCTACAGTTCCACAAAATTTAATTAATCTTTCCTTTGTATTAAACATTATGATGCAGGGAAGAATCTGTGCCGAGGACAGCAGTGACTAATTTCACAGCAAGGAGTCAACTTTTGTGTGTGATTTTGTCTCACCGCATGCCTGGAAGCGGGTACAAAGGAATAACAACTGAGGACCTCAGGTACAGAGACAGCTGCTGGCTGGACCAGGTCATGAGCTGACATCACCAGGTAAATACAGGCAGGAGGTGTTTGGTCTTTTTCAATCAAGAAGTAAAGGGAAATATTTTTAGTGCATGTTTGAAACACCTCTGCTGCTGCAGATGGTGTGTCACTGGTCTGGGCTCTGACCTCAGCCACTGGTGGGGTTTGGTTCTATACAGCACTGGCCAAAGGTTTGCAACCCTTTGGCCAAATGTCCCAGGAACAGCAGGTATATAGAGTTAAAGCTTTGTAGCTCACATGTTAACCACATAAACCTTTCCAGAGGTTTAACACAACCATTTGCAGGGCAAGAACATTTAGTATCCTCACAACAGGCAAAAGTTCCTCCTCAGTAGCCCCTACCCACAGCTGCTTGCTTCCATCTTGCAGATATATATATAAACAATGACTGGAGAGGTAAATATTTGCTCAGGAGATTCATACCAATATCTGTGAACTGGGTGAAGGTCTGCATTTCTCTTAGCCAGGATCCTGTTTACTGCCCCAATTTCAGACCTCCTGCCATAGCCTTAGAGAGAGTAAATATGCCTGGGATTCACTAAATTCTGCTTTTTGTGCACCTCTGCCTCTGGAATCAGCTTCCTGTGCTGGCAGGAGCACCTCCACAGGAGGAGGCAGCTCCTCAGTCCTGAGGAGAAGGGCCTTGGTCTGAGAGAAGCTGGGGGATGCTGGCAGCTGCACCAGCTGCTGCTGCAGGCTTGCTCTGCAGGATTTCCGTCTGGCAGCAGTCAACGCTTTCTTTTATCTTAAAAAAAAAACAAACAAAACAAAACAAAACAAAAAACCAAACAAAAACCCAAAACAAACAAACAAACAAACAAAAAACCCCAAACAAAACAAAAAAACCCAACCCTCTCCCACTGCTGCATGAATGGATTCCCTGTCCTGGGAAGTAGAGCAGGACAATACAAGTCCTACCCCTAGTGCAGGTATTTTAGAGGGGGCTTGACAGGCTGGAAGGTGATGCCTCAGCCACAGCCCCACCTTGGCCTGGTCATTCATTGCTGGTGTGGGGCAGCCCCTACAAGCAGGGAGGGCAGGGAGTGAGAGCTCCTGCCTCCCAGAGTTACAAGGTTTGAGGGGCACCATCTCACACACTTTGACAGTGCTGGGAGATCAGCACTTTACAGACTCTTTCCACCGACTTTCCCTGACACCTCATCTGCTGTTTCTAACCTTAACCACTTCTGGTTATACCAGTAGTGTTTCTACCCCTGAATATGCTCCACAAATCACTAGAATCATTAAATATCCAGCTGGTGATGGAGACTGTGTCTCCCAGAGCTGGTGGTCAGCCAAAAGAGCTGGATTTGCTCTGGGCAGTCAATATTTGTAGAGCTAAAGACCCAAAATAAGCATGAGGAAATGATGTGGCAGATTTTGTGAGAGAAATGTCTGAACTTCTGTGATGAGTTTATTTTGCCACTCTCTGATGAGGTACTAGCCTGACAAAAAGCAGGTGGTTGATGAAGTGTCACAGCCATCTCCGTGGCACTGGTGATCCCAGGGAGGGCACTCTGACAGGTAAAAGGAGCTGTGTTTCATCCTCTGCATGTCTTGCATGTAATTTGTTGCACGGGCTGACGGCACTGTGAGAGATGAGCAGCTCATCACTCCTTGGGTCTCTCCCTCGCCTTTCCCATCAGACATTTAATGTACAGTGTGTATTCCTGACTGCTGCAGTGCCAGGAAGTCTCTTGCCATAGAATTTTGATTGAGTTTGGGTTTTTTTGCGTGTGGTTTTGTTGAAAATACAGTTTCACAAGAAGTACAGCATTGCTTCAGAGCTTTCATTTTCTGTTGGTGCATGACAAAAAAGTTAGAATCCTTACAGGAAAACCTGAAAATATTAACACAGGAAAATTAGCAAATGTATTTATAAATTAATCCAGAGAAAAGTACTCATAGTGGTATGTTGGGTTTTTCTAATGGGGATGGAAAAGCAGAAGAGCTGTCAATGTTATTTTATGCCAAATAGGTGATGATAACAGGGTCAGTCTTTTTTAACGCCCTCTTTCCTCTGTTTGACTTATACTTGACTTACTGAAGCCAAAGACCTGCATTATTTCATAAATGCATTGGGCACAAATGCTCTGATGGGGAAGAAGTTAATTAGGATGAAGAGGGAAGCTGCTTTCCAGGTGCAGGAGCCATTAGTATTCTTCTGCTCTAGTTCCCTGAACTGCTGCATTTATTAACCTTTAGCCAGATCAGAGCTGATTTCTCCTGTTTCTTACATAATGTTGGAATTATAATTGACAGCACTGATGAAAGGGAAAAGTCTCTCTGCAACTCAAATTTTTCTTGCTTTCATGTAGAGGGTTTTAGAACAAGAGTCTTATCAGCTGTGAATAATTGCATCTCATTAGCTGTGTACTGGAGTTATATGTATATGCATATTGGAGTCGTGTATATATTTGGCTGGGAAATGTTATGGCTTGCTTCGAGTGGCACTGGGGATGTGAAATTCAGTGTGCATGGCATGTTTATGTAACTGAGTGACATTGCTGAAGAGGTAGGAGATGATGGTTGCACATTTGGATGTTTGCAATGGTTTTCTCCGGTACCTCAATAGGTTTTGCTCTTCTAGGAAAATTTAGTTCTGTGCTGATCTTGTAAATCCAAACTCACAGAAAGTTTTGGAGTCTCTAATACATAGAGAAAACTGCCAAAAAAGTAATGTATGAGAATGCTAAGTTGTCTTAGCCCTCAAATCCTTTAGAACATTAGGAAGATCATATAATCCATTTAAAATCTTTTGATTGCACCCTTTAGTTCTTTGGGGTTTTTTTTCCATATGGGTAGAAGAGGGTTCTTTTTAATAGAATGTGGTGGGTTTTTTCCCAAGAGAGCAGGTCTATTCTCCTTAAAGGGGCTAAGCAGTTACCCAGAGATGATTTTCCATTGAGCAGAAGCTGCAGCTGCCACATGGGTCTATGATAGGGGCTCCCACCCCTGGCAATAACCTGGCTGCAGAGCAATCATTAATTGCTTTCTGGTGCAAGGACTATCTTGTTATTGCTCGTAGTTCAGAGACAATTCAACTCACACACACATATATTGGCATGAAGAAAATGCCAACTGCTCTTATTTCCAGCAAAACAGTGACATAATTGTCAGCCGATGGAAAACAAAAGCTTCCTCCTAATTTATTTGTTATTAAACAAAGGAAAAAAAAAAGTCTGCTGTTTAACTAAGGAATGCTTTCCACACTTGCAGGAAAAAACAGCTAAAATTTAATGCTGTGACAATTCAGGATGAAGTTGTTGAAATATGAGTGTCATAAATCCTCATGGATTCTTTCTTTCCAAAATGCAAACTGCTGATTTCTTCTTGATCCTATTGGATTACAGATATTTAACCTAAGCAGAGCTTTCATGTAGGGTTCGTTTTATATTATTGTTTTCTCAAAAACCTGTCCCTTTATATACAGCATAACATCAAATTATAGGAATATTTCTTACTTTAGGCTACTTTATGCTTTCTCTTAAAGAAGAATATTAAAAATCTTTTTATTTTTCCTTAAGATAACTTGTGTTTGACAGCTTTGTCTTTGGTTCAACCGAAGGATTTCAGTACCTGACCAGAAAGTTCTGGGAATCAAATTCCCATGGCTGGCCAGCACAGTGCACAGCAAGTAGATAAGAGTCCAGAAATCACATTTCCACTTGTGTCAAGATGAACATTTGAAGGACAGGATTGCTGCTGACTGCAAATAGTGGAGCCTGCAGGACTTTTTCCAGAAACAAATTGAAGTATGTTCAGCAATATATTAATGAGCAGCTGGAAAAGAATATTGGGAGGGTTGTGGTAGTGATTAATTGTTTAGCTTATTAAATTACTTTCCTAGCATATGATTTTTTTCCACAGAAATAAATTACTTTGTGTATTATAGCTCGTGCTGATGTGAGGAAAGAAGAAGGTATTTTTCTAAGATAGCAAAAGGATTTTCTCCTGTATTTCCAAGGAAAGTAATAGTGAAGATCCATCAACACTTGAGAACTGCCTGGAAGATAATAGATAATTATAGACTTCATTATGCTTTCAAACAGGCATGCAAAATTTTAAATCAGACCTTTAAAACCACAAGAGTGCAGGGAGAAAATTCGAGGAGCACCAATTTTCTGATCAATCAACACTTGCAATGAAAAAACAGGATTATGTTCTTAGAGGCTCAGTGAATATTTACCCATCAAACTTAGGACTGGAGAATTCCAGAGATGGAATTCCATGCATGAAACCTTCCAAACCATCAGTCACAACCAAACTCCAGGCTGGACATAAAACTGAGGAGCTACATAAAACTGAGGCACAAAGATGAGCAAAGAAAGAAACCAGACTGCATGAAACTGCAATTAATCCAAAGATCGGCTTCCAAACAATATAAGCCCCCTTCCAAATGATATAAGTCCCCCAGGCTGTTTCTAGCACGGGGCAACTTCTCCAAAGGAGTCACTTCCTCAGGTGGTCACGGCATTCACATGTGCAAAGGGATATTCTGTCCCTTAGAGTTTTCTTCTGATGTTTGGCACACTTTTCATTACATGTTACAGTTCACCTTGCCGGTGAAAACCAATGCAATTAATTCTTTCTCAGTAATCAGGACACAAAGACTCTCCTGGTGAAGCAGGTCATATTATGAGCATTTAGCTTTTCACTGGGGAGATCTCAGTGTATCCTGTCCTTTTCAACTTTCTGATTTAGCAGGAGGAATAGACTAGCTGGAACAACTTGCCACCTTCAGCTGTTATCACCTTCAAACTCCCAAATACATTCCTACCACGGGGGACATCCTGCAGCTTTGCAAAGCCCACATTACTGATTATTTTTATCTTCCTGAGCTTGGTTATGTGGCCATAGTGACTTGGGAGCCTGCATCTCCTTGACCCAGGTGCAAGGATGGGTCCTGGTCATGCTGCTGGCGCTTTAATCCCTGCAGCTGTGTTTTCCCTTCAATCTGTATGGAGGAAGAGTGACCCTCTTTTCAAGATGTGCTAAGAAATATCCATGACTTGGCTGAAGAGCACTATAAAAAGCAATAATGTTTGGGCTTGCTGAGCTGGGCAGAAGAGCTCAGAACTACTGCAGCTTCATTTTGGAGCCCAAGGCACCCAGAGGGATTGAGAGGGGTGAGTCAGTGCCCGTGCAGGGTGTTAGAGCCTTACAGGGTGCTGAGTAAGGAACTGCTGCTGGGATGGAGGTGCAGGAAACACAGCTGGGTTGGTTCAGTGTTAGTTACAACACACAACAGCTCTGGCAGGACTCACTTTTTAGACGCGCTGTTTTATAATCCTGCTGAGGCCTGGTACTGCCAACATTAGTCCATGCTTGCACTCTTCTGCTGTTGCTGTACTGGAAGGTGGAATATTACCTTTGAGCTTCAATGAGGATAGAAAATCAGGCTAACTCATCTGATGGGAACCCTCCAGCTGCTCACCTCTCCACAGGTGAAGCATTAGAGAAGACTGTTCTTCCTCCAATGATATAATTTAGATATCATTTAGAGTGTCTTTTTATTTAATCCGTGCAAGATAGGCCAAGCAAAAAAGCATCTAAAATATGTTCACACAGGTGGTATAATTTATAATTGGTATAATTTTACCAGTTCCTTTCATGCCCATGTAGACAAACTTAGAAGAACAGGTCTTAATCAAAGATGAACTTAGATGACAGTTTGAGTGATCAGATTCATGCCTTTTTAAAATAAGTGTCTAAAACAGATATGTTGTTTCTGTTTTGGTCCCCTTTAGTGCCATCTATAATCATGTCCCTATTAAAATGATACTTTTAGGGACTATTTATTTGATAGACTCTCAAGTATTCATTATCTTAATTACCCACTATAAATTACCCATGATACTCTATCCTTGTTTGGTGCAAAAATAATGACTTGTTTTCATTCAGGTGCTAATAACCAAATCTTAATCCTTTGCTAGTTTATTATGGATTTTCAGAGGAAAAATTAAAGGAGAATCTTAAGTATGTCTGTTCCCTTACTTGTCTTTTTAACAGCAGTGCATCCATTCTGCCTCTGGAGAACTTCAGCAGATGGTGTCAGGCTGCAGAGCCAGGGAATTTTGTGCCTGTGGTGCTGGGAGGTGACAGGATGGGTGTCCCATTGCTGCGGGATGGGATGTGCTCCAGCTCTTTGAGAGCTGTGCCTCAACATTGCCCGATGTGTTCTAACGGGATTTCTTGTTGGCACCTCTTATACAATTGTCTGTCATTCTCCAGTGGTGCCAAGGCTTGCCACAGCAGATGCAGCCAGCTCCTGATGATGCCCTGCAGGGTAAGGCCCCGAGCTGGGCCGGCTGCTGGCAGCTCACCCTCCCCTGGCACACTGTGCTGCTGGAGCTGCGGGGCGTTACTGGTGCAGGGGGGAATGGAGCCGTGGTCGTGTTTGTCCCTGTGCCTTCTGTTGAGGTATGAAGTGAAATCTGTGAGGCTGAGCAGTACGGAGATGCCCAGGTTTGCTTCATGGGGATAAGGAAGTGCCCCAGAGTGACTCTGGCTGTGCTCTGCAGAGGAGGTGGCATTGAGGAGAGGTGTTGCCCATCTCTAGTGGTGAAGGAGGAACAGCCTGTGGCAGGCAATCTTCTACAGGCCTGGCTGGGTCAGTGGTGTCCACAGCCAGGGCAGGTCTACAGAGCAAGTGCTTGGAGCATGAGCCTTCCAAGGCCCTGAATCTGGAAGGTCTGTGTACAGAAGCAGAAACTTTTCTTCGGGACATCTGCCCTGTGCTCACAGAGAACCTGTGTGGGCAGAGTAGAATAACTGTACACTTATCAATTGGAAGAGCACCTTATTCTTGCTTAGCTTTCCCTGTGGAGACCCTGCAGGCATAGTTACAGCAGGGGACAACAGAGACTCTCTATTCCCAGTCTGTCTCCAGCCAGAAAGTCACACTTTGTCCTGGCACTACAAAATCTGCCCATTGCTGATGCCACATGTCCCTCACAATGGCAATCTCTGAGCCCTTCTTAGCCTGCCCATCTCGACCCAAACTCATATAGAACAGGAGTATTATAAGGGTCCCTGTTGTTGCAAATGACCACAAAGAATTTTCTTAAGGTCACCTGTCAAATTCATCAAAGAGCAGAAATGAGCATCATTTAAGTTTTGGTCCTATGCTGCAGTCACTAGGCTGCAGTGCTTCCCCTGCAGTGCTTCATCTCCACCAAAACTGTACGATTAATCAAATTCTAAAGATATGGTGAAGACGAACAGCATAAAAATATGGAGAAGTTTCTCCACAGCTTGTTAGAATAGTGGAGGTTGTAGTGTCTATAGATGGTGCACTGCAATCTAACAGCTTGCCACGAGCCAAAAGAAGCCCACAGCATTTTATTTCAGTAGTGTTATCACTGGAATTATTTATTAATGTTTCAGTCTTACTCTAGTGGAAGAGTGTCTTTTTAAATCAGGTTTAAGATATTTGTATCAGTGCTATTTCCAGCTGATATGATTTTTCATGGCAATTGGGTAAGCAAACAATTACACAGCATGATGTTGAGGGTCTGAAAAATTTCATATATGCCATGTTGTCTATAATGCTCAAAATAATCCTGATGGCGTGAATTGTGTGGGAATTAATATTATCATACAAATGTATTTAAGTGTTAATTCTCTTTGATGTGACCATGTAGAAAAGCCTTAGGTATCAGTGAAGATTAGGGGAAAACTGAATATTTCTGGTTACTTGCTCATGATAATACAGACAGATTGTCTATGCTAAATTGCTAAACCACTTCACCAGGCTTTTCAATGTTTTTTTTTTTTTTTTTCTGGTCCTTTTTTTTCTTTAAACTTGATTTTATTCATATTTGCCTATCAAAATGTTGGGAATACGGAGGAAGAGAAAGTCTTCAAGGGAAATATATTTTATTATTACTACATGTAAACAGCACTTGATGTTGCACTCCGATTTTAATTTCCTTCTTCTGGAAATGTTGAAGAATTTTTGTAGTCAACGGGTGAAGGGAAGGAAAGCTCTGCATTAGAGCTCATTGGTTTTTATACCTGTAGAAGTCTCAGACTCTTGACTTCTACATGCCTGACACCTCCAAGGAACCCCTGCACGTTTTCTGCTTCTAAAAACCTTCTGGCTGAAAGAGACAATTGCCCATTTCATACCTGTCAGTAAGTCTTGGCATTGAGCCTGTTGTAAACTGACTAATCTGTGTTTGGTTTTATGCCATTCTATATGCTTTAGACGAAATTAGTTTGAAGTATTTCCAGTTTGCCACTGAAAAAAATGGAACTAATTTCAGGATAAAACTGAAATATATGATGGCAAAATGCTGATCATTCTCAATGCCAGTTGAACACATGATTTACATAATAACCTGATTTTTATGGCACCTGGCCAAATGGGAGTGTAACTGATGGTGCTGGCAGGCTTTTGTCTGATTTTCATTGTTTGGCTAATGTGGCAGGACAAAACTGAAATACTAGTGGAAAGAAAAGTAACTTGTTGCATACATTTGTAAATGCCTTTCGATGATATATGCAAATATTCTCTGATTAACTCCTTTGACTCCATGAGTTGTGTCTGTTTGTTTCCTTCCCTTATGAACCTCACATGCTATAGGGGTCTGCACTTGAAAACCTGCCTACTCTTCTTAGTTGAAACTTGAGTTTTTTATATTATGAGAGCACTTTCAAACCAGTGCACCTGTTCTTAATGGCACACTATTCACTTCCTTGCAGCAGTCAGTCATTTTACAGATATTTGTTGCTATGTGCCTTCAAAATTGGTAGTGCTACTGTTTAAACATAAATGCTACTAAAATTACATATTAACTAGCAAGCTGTTGGAATCTCTGTTACCAATAACTGCCAGGAAAAATAATTTCACGCTATAAGCTTAATTTGGAATTCACTATGGGCCAAGAATTACTTATGTCTGTCAGGGTTTCCCAATGGAAGACTCAGGAATAAAATAAGTATTGTTTAAAAGTTAAAATTCCTTTGAAAGTTTCTGTACTGATGTCTTGTATGTTTGCTGTCTAGCAGGAAATAAAATTTTAATGTATAAAACCACTGCAAACTGAATTTGCCAAGGATTACTCCGTGGTGCACTGGACTGTGATGGAAGACCTGGATAGCGAGGCCCTACTGGGTTTGGGCTCTATCCATATCATAAATTTCCTTTATTCCAGGAAGAGAAATTGCTCATAGATAATCCTTGTTTCTTGCAAATTAAATTAAATTAAATGGAGTGGGTTTCTTTGGCAGCAGCACTTGCTGAGGCCTGCAGGAGGAGCAGAGCAGCCCTGCTCACCCCTGAGCTGCACCTGAGCTGTTCGTGCTGGGCTCCTGTGCAGTCACCTGAGACTGGACATGAGTGACACTGATGGGTGTGCTGCCAACTGCTGCACAGTTGTGTCTTATAAAGCAGCCCCCTTTCTGTGGTCAGGCCCAGAAAACTGAATTCCTATAAACTGTCTAAAATGTCATGGCTTTATTGAAATAAATACCAGTGAAGGAAGCACCTGAAGCTGCAAGTGCATTGAGGTCTGTTGTGGGCACTGCTGAAGGCAGGAGACTGAGTTAAATGGATTCTCAATCTGAAAAAGTGCAATATCCCCACATGTTTCCTAATTTCCAGCTGTTGATTGTGCTTAAATGATTTAGTGTAATTCAGTCAGTGGATGTTTTCACTATTTGCTGCATTTCTGTGAGCCTGAAAAAGGCTTCAATGTATGGAGCACATGCAGTGGATTTGGTTACTGATGTTGCTGCCTTCTGATTGTATGAATGATTACAGGAGACCAGAAAAAAAATTGGAAAGCTCAATGGTTTTGGTTACAGTAAATGTGACACTGAATCATTGCTTGTGGGTAGACACAGCAGGTCCTGTTCACATTTCCAGCCATTCCTACAGTGCTTTGTGTGTGCCCACTTGTATGGTCATATATTGTGTGTGGGTATCGTGTGCAGGGTCTTGGATGAATCTTTTACTGGTAGCAGATGCTGAGACATTATTTTACCAGGGAAAAAGAGGTTTCATTTTCTCATTTTCTAAGCATTTTTGTGTTTTTTGTTTTTTTTTTTTTCTTTTTCAAAATAAAAGGGAAAAGCAGTGAAACTCTCTGTGTTGTGCTCTCAGAAGAGGGAAAAGAAAAATTACGTTCAATATGCACAGATATTTTTTTATCAGTGTTCCCATATTATCTGAGCAACACACGACTTAGCACTTATTTTGCAAACTTTATGCAGTTTAGGAAGGACTTAGAAACTAAAGCTTCTAAAAAGAGTCAGATAGCCCCAGGTGCAAGGCCAGTGAGATAAGGGTAAGTTTGAGGCCAATCAGCTAAATTGCAAGTTTATCTTGCTAAAGAAAAGTATTAGAAAATTAGAAGTCCCAGTTTCTGGCCCTGGCTCTCTGGTCTGCCTAAGTATTTTTGTGAATACATCACTGGATAATGGGTATTGTCACCACACTTGCAGCTGTCAACATTTCTCTAGTTTCAAACATGAAGAAATTCCCTTAGATGACCTATTCGTGTCTTCTAATGTCTTCTAAGACATTCCTTCAGGGCATATTTCCATGGGGTTATCAAAGATCTTTATTATCCTTTCATGAGAGCAAAGCATTTGAGTCTTAAAATGTGGTCTGGAATGGAATTCTGATGGAAAGAATAGTTTTTCCTTTGTCCTTTAATTCTGTTGTTGTAGCAAAGCAGAAAATGCTGCAGACAGTGCCATAAAATTTAAATAATTAATATAAAAATCTTTTCCCAGCTGTGACAGGGCAATATCAGAATGTTCTGAATTGCTTATCTGTTTCCTAATAAGAAATAAGGAGTATTCTAGATATTAAGAGATTCCCTAGGGCAAATATGTTTGAGGACCGTGTACTGAAAGCACCTAATGTTTAATAAATACAAACTAGCAATGTAGAACGATTTCAGAGTGCTTAAAATATTTCTATTCATGAGTTTTGGTGGGTTTTTGCCCCACATTTTCATTCAATAATGAACACAAATGCATTACACCTTTGCAATTCATGTCTGCTCCCATATGAAATTCATGTTCACATTTGAGAGGCCAGCTCCCGTTTGGGAAAGACAGGCAGTGAGGTTGATTTTCCCCTCGTGCCTTCAGAAAGCAAACAGGGAAACATCTGTGCTAAGCTAGGGCTGATTTTAATGGATTGGGTTCAAATGCTGGCAGAAGGCACATGCTCCAAGAACCACCGAGAAATGGTTAATTGGCTGTGAGCTTTGGAGCCAGACCATTAGCTGGGAGACACAATACTTATTTTCACAGAGCTACAGTCCTTTTTTCCAAGGAAAGCAGAAGGCTTGTGTGTCTGTACGGCTGGGAGGAATGGCAAGGGAAAGCCACAGGGTCAGTGGCACTGGAACACTGGTGTCTTTGCCACAATAATGGTGTTAGCTGCAGCCCTTATTTCTTCTCTAGTCAAAAAGAAACAGAAAACCAAAACAAAATTCAAAGAAAAAGAAAAAAGAGCAAAACCCTGTGATCATTTTTGTGAGGAAGTTTTCATTTGAAGTTTATAGCATTAGTTGTTGCATTTTAGGAGTAGGGGTTGTGCCAGGTTTACTGAAATTCTACTTTTAGTGGCTAAATCATCGCTTGATTACAGGAGTGTGTCTGCCTTAAAGGGGATTCAACTACACTTTAAAGGAAGTTAATAAATAATATTGGCTGCAGTTGGCTTTGCTGCTTCTTTAGAGTCCTGTCACACCCTTTCCTGGGAGAGAAGTTAATGTTCCCTTTATTTTTCTCTTGTCCTTGACACAAAACTGACTGAGCATGGAATCAAATGCCTGATGTGGTGAGTTATGGGTACAAGTTTGTCTTCTCAGCGTGCTAGGACTTGATTGTTTGGCAGTTCCTCCATTCTTTTGAGGGGCTATTCTGGAGATTCTGTAAAATGCTTGTAATAAAAAAGAGGCTCGGCAAGGGAGGGACTTCCACTCCTGCATTTCAGGAGAACCAGTGTGCTCGGGCTGCTGTAGATTTTAAAGTGATGTGTGAAAATGGAGCAGTGTGTTTTGTAGCTGGAAATAACAGGTGGATTTCAGCGTTTTGGAGGAGCTTTCCTTTGTTTGGCAAAGAACAAAGCTCCTGCCTGGATGACTGGTCTGGAAATTGCTTATTGCAAATCAGTCCTGTGCTGTGCCTTTGAATGGAGGTAAGCCCCACAGGAGCCACTGCTGTGGCCTCTTCCAGCTCCCACTGCCTTGTGCTGGCACAAACATGGTTTTCACCATGGTTTTGACCTTCCCCAGTCCTGTGCTGGAGCCCAGCTCCTCCAGGGAAGGAGGTTCCAGGGCTCTTGCCCTGTCTGCCCAGCAGCCCCTTGTCTCACTGCAAGCTCAGACCTAGGATGGAGGAAAAACCCTCTGGTAGCCTCTAAAGGAATTCAGCTGTTAATTCAATGCCTATTAAATTTAATAAAATCCACTTAGATGCTCATCTTCAAGAGCCAGTCCGAGACTTTACATAAATCTTAATTTGTTTACCACAGTTGCTTTGAAAGCAAACAAAACCCCCACCACATCAGAACAGACACAACCCCTGCTAATCAGACCTGAAAGTACATTGAGATAACTTTGGACAGATGTGCCACTATTCTGTTATGCCAGTTTTTGGCCAACACATTTTTAATGTCTGTAGGCCTGATAAACTGCAGTTTTTAGGTTTTTGGTTTACTAGACAGTGGCAATAGAAGTTGGAAAGGCTGGCATGCAGTATGCTTTTTTCACAAGCAAGAACCAATAAACTCCTGGGACCTGAAAACACCAGTTCTTCCTTCAGTTTGACAGAATGATATCTGTACTAAACTGATACGTTAATTGAGTCTGGCAGCCTCCATTTAATTGTGACTCATTGCAAATGATCGACTTAGTCAGCTCCTCAGTTGCAGTTCTGTTTTTGTCATGAGAATAAAAGAAAATAGGTAGCATGCATAGTTTTACTTTCTCTTTGTTCCTAAAAAGCTCTCCAGTTTTAAATATTTAAAGATCTGTGATGTTCTTGGGTTTCTTTTTTGTCAGTCTCTTTCACACATTTTTGACCATGATAATTTTAGGCTATACCTGTGAAATTCCACCTCACAATTTATTAGCTGTTATCACAACCATTCCAGGTTTAAATGTGAAATGGGAAACAGTTAAACAGAACTAAACTTATTTGACACAGTTGCACTATAACGATAATGAAAGTAAATTTCAGTACTGGTTAGTAAAAAGAGCAGTGCTTGTGACAATTCCCCAACATCTGGAATCAGATTCAGCCCACTGTGCCTCACAAGTGGCTGTGGTTAGGTTAGGATATAAGCAAGTGCTAACAACTTCCTTCAACAAAGGCACCACTGTAGATCAACCTCATGAGAAATATCCATCCTCTAAATATTTTTAGGCTAAGAATGGCAGTAGAAAATAAGGAAATAAGGAGATTACTTGCTTTACCTGCCTGTAGAAAGTAATTTCTTGTTTTTATCTTCTGATTGGTATTATGCTTGCTGTAAAGAAAAGTTGAGCTAGTCTGGAGTCTTATTTTCCTAGGAGTGAACACTTAGTTTAATTGTACCCATATCAAAAAGGCTTTGAGTCCAAAGTAACCAAGATGAGAAAAGAGAGTGTGGAAGGGAAAAGAGGAACAAATGAATAATGATGCCTGCAAGGTTTTTGCAGAAATAGAATAGTTCTGAATCCATTTGGTTATTACCAATTACTTGCAGACCTAAAGAACTGTTCTCGCACACCAATTTGCCACTGTAGTGTGGTTTATAAATGTTAAGCTATAAAATGGCTTGGTTAAATACTCCAAAGTATTTAACATTTAGAAGATTCTTCCTGACTTTTGTAAACTGGAGTCCTAATGTAGCTAATGTGAAATTCTGACCAAGGACTAGAAACTCTTCTAATAACTATGTTATAATATTCAATGCTTTTAAAATGCTTTCCAAGAAGAGGGTAGAATTTTTTTTTTTTTTTTAATTTCACAAAGAAATGGGGGAGAAAATGGTGTCAGATATGAAATTTTTTACAGAAATTTGCATTGGTGTGCTAAAGTTTTGCAAAGAAGGGCCTGTTACAGCCTCTGCTGTAATGGTCAGGGATCGAGTCCCAGAGCTTCTGATGGTGAACAGAATGTTTGGAATTGCTGTTTTGTGTGTGTGTTCATATATTAACATACTATAAAAATACATAAATAAATAATAATTCAGGATTCAGATAAAAATAACTCAATATTAGAACCGCTTAAAAATTACCATATAAATTGGTATTGATGTGCAATGCTGGTAATTAAAAGTCTGCTACTCCCACAAATACGAGAGGGGGGAAGTGAATTATCTTCATCTACATAATTGCTCATCTCAGAAATGTAGGTTAGAAGGACCTGATTCTTTGTCAGAGATTAAAAGTTTAGTTCTTACATTTTGACATCATATGGAGAAGCTAAAACTTCCCTTTCCTCTGGGGTAAGACATTGCAATCACTAGGCCTTTATATGTAAGGGAGCTGTGTATAACTTATGTGTTTCCAATGATTAATGTTGTAGTTATTTCCATTGTGCTAATTCATAATGCTTCTTGCATTTGCTTTTGTGGGACAAACCTCCATCCATCAGTGGTGTGTTATCTTGCCAGTTTCCCCACTATTTTTATTTAGTTAATTCAACCATTGCATTACTTAAAAGGATCTAATTAATCATTATGTTAGCAATCTTGGCTTTTATTGAGACCACAGTTAATTAAGTTTACAAATTGACATGGCAAAGTTTGATGCAGACAAATTACATCGGAAGAGGATTTGTATCAATAAAAATCTCTGAACTGATATATTGTTGGCTTTTCCAGCTGGTGACAAAGATCTATCCTGGGTCAGGGACAACTCCTGAGAGCAGCCATGCAGTGATGCAGATGTGCTGAAAATATCTCTGCAAATGAGAACTTGGAGATGTCACGAGCTCTTCAAAAACATTCTGTGGTGAGAAGGGGCTGATCTTGCAAGGCCATCGATCCCCACCTCCTGCCTGTCAGGGGCTTCTCCGAGTCTAGTGTGGCACTGTTGAGATAATGGGAATGAGAAGGAGTTTTCCTTGCATTTCCCTGGGAATTGTCCAGCTCTGCCAGGGATGGGCACCTCCATCTGTCAGGGCTGTGGGTGCTGAGGGTGAGGATGGGCAGCACAGGGTGAGCCAGGGCTGTGCTTGGTGAGCAGCCAGGAGCTGAGGGAGCCACACAGGGGAAACAGGGGCTGGCAGGATATTTGTTCATGGAAACTCAGGGAGGCAGTGCCTGGCTCTCTCCTTCCCCAGCAGCTGCAGAACGGGCTGAGCGCCCCAGGAGCTGCTGAGGGGTGAAGTGTGTCTGCAGAGCCCTGGAGCTGCACCCCAACACCCCCTGTGCAGGGAGGGCTGGTGGGGCAGAGTCCCCCAGGGCCCTGACCTGCTCCAGTGTGTGTGGAGGTGCTTCTTTGGGGTCCAGGGTGCTGGGGAGAGGCTTCATGTCTGTCCTGGGGCTGTTCACCACTGTTTGTCCCCATCACCATCAATGGCAGGGCTGAAGGGGCCTGGAGAAGGCAGAAGCCCTGGAGGGCTCTCCTCCTGATGGATCTACATGGAAGAAATGGAGGCAAGGCCCCCTTTTCCAGCTGGGTGCCAGCTGCTGAGGAGAGATTGGAACTTGGGAGTGCTATGAGGGAGGCCACAAGGAGTCACAGATGCAAGTTGGCTGGAAAAGACCTCTGAGATCATTGAGTCCCACCTGTGACCCAACACCACCTTGTCAACCAGACCATGGCACTGAGTGCCACATCCAGTCCTTCCCTGAACACCTCCAGGGTTGGTGACTCCATCACCTCCCTGAGCAGCCCATTGCAATGTCTACTCACCCTCTCTGTGGAAAAGTTCTCCCTAATGCCCAACTTAAACCTCCCCTGGCACAGCTCAAGACTGACCTCCCGTCCTATGTCTGGGAGAACAGGCTGAGCCCCAAAGCAAGACAGTGGTGGAAGGACTGAAAGGATGTGGAGACAGGGACAGGGCAAACCTCAGGAATAACAAAACAGAGAGATGGCCATGGTGTGTGCCTGCATAAACATGAGAAGTATGCTTGGAGTCACAGAGACCAGGCTGGCCAGTTCAGGTGCCTGGAGCTCTGCTGTGGAAGAGAAGGCAGGGGAGGGGAGGAGGGGGAGCACGAGCCATGAAGGAGCAGGTTGAATGTACGTGGAGCTGAGGAGTTGTCTTTGAGAGACTCTGGGGCAGGGCTGGAGAAGAAGTCTTTGGGGTTGGGGTTTGTTCCTCTGGTCCCCAAACAGCTCAGTCCTGGTGTCTCCAGAGTCATGGGTCAAAGGAATAATTTGGTGATTTTGTGTGTGAGGTGATTGGGAATACATTAATAATGCAGTTAGAAACACATTAAGAATGCTGGACATTATTTATGGAGAAATAAACCCATGTGTAAAAGTCGTAATTTACTGGATCTCTTATTTTTATTCCCAATACAATCAATGATGAATATATTTGGAAGTGTTTTCCCTGCACTATCTGCAGGCTGTGCCAATTAGATACAACAACTCATTTAAAGTCTATTGTCCTTTGCAGAGGCTGGAGGAAGCACTGCAGGGGTTTTGTGTATTTACTGTGATAGTCTTTGTTTCATTCCCATTGTTATCTTGAAGCATGTATTCATATTCATTCTCCACCTTGCTGCCTGTTCTTGTAGAGCTCAGCAGAGGGCTCTGACCAGTCCTTGAAGGACTCTAAGAGTCCTGAGGTAGCTTTAAACCCCATTGCTGTTCCCATGGCTGCAGAATAAATGGATATAGGATGGACAGATGTCTCTGCTCCTGTTCAGCATGCTGCTAGGTGGTCTTGGATGCATTAGACCAAGGCTGTGAAGGTCAGGATGTTTGATGTGTTCTGAGGCAGAAACGTATCTTTTGGGCATGTTTGAACATTTTAGTACAGGATGGCTGAGGGAAGGCCTGAGTAGTTTGCTGACTGACACAGTGGTTCTGAAACAATCGATGAGGTGGTTCCTTTGAAAGGCAGACAAGTGGGTGAATGAACAAATTCAGGCAATGCCCACTGGAACGTTGTGCTGTTTTGCTGATCTTTAGCAGTATTTAAGAAAGGGTGGGGGAATCATAAGAAAAAATCATCAGTGTTTTATGCTTTAAAGAATCTTAAAAGATCACTATACTGGTTTTCCTTTTAATGATAGAAGTCTCCTAAGAATTTTGATTCTTAGTTTTATGTATTTTGGTCTCCATCCTTAATTAAATATTGAAAGAACTTAATAGGAAGTAACTTGCTGTTTGATTCTGTGTCAAGTGCTGTTTGAATCAGGCTCATCTAAAATAAATTGTCTCTGTGTTTTATTATTTTCTAGCTGTCTGTCCAGCAAACTAGAATATTGCTGATTCACTCAGCTTTTCTTTTCAACTCTGTGCCAGGAATATTTATACATGCAAGTACTTTAAAAAAAAATCCTTAAACATTAGATATTTTTCCACTTAGTATGAAAATGGTTTTGAGAAAGAATTCTGAATTTAGATCTATTGTTATCTTTGCTAATTTTGAAAACAATAATAGGTAATAATAAGCTTGCTTTTTCAACATTAGTTATTGTGATATTTCAGTACAGGAGAGACCTCTGTGGTTATATTTTTCAGAGTAATGTGCCATTACTGGAACTAAATTATTCATATGAAAAGGATGATTGATCAAACACAAGCTAATATAATGGGAGGGCTAGAACAAAGTCAAACTTATTTTACAGGTGTACAGTAACTCATAAAATCAGTAAATTGGACATGCAGACAAATATTTGAATCCATGAATATAATTGTTTTCATTGTTATATTTTATAGCCTGTTTTTCTCCTCTGCCTTTCTCATAGACCACAATGTACATTTATTCATCCTGGCCTGTAAGCACTTTACAAAATCCTTTTTAATGGCAATTTTAACCCCCCATCCTGAGTTAGGTATACACTCCTGTATCACAGAAATATTGATGTAAACTCCCTGCAGTCTCTTGACATGTCAAGTAAAGATTATACTGGTTCAGTGATGTCTCTCTCAAGTACAAGCACTCTGTCCTCAGAGGTGAGTAATTCACAAAAAAAATCTAGAGCCAGCAGAATAATAATCATGAGTAGCTTATCTAGTGAATTTCCCAATCAGTTGTGATATAAATAATTGATATGTGAATTTCAACGTTGCACGCATTACCATTCCTAAACAGTGATTATATCTTGTTGGAGACTCTTTGGACCCCAACTGTTAAATAAAGCAAATACAATTTAGGACAGGTCAGAGAGCAGCTTTGTTAACTGTGATCACCATGAGAGAACAGGGGGACAGCATCTCCCTCCTGGTGCCCTGTTCTCTGCCCAGAGATTGCAGACCCAGCTGATAAACTGTGCTGCAGAAAGGGGCAGGGGAAAACCACTAAGTTCAAAATCAGCAAAGCCAGGTGTCCATCCCTCAGAAGTTCATCTCCTGAACTGCTACTATTTTGGGAATCAATAGAGTAAATAATATGGACAATAAACCCAGTAAATGTTACAGTAAATATTATGGACAGGAAATAATATGGGCAATATAGAGGGGTGGCTCTTGGTGGAGCCTAGACGGGTATCAGCTAGGAAGGAGCTGGAAACAATCACAGCCCATTAGCTTTTATGTGAAGGGAATCTTTTAGTAAAGGCAACTTCTCAGCCTGACCTCAGTCATCAGTATTAGTAATTTTACCACCACAGTCTGAATTTCAATCTCACATACAGCGGGGAAAAAACCCAAAACAACAATTAAGTGCTGTAAAAAGTGGATTGAAACGATATCATGCAACTTCCCTGACCACTCACATGGGCAGCACTGCTTGAGTAATTAGAGGAAAAATTTAATTATCTACACTAAAATCAACAGCAAAGAAGAGCAAATATGAGAAATGTGTTTGTATCTGACTCCTCCTGTGAGTTTGTCCTTGAAACCAGGGGCCAGCCCTATGTGTCACCTATCTGCAAAACCTGGTTTATCAGTTGCTTGCAATTGCAAATCAATAACTTTTTTCAGGAATGTCTGGGATTTCTTCCTATTGTCTGAACTCAGAAAACTAGAAGAGTATTTTGAGAGAACAGGTCAGATCAGCTGTGGGCTGTGTGCAGAAGCTGTCTAGAAGCAACCAGAAGTGACTTATTTAAGTTTTTTGCAGTAAAGCTCTGTGAATTTTCCATGCTCCTCATATTAAACTTAGGGGGTTATGTCTTCTCTATTTCGATTTTTATTCCCTGATTATATTGCTACAGCTACAGCATGGGGCTTGAATTCTTCCTGCTGATTGATTTTCTTCGAACCTTAAAGAATCTTAAGAAAATTTTTTACTCCAGGTTTCAAACCATTGACTTGTCTCCAGTCAGCTGCAGCTACAGTTTATATTTTACCACAACTTAGAAAAAAAAAAATTGTTGCTGTAACATCTGTGTTGAAGTCTATTTACTGTCCATTATTTGAGACATGGCTGAGAATATAACTTTTTTTTTTTTTTTGTGAATATTTTTATCTATCTCCCGTTATTTTAGTCACATAATATGTCACTAAATTAATATTTTATTACTACATTTTAAACTCTGCACTTCTCATCTCCTTATTTTACTCATTTTTAGATCTTTTCATCAATGTACAGGGGCCTGATAAAGTTTCTTATGCTTGCTGTCAATTAATATGATTAAAAATTAAGGGAATTTGTAAAACAAATGAATTCACAAGATGATTATTGAACTAAATGAAGGGTAACAAATGATGAATATTTACAAAACTGAATTATCTGTTCTATTATGTATTTCAAAAAAAAATTAGGAATGATTGTGACTTAAAATTTCAGCCTATTCAGTGTTCACCACTCTAGTGAAGCCTCATGGATATGATTAGTGTATGGCAGTCTCCAGTACTGGATGTAGGGGAAAGAATTCACATCCAAAAAATTAAGGTGCAATAACCGGTGTAATGACAACTGTGCAATTTCAAGATCTAAATTATCTGTAAGAAATGAATATACCATGCTAAAATGGCTCAATTTGGGCAGCACCAAGCTTCACAGTATCAAGTTTAAAACACTGTTTTACCCCTGTTTTACTTGGAATAGCAGTTGGATATTCTGAACACCAGTGAGAGAAGCAATGACATGAAAATTATTTTGTTTGTAACACAGGTACTTTTTCTGACTGATATCTCCTCACAAACCCAGAAGGGAGTTGGGTCAGGATTGTTTCCTTGGAGTGAGTGAATAAAGCTCCTGTAGCCATGTTCAGTATCTCATTATTTGAGACCCAGCTAAAATATACTTCATCACATAATTTCACTGCTCACATTTTTTTATGTATTTAAATAGAACTGAACAGGATGTTTTAGAAGAACATGCTTCATCCAGAAATGCCAATTTGTCAAAACCGGAATTGTGTGGGAAAGGGCTGATTCGATCCTTTTTTTTT
>VXBN01003815.1:37878-71653 GCA_013397395.1 Sinosuthora webbiana | reverse complement strand
TGTGTGTGTGTGTGTGTGTGTAGAAAAAGCTTTAAGAAACAGATTTCAAGTGCTGAGAGCATCTCATTTCAACGTTTTCAACATGCAAGTGGCAGTTTTCTTGGCTTGGAGAAATATTTAAACTATAATTAAATGCTTTAAGAATAAAAAATGCAGAGAATTTTAAGAGAATGAAATAATTCTAGTAAAGTAAATCAGACTTTAAGCACTTAAGACTTTATTAGACTTTATGGCTCTGCATCCACATTGTGTTCAGTACCCCTGTGCTTAATGAAATCAGCTCATATTTTTTAATTTTGCATGGTGTAGCCTTGGCCTGCTGCTGCTTCCATTCATACAGAAAGGAAAACTGCTCTGGGATGAGGTGGGTTGGGCTCCTGAGAAGCCAGTCTTGGGTTCTCTGCTGATTTGGCCCATCCAGAAGTTGGGTACTGACTCGAGAGCTGCACTGCCATGAGCTGTCAATCCTAAAACAACCCCAAAAATTAAACTACTGCTTCAATGCTTCTCACTGGGGAGATTGGAATGCGTTGCAATATAATTTTGTGTGATGTTTGAGAATGTTTGAGACACCATATGTTAAATACAAAATTTTGTGCACCGTTAGTTATGAGAAGAGTTGGTGTTAAGAAACCCCACTTGCCATCCCTTGGAAGCACATCACAAGCGTTAAACCCAACAGGTTTCAGTAGAAATAACCCTGAAATCAGTAAGTTATTAGTTTGATTTTCAATTGGCAGAGAGAATATTGTGCACATTAAAAAAACCCCAACCCCAAAAACCAACTTAACCTTTGTACTTGGTGCCATTATATTATTATATATCCTGGGTTTTTTTGGTGTTTTACTAAGAAAAATGAGATCAAACTATTGAAAAGTCGCTGCTTTTGTTAAATTTTACAGTGTTTAAAGGCTTGAGAATATTAATTAAACATTATTGGTATAATTTGGTTAAAGGAGAGTTTAGGGAATACAGGATTTTATTTTCTCATGCTGTGATGGACTGGAATGGTTTTTTTTTTGGCCAGCTAAGTATCGTTAGAATTGATGTTGTCATGTAAAATACTGCTTTGCTAGACTTTAAAGGTTCCTCTGTGGACCTGTAGAGAAAATAGCTGTTTTTTCTAGGAAGGTTGTTCTTGTATGCCATGATCGACCCTTTCCTTATTCCAGGGCAATTGTAGAAGGAAAGGGTTGTTTAGGACAATCATCAGCCTCACAGTCATTAACTGAATTACAAGAGCTTTTATTATAATGTTAACCTCACAATACTGAGTCACTGGTTTTAGAACCTTGGGCTAAATGTAGATGTAATGCCATGGTAGAAAAATAATAATGCATCAATGCCTGCATAATGATGAGCTGTACACACAGAGAGATTTTGACATATTGCTAATCCTGTGAATATATCAATCCTGAGCTGCCTGGTAGTCAAAATGTAAATACAGTCTTAGAAATTATTATGTGAACTTGAACACAAGTTTCGTTCTGTTTCTTTTTGAATCATTCATACAAACATAGATTCACTTGTGGAATGCAACACGTTTTTCTGATTCTCATCACCTCACAAAACAGAAGTAGAAAGGAGGGTGTATCTGAGATGACAGAGATGGAGTGGCTTTCATGTGTGGGTAAAATAAAGGGATTCTGAATAGAATTCTGAATAGGTCTTTGAAAGGATTGTGTATCTGTGTAAATTATAGTTGACTCTAAAACCAGTGAATGGTGAACTGAACTGAGAACAACCGTACTAGGTTTAAAGCAAAAAAAAAAATATTTCTCCATCTAATGCAAACTAGAATTCATGGAATCACTTATTGTAAAGAGCTGTGAAGGCAAATACAGATGGATTCACAGTGGATTAGAGAAGTCCATATTTAAGCGTATCAGGGGCTGTTGAATCAGAGGTTTAGAAGAAACTTGTGCCTTGCAATACCTAAATCAATCCAAACCAGGAAAGCCTGTCCTCTGGCTTGTGAGAGGGCAGAAACCATTTGAATTATGGAGAAAGCTCTTAAGATCATAATTGGGTGTAGCATTCACACCTCTGTGTGCACACGAATACACACTGTTAGCAGCTTCTGGTATTTGTGAGTGTGGACAGAGAGAGAGAGCTCTGTCTGTATGGGCATAGCTGGGGGCCTGCACACATATTGAGTTTCTTTGCTCATCACATATTTCCAGGTATTATTCTCTATGAGGTCTCTTCCTGCTCTGTATTAAGTGGAAGCTTTTCTTTCCTCTCATTTGTGCTGTCATCTTAGAACTTGGCTTTGAAGCCTATTTGATGTGGAGGACAGGATCATACAGCTTAACTACTCACTTGGATGGGAAGTGCAGTTTAGAAAAAACATCTGTGCAGCTGCTGGGACATTCACAGCCCTGCCAGGCCTTCCCTGTGATTGCAGCTATGTGAGGATTACGTGTCCTCTGCTGGTTTCCTGCTCACAGGCTTGAGAGTGGAGATCCTGGATCCTCCCTGTAATAAAGATCCTTTCTTATTTGATTTGAGTTTGACTTGAGCTTTCAGGGGTTGGGTGTATCACAAGGGTTGAACATGCCCATGGGGAAGGAGGGCTGTGTTGGTAATCTCTCTGCAATGCAAAGCACTGGTGTGCAGGGTGCAGAGAGCTGCAGTTTCTGTCTGGAGAGTGCTGGGGTCACAGTGATGCCAGGATGGGGAATTGATTATAAAATATTCACCAGCACAAGTAGCAGGAGTGATTACACTGCCCCAGAGCAAGTTGGAAAACATATATTTAGCTTTAAATATAGACTATGGTTTCAGAATTTGTGGTTCCTGGTGCTTTCCAGGGTGTCATGTGCTTGATTTTATATGGCCAGCTGAAATTAGTGTCATAAAAGACTTGCAAGCTTAGAAAGGCTCTCCTATATGTGCAATATAACAAAATGCAGGAAGATGCACTTGGAACTCATTAAAAGAGAAAAAAGCTGTTTCACACAAGGGGTGGATTTTTAACATGTGTAGGGATGTTCTCTCTGACCAGTTTATGGGGACAGAAACCTAAATGGGGCAAAAAAACCCTGGACTTTTTTGAAATAAAATTCGCCTTTGTGACTTAGAGATGGGAACAAAATTAACCTTTGTAAATTAGAGGTGGGGAGCCTTGAATTAGATAAATTAAAACCATTTACACTTGAAGGGCTTTTAGCAAGGGAAGGATCTTTCTTTGGCCAGGTCTAAAAAAGTCTTTAAGGCTTGCAGACCCATTGGCCCAGGCTCTGTCTGTGAGCCCTGTGCCCAAAGACACGCAAGGCTTGGGGTCCTTCTGTACCACAACTGTAGGTTATTGACCAGAGAGGCTTTGCCCTCCTTATCCTGAGAAGAATTTGGAAGAAGGCACAGAATGGCCCCAAGCCACCAGCAGGCATTGCTCAGCCCCATTGTTGGGTCTCTGCAATCACAGCAGCACCACAGGCATGGCCAGGGCTCTGAAAACTCATGCCTAGGTCTGAATAGAAAGAGTCAGACTCAGTCTGATCACAAATAAAAAGAAAGTGCATGTTGGAAAAACAAACTCTTAATCTGGTCTTGAATAGCAATTATGATGCATTTAGCATAAAATAACAGTTACGGGAAAAATAGGTTTTGTTTTCCATTTGCAACAATGTGGTTCCCTGTGAGATTTAATTAATGGATCTCATTTATTCTTATTTCTCCCTATTCTGTGAGTGCTGAGTATAAAAGAGCACATTTAATTTGGCTTCTAGGCAGCAAACAAGTTCATTTAATGTTGATATAGAAGCATCTCTGGATTTTAGAGGAAAAAGGGAGGAAGGGCCATGGAGGGGAAATGTGATTAGTACCATTGATATTATAGACAGCTTGAATGGCTTTAGCAATCAGGGGGATTTTTTTCTGAAAACCAAGTTTATATTACTGCACAACAATTCCGAGAATGGGAATTATCTCCCATAGCACATTAGATAAATGGAGCCTGGAAGTTACAACCCACTTAATCTGGATGCAACATTTTGTCTTTTAGGGATGTAGAATAGATGTTCATCTCCATAATAGATGTTAGATACACACACCTATGCTCTCTTTTACCTTTTTCAATGGAGAAAATAAAATTTCCTTTGGACAATGTAATCTTGGGGGATATATTTCAAGTTAAGCAAATCTTCCTATTGGATAAGACAGGCTACACATTTAAATGTGGTATGGAAAGGGTCAGAGTGGCCAATCCGCAAAGTTCCTCCCACAGATGTAGAAACCAGGGAGTGGGGTGGGTTTTGATTGGTGGTTTGACCTAGTCAGCTAGAGGAGAAGTGTATTCCTTAAACTGAGGGAAGCTTTGCTACCAGCTTGCATTTATTTCAAGATCAAGGCTTCAGGCTTTCACTTCTACCAAGCAGAGCTACTGGCACCTAGAACAGAAACCCAGTCCTATAAACTCTCACCCGATTCTTTTACAAGAAAAAGGCTGCTCCTTAAAGGCAGAGTAACTTCTTTTGGAGAGGGTCTGGTTTGCAGGAGAGGCTGGAACTGAAAGGAGAAGGCTATAGTTTCACCTGGCAATTATTTCATGCTTGTGTTTGATTATTGAAAGATAATCAATATGAAAAAAGTTTTGTTCCTATCTTGTGATAGCAGAAGAGAGAATTAAAAGAATAACAAAATCATGGAAGCATATGTTAGGGGTAAAAATTGCTGAGGATCCTTTGCAAAAGGCATCAGTAGGCAAGAGAGAATGCTGAGGTACCTAAAAGCAGTAGCATTTCAGTTTCCTGACTGTACATAATGTGAAGTTTGAATCCTGCTCAGCTGTGTCTAACATCATCTGCTCTTGACGCAGATCAGCCAGTATGGAAGCGCAGGTATCTCTGCTTCTGATGACATGACTAATTTGTTAAAAAGATTTGGAATGGGAAATAGGGATTTATATTTTGTCTGCTGTAGTTGTGTCATTCATCAGCGGCTCTTTTGCCTTTGGCAATGGACATACTGTCCTCTGGCACAGTACTCATTTTAGTGCATTTGGACTCTCTTAGTTTAATGGGGAATCTTTTCACATTTGTTACAGCTTAAAGAGTGGGACTCATAGAATTTATGCATGCCATAGGCTTGGGCTGTTTATCCCCTCCTCTCCCTGTTCTCTTTTAAAAAATCTTCTTTATTATGTTTTCTGATGGAGTTATAAAACCCAACAGTATTGGCAGGAGTGGCTGGCAGAGCTGAGTAGCCGAGGGCCTTTTGGCCTTTGTGCAGATCTCTGTGCCCTGTGCTGCTGTGCAGTTTTCACCACTCATTCTTCTCACCAAATGTCCTCCCTGGTCCATCTCCCAGCCCCGGGAAATGCAAAATAGCAGCACATTTTCTCACCAGACGTTCTCTTCACTGGTCTTAGGAATAGCTTATAATATTTGAGTCCTGTATCACCAATGATTTGTCCTTTCCCACCAGCTTAGGTCTTGAGTGCTCTTTGTACTAGTGGGAGTAATCTGGAGTATGAATGAAACTGGAGAACTTTTCAGACAGTTTTTGAGAGTACGAGACATGAAATAGGATGTGATTTGACCTGCACCATGAAAGGCAATGACTGCTGCTATTGACTCCTGAATGATCAGCTTTGTAAATAAAATGGTTAAAGAAAGCAACATTCTGGGCCTCAACATTTTGTGCTCAGTTCTGTTATATGGAGAAAGTAAGGAAAAAAAAAAATCAGGGTGAGAATAAACAGTTCCCTGCATGCATTTGTGTGCTGGATTCATGAGGCACCTAGCCTTGGAAGCACTTTGGATAGAACACTGTAGATGTGCTTTATTCATTGTGTTTTATGAACTGCATTTCGAGCGTATTATTAGGATCAGAGAAGTTCTTTTTATTTTATTCCCTGACACAGTTCTCGGTTTTATTCCCAATTGGTTGAGTTATCTGACCTGGTACAATTTATTTATTTTTTTTTCCAAGGAAAAAGCACGGGGTTGCTATGATTTGCACTGGCTTTCAGTTTCATTTGGCTTGGTAGAAAGTGCCTAATACAAAATCAAAGCAACAGATGCTCCTCGCTGGCTTTCTCTAAAGCTCACACACCTGCAAGTGCTTGCCATAAACTTGCTATAGGGGCTGCTCTTGGCCATCCTCCTGTTTTTTTAATGTCTCTGTCCTTTGGCAATACATAGATCTCAGTGAAACAAGATGTTGTTTTTTCTCTCCAAGCTGTATGTGTGTTTTTTTCCGCAGTGTGCTGTGTGTCTTAGGCAGGCTGTGAGCTAATGATAAGATTGCTAAGGTGAATTCCCAGATTACCATGTTTTCTGCCAGAGATGAAAGGCCATGTAAATATGCTTTTCTGGCTCCTTTCTCAGATATAATTTCCCTGTTCTCTTTTTTTCCTCAGCACTCTGCTGGCAATAGGGAATTGTAATACCTCTGTTTGCTTGCATGACCTCCTGCACAGTGTTTTCAGGGTGTAATTATTAATTAAGCATTATATATTTTCACCAAAATTCCAAATTGTAGTTAAAACTTTACTCCAATTTGTATTTATATTTCAATTTGTGCAAAATACTTCAAAATGTTATATTAAAATTAGCCTCCAAAAGTGTTAGATAATGTCTCTTCCAGAGGAAAAATATCTGTTTTGAAAGGACTAAGTAAGATATTTTAGAATTTGCTATATCCTCAACCTAGCAAGGGCAGCCAAACTAACCTTACAAGTAGGGAAAAGTACTGAGAGCTCTATCTTGAGCTGGGAATTCCAAGACTGCCAAAGCTCCTGTTCTACAACTGGAAAGCTAGAAGCTTAGGACAGAAAAAAATTGATGTTGAATGTCTACGGTCCCATGTGAGAGCTGCTCTGTGGGACCTGGTGCCATTAGGGAATTTCTGATCATCTGTCCCATAAACCCCAGATGTGTCAGGAATTTTACCACCTTACAGAATACAAATACCTAGCAGGAAAAATGTACCTTAGCCCATTTGATGGCAATAGAAGCCTTGAATTTAAACAATTTCCTCATTGAATAGGGATATTTAATTAGGCACGTAGGGCGTGTAGGCAGAAGGAAGAGGATGCTTGTTCATACATTAGTTTTAAAGAACAATACAATTCCTTGGCATTCAACTGTAAATGCAAGTTTATGCAAGGTCTGCAGCACACATCCAAAGGCAAAACTTGAGGTCCGTTTGAAAATTTGAATCTAGTTAATTTTTTTTTCTGCAAACTCTTTTGTTGGGGTCAAGTTGTAGAAAGAACAATTTAACCCTTCTTGGTCCATATGTGGTCAGACATGTTAATGATGTTCCTATTATTTTGGCAAATATTCAGAATATGTGTGACATACATAGAATTGTGGCATGCCCTCACAGTAGGTCCTCAGGCACTGAAAGAGCTGATGACATTTTATAAAATGCTGTTATGTAAAGCATTGCTGGAGGCAAGACTGTGAAGCTAAAGCTTTACTGTTTCCAATGCAGAAAAAAGTTCTAATGTGTTTATCTGGTCTCAATTGTCATCAAAACTAGCCTAGGCTTATTAGTTACAGTTAACAGGACTCTTCAGTTCAGCAGCAACTGAAGATATTTCTTAATTAGTGGAACAGGAATGCAAAACTATTCTTCTTATTTAAAGTTGGTTATACTCATTCATAGCTTATTGAACTAATTAGAATCCCCAGACAACCTCTTATTTTTATCTAAAATAATAATGCTTCATGTCTCATCACTGATTTAGTATTTCTTTTAAATTGAACTGCTGTGGAATCTAAATTTAGAAGGGAACTCTGAACAGGGACAGTTTTGGCATAGCTTACCAATGAATTGCTCATGCATCATCCCACGACAGATTTGGATGAGTAATGTATTTTTGTAATGAGCAGTACATACATCTTTGTCAATCTTCAGATTTAATTGGGAATACACTCAACTCTCTCTAGTGCCACACATAATACAGTTTTGGGGTCCTTTGTGATTAAAATGGGAATTACAGATGTCAGTGACATTACACCAGCATTAACACTGTGAGCTGGAAAATAGCAGGTGTAAGCAAGGAAGGGAAGTATCTCATTGCTATAACACCTTCCTAAAGGTGCACTACATTTTTGCATCTTGAATAATTCCTGTTTAAATTTGGTAAAGTTAGTTGAACTTGATCAATGAAGGGCAGAAGTAGATATTTTTATTTATCTTATTAATAACTTTTAAAATGTTTTCTGGTCCTAATGCTTCTCTCTGTAACCCTGTTAGCTATGGCCACGCAGTTCCTGTGAAGGTGGTAAGGTTGCAAGTGTACTCACCTGCTCAAGAATTAGGACTCTAATGGCTGGCCTGCTAATTTTTGTTTGCTTATTTTTTTAGGGGAATATTCTCAATGGCAGGCTGCAGGGAGCCTGGGATTAGGTTTTATTCCCTTTTGCTGACATACTGTGAAGTTGATTTGTGTTGACCACTTATTTGCAGTGTCTGTGTACCTCAAGGTGTGCAAATATTCTTTGAAAGCTACAGTAGATTCATGCTTGGAAATTGTTATAGCAGTTAATGAGTGACTAAGGCAGAGCAGAGAAGAAAATTATGAGCTAAACAAATGGATTGTGACAAGCAGTCTTTGTGTAAATTACTGTACATAACTGCACAGTATTTCCTGCAAATTGTGCTCTACAAGTTGAAGATGTAATTAATGAAGTACTACAACAGATTAGTATTTGAGTAATTTTTCTTATTAGTAATCCCTAATGTCAGCTAGGAGAATTTTATTACCTTGCCTGGGTTTGGAGATTTCTTTATGGAAGCTGTGGTCACACACTAGTAGAGGTTTTGTGAATGGCGTTTTTTTTTAACAGTTCAGTCCAAAGTTATTATTGGTTAGGCTTGCTGTGAAATACCAACTTTATTTTTTCTAGGTCATTCTATTACTTGGAGATTTCTAGTCTTGAAATAATATCTGCAGACACACACACACATCTATCAGATATTTTATTTCCAGCAGAAGCCCCTTGGAAAACCAAACTGGTAAATGGCCACTGGCATGTAAAGACAACCACGTTTCACATTGGGTACAGCAACCTTGTACTGATTTGGATGAAGAAGTCAGTGACACACGTCAATGACACAGGGCTTGGGAAGCTTTCTTCACATATCTGCTTGCAGCCATGAGCTTGTTCATGCACCAGAACATGACATTCCAAGCCAAGGGGGTGTAATTAGATACATGAAAGTATGTGAATATATCCTTTGACTTCTATTATTCCTGAAATTCTGTTCTAACACCCATGAAGTGAAGCAGTCTGCAGCAGCTTGAGTTTTGTGCTGGATCTCTTAAACACGCTACAAACCCGTGGGGTACAATAGCAATGCTGCAGCTGGGCATGGATTGATTTGAACAGGACTTGGTGATTTATTGCATCAGGTGGAACAGCAGGGTACAAGGTAGCACGCTATGATTAGATTTAAGCAACATAACTCAATGTGATGGCTGAAATGTCAAGAGGGGAAGGCATTCATTTTTCTGGTCAGCCAGTATTAATTCCCCTACCTGATGTCCAGCATAATTTTCTCAAAGAATCAGAAGAATGAGGGAAAGTTTACAAGGAGAGATATATGTAGTTTTTCTGAACATCATGAACGGAATGATTTATAGTAGATGGATAACAATCTAAGTTTATATCTGGCTGTTTTAGCTGTAACTAGCAGTTAGATGGAATCCTTCAAGACCAAATCATCCTTAAACCCAGTTCAGAGCTTCTGTTCTTACAGCCCATCTGTTCACATGACAAATTCGTCAAATTTCAGAAGACTGTTGCTCTGTAATTTTACCATACCCCAAAGCGCTGCTGCATAAATAAACCAAAGTGAAAACTGAAGAACTTTGGCTTGGGATAAAATATTTTGCCCATTATATCTTCAGATTTTTTTTTTTTTTTTAAATTCTCAATTATTTCATGATAACTCTGATATATTTATTTTTGTCTCTGGTAAGGAAAACTCGTTATTTAACTAAATTTTTTTCCTCACCAAATCTTTTTGTTCCAAACCATCTGCATGAGATTTTGCTAGCCTGTGCCTCCAACCCTAAAAGGTCAGACACCTGAATCAACCCAGAAAAAAATCAAGGAATTCCTCAGATAAGAGATAATGCTCACTAAGCTAGTAAATTAGGGCAGCATTGTATTTAATTTATTTGGTTTTATTGATCTTTTTTTTGCCACGACAGAGGTTCTGGTACCGGGAAAAATGCCAGCAGAATTGCAAGGATTTTTTGTGTAGTGGACCTGTGTGTGGTGGGGACTGGGTGAGGCTGGGCTGTGCACCCAGAGCTGCCTGTGCAGCACAGCAGCAGCGTGGGTTCTGCAGCTCCAGCTGAGGTGGGAGCATGAGGATGTATTTCCTGCCTCCTGCACCTTGTGAAACTCTTCTCTCAGTGCTGCTGAGATTGGAGATTCAGTGGAACTGTAGATGTTTCTGCAGCTTAACAGTATCTCTGCATTTCCCCATTGCATCCTTCTGTAGCCCTTGGCACAGCCTCAAAGCCACCAAAGGCTACATGTTTAAGTGAATTCATGCTGAAACCTCCTTTTTTTCCAACCTACCACAGAAACACTTGGGCAAGGACTGTGATAGGCTCTGCCTTTCAATGGCAGGGGTAGAATTTCCCTTCCTGCACTGTCGTGCACCTATCTCATGTCCTTAAATTCAATTCAGGGTTGAAAAATTATCCAGGTTCAGCAATTCCTCAGTCACAGGAATGAGCTTTATCCCAGTTTCCTGGCTGTAACTTCCTCCCACCTGGGGAAGAACCTTTTAGACCTTCCCACCTTCTTGAGGCACAGGAGAGCTTCCACCATGTGGAAATGTGTAAAGGCTAAAGCAAAACTTCTCTTAATGAGAATCTCAGGGAAGAACTTGCACAGCATGGCCCAGATGAAGCTTATTAACTGACAAAACAAAATATCTCATTAATGGTTCTTTTCTTAATATTCTCCTTTGGGCAATTTCTGAATGATTTCTGGTTTTTGGTTTTTGTTTTTTCTCTGGCCAAATAAGGGCTAAGAAGAGTAAGAGACCTTTAAGGAATACTGGTAACAAAGAAAGTAATTTGTTTTGTGGCTGAATAAAATACTGCATTATCCTGAAACCTGTGGGGTTTTCAATATCTTAGGACCTATTAGGAATTACCAATTTAAGCACTTGCAGTTTTTTTTCCAGGAAAGGATGTTGGTGACAAAGAGAACAAGTGGGTGAGGGGAGTTGGTGGGATGTAGTTGCAAACCTCTGAAGGGTTATTTTGGTGGGTCTCATGAGATCCATCTCAGTTTTGTTCTTTGCCATAGTGCTTGTTCTGCTGTTATGTGTGTGTGCAAAGAAGGTTTTAAAGAGGAAGGAAGCCTCATTGCTGGGATAACTCAAGTTTTGGTCTCCCATTTTACGGCCACCAGAATTTAATATCCAAGTAGGATGTAATTAATAATGGGTGGTCATTTAGAATAGGATTTTCTCACCCAATCATTGCAGCTTATTTGTTTTACTGAGGAAAAAGTTCTCCATGGGAAGAGAACCAGGCTGCCTCTGAGGAGAGGTGATGAGGTGGTACATGGGAGTGTATTCCTAAGGTGTCCATCATGCCCACTGACACCTGCATGCATTGGGTGCTGTCCCGATCAACTGAGCTTGTGAAAATTCCCTGCACCATTTCAAAAGCAAATGACTGTAAGTAGGTCATCTGTCCATGCCACTGAAATCGTATTCTCAGCAGTGGATTAGTGTGTCGGGGTGCATCATACAGAAATGACTCTTAGACTGAGCAACCCTCATCTAAGAGTGTATCAAGTACCAGACTATGTGAGGAATATCAGAACTTCAGATATCAGGTTCAAGTTCAGATCAGGCTCATGATCAGGTTTTTCTATGGTCGTAGAAAATTCAGTGTTTGAGTGCAGAATTCAGGGAAGAAATTTCATCAATGTGTTTCTGCTGCTTTGCATGTAAGAAATGAGAATGTGCTCTCTGTTTTGAAGATCTTTCCTGGACACCCCCTGCCAGCCAGCTCTAGATCTGTGGCCCCCATTTAGCACCTGTCCCTTGAAATGCACAGTTCTACTCGAGCAACTTTTGGTTTATTTTGTGCAGTGATCTGTAATCTGAAGTGACTCCTTGCTTTGTGTGCTAAAAATACCCCTGGCCTCAGGGTGTGCAGGTGTTCCAGGTGCTGTTTGCACTGTCTCTCCCTGTGGGCTGCTGGGATGCTGAAGCAGCTGGTGGCTTGTGCCATACCCCACACCCTGTGCTCCACCTGCCCAGAGGGTTCAGGTGTCTCTGGCATTGCCAGCAACCAGCTGGGCTTTCTTCTACCAGAACCTGATCTTTACATGTTAATGCAGCAGCATGACTTTAATTCCTGCATCATGGTTGTATTTGTAGAAAATCTTGAGTCTGTTCCTTTTTTGCCCCTCTCTTCCCCTCCTGCTGCTGTTTCTGTTTCCATTTTCCTGCTCCCTCAGAAGAAGTTCTAATGCATATTGTTCACAAGAAGGAAACATCCAAGAGCTATTTCTCTGACAGCCAGTGAAAAGTAGAAGCAGTGTGTGTTAATTGGCTATTGTTAGTTGGAAAAAAACCTCCAATTAACTTCTAAAAGTTTGGGTCCAAGAGAGATTTGACCTTTGTGTCTTAGGATGACTATATCAGCTAAACCTTGTGACAAAATCTTAGAAGTGACAATTTCTACTATTACCATGATGAGATAGAATTTCTATGGAGTAGAATGGGGTCCAGTGTTTGCCACAGGCATTTTTCTGCCTCTGCAACTGAACTGTCTGTCGATAAACTTTGGCATATTAGTTAATCACAGTGATTTGGTGGCAAGAAGATTGCACTTTATAGATTTTATGGTTATTCTTCACTAATCCATTCTTAGTTGAGTATTTTCTTGTTCAGATCTTGACTGGCTACCTGGATCAATGAAAATATTTAGTGTTTGTTCGTTTACTGTTAAAATAAAGCAGAGGTTTGAGTAAAACCACACTTGTTTCAGCTTTTAGCTGGCAAAGTGATATTGTTCAGAGATGTCATGTTATGCCATTCTGTCAAGAGGTGTTCTTAAAAAGGACACAAAATTGCTGTGGCAGAAATGTGTTCTTATAACTAAATTCTTCTGTTTGTGTGCAGTTCACTGGAACACCAGCATGAAACTGAACTCTGATAACACAAATATCCGTCAGTATTTCATTGTTACAGCAAATAGCTGGGTTTTTTTCTTTAATTTTTTTTTTCCTCTAGAAACCATGGCTAAATCATTTTGAATGGATTTATGACTCATTTTTCTTCTGTGGGCATTCTTATGGCAGCAATATGGTCTCAGCACAGTGTTAAAATGCCCATATTGAAAGAAGGAGAAATAAAAACACCACTTGCAAAAGCAGATTCATGTGAAAGAAGTGAAGAATAATCCTGAATTCCAGGGGGGTTGAAGCTCAAAACTTCCTGATTTTTTTTAAAAAAGGCAGACCTCCCACTGTTTTTCCTCCTTCTCATTTCCTTGTTGAACTTCCTTTTCAGGGGCTAATCTAGGCTAAGGAAGAGAGAGGTATTAAGAAAATAGGCTTCTAAATTATCCATCTTTGAAATAATCTCTTTAATTACCATGACTGTTTATACATTTTAGCTAAAAACTGCACCAAGTAATTTGGCTTTTTCATCACGCTGGCTGATATTGACTTGAAGAAGTTTATGGCAAAGGACAGTCATTAACTTGTCAGTGAGGAACGGCCTCAGGTATAAATGTAGATGTATAAACTCAGCCCACCTTCAGCTCAGCTTTCAAATGCTCCACTGGAATAATGTCTGAAAAACTAACAAAGCTGTTTGGCCATGAATAAATTCTGATGTATGGATCTTCTATCAGCCTGCTTGTGGTTTTTTTTTGAAATGAAGCTATTATGTAAAAAAAGTGGTACTAGGTACACAGATTCTTTTATTTAGGAATTTCTTATTGATTTTGCTAAGATTTTCTGTCATCTGGAAGAAGCTAAGGCTCTTCTTTTGGCAAATATGAACACATTATTAAAGAAAAAGAAACCACTAATGTGGGTGCACTTCCAGTCATCTGCCAACACTGACAAATTGAGCCAATATTATCAAAAATAGCACTTCTCTCTCTCTTTTTTTTTTCCCCCAGATGCTCCAAAGCAATTACTGTGAAAGCTCTTCTTGGTAATGAACATTATCCCTGTTTCAGAAATGAAGAAATCAAAGTTACAGTAAAATCTAACCAAGGGTAGAAATTAAATATCAAAAATCAGAGAAAAAAATCCCATGGTTATTGAAGATTTTTGATTCCCTCACCAGAACAATGCATGTTCTTTGATCACATGGTCTGGACGCCCTTGAATAAAATTAAATAAGCCTTTAATGAATACTGTAGTAGTGTCAGCCTCTACTCTTACTTCATTTGCTTAAAAATTATACTGGTTTCCCATTCCAAACAGTCTGGGGATGTGAGAGATCTGTGTCCTCTTTGCCAGTGTTAAATTAGGGCTTGACTGGAAGATGTACACAGCATTTCTCAGGGAAGGGTGCATGTTTTCAAGTTCCACAGAGGTTGGTGAAGTGTGTTTAAGTGTTGAACTGTTGGTACCTGGATTCCCACCTTCACCTTCTGCCTGAAGCACTTTGGTGGGAGTGTGGAAGTCAAAGGTTTCAATGTAAGCGTCTTGGGAGGATTACCTCAGCGATTTGGGTTCATGTTTGGATTGTTCCTCACCATCAGGGTGATGTGAGTTTTCAGACGGAAGCTTATCCAGGTATTACTTCTGCAAAGCAGGAACAAACCAATCATTTAAGAGACTGTAAATCAATATGTAATGACTTAATTCAATGCAAGAACAGGGGTTCTCCATCTCTTGAAACTGTCGAAAGTGCTGCTTCAGCTGAGCCACCTGCAACTGTTACGTACTACATGTTTCAGGATTTCTCCTTAGATGTAAGCATATTCCAGATCTCCACAAACAGAGAAACATGGCATTCACCTGGGTCTCTGAATTGGAAATGCGCCCAGTGTGGGTCAGTTTCTCATTGCTTTTACTTCATAAAGTTTCTTAGTTTAGTACACCTGTGCTGTACCTCACAGAAGAGATGAGATACCCTGCCATGCTGTGTCCCAAACACAGAAGAGAAAGACAGCCTATGCTCCCAGGAGACTGGATTCTGTGTGAAAATCAAGGGAAAATAGGTAGGGAAGGAAGCACAGGGGAGCAAAAGAGTTAACATTGGTCACACTGAGAGGGAGTGGTATTAGCAGTGGCTGAACAGTTGTTGTCTTTATTTGTGTTTTATGCTTGAAATGAAAAAATGTTTTGGAAAAGAAAGAGGGATTATTAATGCTGTCTGCCCTTTGTTTTTCATTATCTCTGTGAAAATATTTTCAAAAATATTTTTAGTAAACAGAAAAACCCTTTGGAGCAGATTGCTGCAGATGGTTTTGCTTAACAAGCTGCATCTGTCTGAAGATTACTAGTACTATTAAGTTGCCCTTTATTCAGCTGATCTTTTGAGATGGAAACCCATGTGTGGTAATATTGACATATGTTGATATTAATAAGTCATCATCAATATAAATAGTCAGAATTGTATCCGTGCCTCGGAAAAGCAGCAGCACATTTCAGCAGCTCACACGAGGCAGGGATATTAGCCAAGGTCCAGTGGAGCCAGTGCATTGGGTCAGAGCGTGGTGCCTTGCCCCAGGAGCTGTCTGCCTGCTCACCCTCAGCAAATGTCACTTCCCAGCGTGGCTGACAGCCAGGCCTTGTCCCTGGGATGCCTTGGGAAGGCTGACCTGGAACAGAGACTGGACAGAGCTAGAGAATAAAGCAGATATTTATTGAAAGGCCTTGAGGATACACCTTGGGGAGGACAAAAGCCTGGCCAGGGCTACACCCAGGGTGGACCCACAATGATCACAAAATGACTGACTGATCAAAAAGTCTTACATTTTCATAAGTTTTGGTCCATTTGCATATTGGGGCTTAATTGTCCAGTTACAGCTTCAGGTTGTGAGGTCTCATCCTTCTTGTTCCTCCCTTCAGCCACCCTTGTTTGTGCTTTTGGGCCTGAAAGTTGTCCTTGGTCCTCAGCAGGAAAACAATTTGTTTTGTCTCCCTACTCTGTGAAGAGAGCTTACCAGCACTTAAGAGACTTGGAACTACACCCCTAGGCAGCACAGAATCTGAAAAATATGAAAGCTAAAACTTAAGGCATCACCTGTCCCTGCTTCCACAGGAGCTGCTGAGAAAACTCCTGAGCTGCTTTGCACTCTGCCTGCTCCTCACTCTGTTGATGGGGGTCTCCCCTCTGGTGGTGTTCAGTCCCTTTTTTTGCTTTGTTTTCTTGTTCTCTGCATTGCTCTGAGTTTCACAACACAGGTGATAAAGCTGCAATAGAGCTATTATTTCTGTCAATATAGCATGGTGTTTTTATAACAGCTTTTAGTGACTAATACACCAAAACCCTGACAGATTTAAAGAAAAAGTGGGTTTCTTTCCACAGTAAATTTCTTTATAGATTTTAGCATATATCTAAGGAGGTCTCTGGAATTCAAACTTAAATAACAGAGGTTTTTTTATAGGTCAACATCATTATTTTGAATGTTGCTTGCCTGCTCAAGATTGTGTTTCATATGTACTAAAACACAGAGTAACAGTTCAATGATAGCCACAAAAGGCTGAACATTATAGAAAATATTTTATCAGTGAGGGAAATTTACCATTAAACCAATTCATTTAAAAATATGGTGGATTTTATTCCAGTTACTTGTAAATTAGTACCATAAAGTAAAAAAGAAAAGCTGTAAGGTTGATGCAAAAATTACTGGTTGAAGGTTTGCAGTCTGTTTCCTTGTCAGTGGTCAGAAGAGATTCAAATATTAATCACTCCAGATTTTAAAATTAAAAATTTTAAGTTTTAATCAGAGTGGTAAACTTTTGCAAATTTGGTTTCAAAGCTGGATTGTTGAGACTTGTTGAGGTGTACTGAAAGTCTCTATGCCTTCTGGCATTACCTTTGGGCAGATCAATTTCATAAAGTCTTTTTAGTCCACTGACTTATTTTAAAAGCAGAGACATAGAAAGGGTCAAGAGAAATAGAATAAATAGTCCCTTAACTAAGTTAGTTGGATTTATATAATAAAGATGAAACTGAAAAGCCTTTCCAGGATATTGAGCCACTAAACAGACACCTAAGGGGTCTAAAACACTTGCAGGTTGCTGATCTGCTGGCAGTGCCTGGTGTTGAGGCAGTTACTGCCCCTGCAAGCACAAACTGAACAACCACACTCCTGGTAAGGTCGCCTCGAGCCCAGTATTTCTGATGTTGCAGCAGCTTTTCACAGGGGGTGACTCAGAGGATTCAAGTAATCCACATTTTTATTCCACTTACAGATGGAGGGGCATTATCAGATGTACAAGCCAGTTGTCTTTCAGTGAATTAAAACCCTGCTTTAGAAGAAATGACTGGACCATGCTAACCCCGCTTGGTTAAGGACACGTGCTTCAAGTAACAATCACAGCCTTTGGAGGATCTTGCTGTGTGCAGGAACAGCTAAGAAAGACAAAAGACTACCTGATGTTTCCTTGAGTCACCCTCCCCTGCAGGAATGTTCAGAAGTCTCCTGAACAGAGTTGTCTGGAGGTAATAGAAAGTGCTAGAAAGGTGCAAGCAATAAAATTGCAATGTCAGAGCTCTGTCAGGGATCACTGTGGGATTTGGCCAGTGTGGTGTCCTCCATCTCATCCCACCCCCCTGCAAGGAATTACTCATTCTCCATCACAAATTTCTAGGAGATCATCATACTAAAAAAAGAAAAGCTAAATATTTACTTTTAACTTTCCTTCTCACTTTGAGCTCATGTAAGAGGGAGTATACTGCTTGTTTCATGATGGACATGTCTAGAATTGTAGATTTTTGGGTAATATTAGAAAGAATTAATTTTTTCAGCACTAGTCTCAGCTTTGCAAAATAGTTCTTTAAATGGATATTTTAAACCAGTGGAAAAAATAATGTGATATATTTAATATGTTTAATATATTTATTTAAGGATATACCTCCACAAAGGTGTGGCTTTGCTGGCTGCAGTGAAGCACTCAGAGCTCATCAACTCAGTCCTGTTTGGTAGCAAAGTCATTCTCTCCCAGAAGAGTGGAGCAGTACCTTTAGAGTCTGTGAAGAGAGGGTATGACAGGAAAAAGTAACAGAAATATGTACTGCTCAGCATTGACAGTATAATGGAGATATTTCTAGGCTAAAGATCTTTAATTCATGGAGGCTTAAGGGGAAGTCCTGACTTTATTGCAATCCGTGTCTTTCAAATTAGGATGGTTTTAAAATTTTGAGACAAGAAAAGGAACAAAACTCCACCAGACCAGTTCAAATTAAATTATTCCCATTTAAAACTGCTACTGCTATCTTCAGATCCTGGCTGATTCTTAATGCAAGGAATGTGTAGCATTTTGAAAAGGGTGAGTGCCTTTGCAGATGATACCACTGTAGATGGTTTCTGAGGTGCTGCATATCCTCTACAGCCCTTGGGTAGATTTCAGCAGACATAGGTCCTTTTTATGGTTTATGAATGTTGGTATTCCTTATATTCAGGAAACAGGTAGCTGAGAGAGAATCCTTGTCCACTCTGCAATTGGTTCTTATAATCTGTTCTCATGCTGAACATTGCAACATCAATCAAATGAAAAATAAAAATCACTTTTTCCCTGAGCTGTTAACAAGTGCCATGAAGATGGATGTACAGATACAGATTTGAACATGACTAGCATGGAAATCCTCAGGGGGAAGCATCATGGGTCAGAGGATTGGCAATGCCAGGAGCAGCCTCAGTTCAGAAATGAGGAAGACTTATATTCTGCCTTTAAAAAGGAAAGAAATCCATAGTGAGAGCAGAGCAAACAATGGCTGAATTGTGGAAGCCTTTTCCGTGAGGCAGTGAAAATCTGTGTGTTACTGTGTGAGAGCTCCTCAGAAAGGGGCCTGCTGAGACTGTGACTGCAACGTGGGGTTGGGTTGTTGTGTTATGCTGAGCTGGCTCATTGATTAGCAATTAGATACTTTTATTGATGAGGAATCTAGAAAAAGAATTCCTCAGGTTTGTTGCACTGCATGTGAGAGGGCACCTGGATGTTGCTGCTCTGCCAGCAGTAGATATTAATGTGCCAAAATATAGGTGAGACAGGGCAGTGTAGCAGAGACACAGTAATGATTGCATCTCAGGATTCCAAAAATACACTTTTGTGTTTTGTTGCTGCCCAGAAACATCCAAGATTAAATTATTTAGGTGACTAAGTGGAGCAAAAAAATGCTGAAGTTGGCATGGAGCCAGGCTGTTCACAAGCAAGAGGGAATTAAGGCATTAATATAATCAACATGGGACACCTGGCAATGCTACCAAATATTCTTCTTTTTCTCCCCTTCAGTTGCAAACTTCCTGTTCCTCTTTGTAATGGTCACTGCAAAAACTCAAAGCAGTGCTGAGAACAGTTGATGATTTTTAACTCTTTCTGCCTAGTGAGTATTTATTACTTTGTATAAGAGAAACATGTTTGGCATAAAACAGGTATGGAAGAAGACCTAGACAGGACTTGTAACTGGTAGTGTATGGAAAATGTGTAACTACAGAAACCTCTGTGATGTCAGATACTGTTTGGGAACTGAAGCATGCTATAATTTGAAATCCATACTAAAATCTTTTCCCCACTTCTGCTAAGCAAATATTTGTGTATCCAGCACTGGATGTGGATACACCATGTGGAAATAGCACATTTTTATGAGAACATTTTCTGATTCCTCTTGGTGGTTACATTATTTTTTTAAATTAAGTGAGCAGACAAATCCTATTGAAAATGTGTTTGTGCCTGAGCCTGAGTAAGAATAAATCAGGTTCATGCAGGTCTAGAATGACTATTCAGTATTAGACTTACTGGAAAGATTTGCATCAGCTTTGGTGGAGCATGTTCCATAAAGTGCATTGCTTGAATGGTTGTCAGCTTTTTCATGGCAGCTTGATGTCAGTCATTATCAATTGTATTGCCAAAAAATGGACTTTAATTTTAATATCACTGTGATGAAGGTGGGAAAAATATTAACGTATCATAGTAATTAATGCCTGGCATCATTTATCTGTAGACAAGAGCCGAAATCTTTATCTATGGAAATAGTTCTGATCTACACTTTTCTAGTGTCATCACTTTTCACTTGCCCTTTGCTGACAGATTCCTCTGGTTTTGCTGGGGCCTGTCAATGATGGGAGTTTTGGTCCAAGAGTGAGTGTGAAGCAGATGACACAATTTGCACAGGTGAATTTTAAAACTCATGTTTTTTGGAGGAATTATCTTAAATAGGCTTATCCTCTTGAGATTTTTCTTGTTATGAAATCTATAAAAGAAAACCTGGTGTAGTTATACAGTTTCCAGCATCCAATGTTGTATTTGTCATTTCAGAGCTAAAAGTTTCTGAAAAGATTCTCTGAAACTTACCTTGGCTTCGGGTTTTGTATAATTTGATGTTTCATATCTAAAAATTTATGCTTTTTTGCTTTAGCAATTAGAGGCACTCTGCTGTCATCTTGGATATAGGTGTCTGTACCTGATATAAGAACAAGATTTCAGTACCTAAAAGATTATTTCAGCAGTTACTTCATATTCACTTCAGACTAACAGAGAAGGAATTTGGTGAACCTTAAAATTAGGGGAAGTAAGTGTCCCAAGTGTCTAATCAGAAACTGTAGATTCTATTCAGAGGCATATTCACAACTTATCTATATACAGTAATTATCATCACAACCTTTTAACTAATCATAACTTTAAGAAATTTGTTTGTGCAGTGACCCTATAATTAAGAAAGTTTTTTTCATGTAAACCTAAAATTAAATTGTGTATTAGAGCAGACAGGTCACTGTTCTTTGGAGACACCAAAATCTCTAATTTGCACTGAATTGGAAAGGCTGCTGATCAGGATCATGCACAGTCTGTAGAGGGGTAGATAAATTCCAGTTCCAACTCCTGCAGTGTCCATATTCATGTGCCTCTAGGGATTGGGATATTGCTGAATACTATTTCAAATGCATATGCAAATTGAAACGAAATTGAATCAACTTTTAGAATCTGAAATTCTTAAATTGAATGCTTGGAAAAACACATATATTCATCTGGTTCTTAGAAATAGCTTGTACACTTAAGGTTATTGAACAGTCTTATATAATCTTTGACCTTTGGTGAAAAAGATACTGTGGCAATTCTTAATAATTTCAAGGATACATCTGAATTTGCATTTATTCTGAGTCTTTTCAGCTCATGGCCCCTTTCTGTGGAGCCATCTCACCTTAAAAGTACACCTTTTCAAGGTGACCAATGCAAACTCAGCAGCAGAGTATTTTGATCAGCTGATCTTTCTTGTTTCATTCTATTTTTTCCCCTTTCTTTTGTTCACACTATTTCTCTTGTGTCTTTTGTGGCCAGCACTTATCTTGTAATTTTCAGCACAACCACTTTTGGTTGTCTGGACATTCTTGTTTAACTTTGTTCTACTCTCCTGTGCCTGTGAATTGATACATCATAAATAAATCAGGCTGTGATGTGAGTATGGATAAGATTTAAGTTGAATATAGAGTCAATGTCATTGCAAATGATAAAGGAAACAACCTGTAATTTTATTCTGCATATGGATTCTTAAAACATTGGTAAATGATAATAAATAAGCCAAAGACAGTTTCTATTATATATCTTTGTTATTTATATATACATTCATATTACTAAAATATTTATAGAATGAAATGGGAACATGTATTTGCTGCTCAACTTTCATCAAGAAGAAACTATCTATAAAAGAAAACACAAAGAAATTAAGAAAGTGCATAAAAATAAAATAGCTTGGAGAAATTTTGTCCCTGCTAGATAATTCGTCAGGCAGGCTGAGCAGAGCTTTGTCCCAACTTTCAATCATTCAAAATTTACCTGTTTAGTGGGAGGGAATTTCTCAGTGCGTGCCAGATCTGCTCATGTTCACACAGAAGAGAATGAGAGCAGAACGTGGAGGGTTGAAAAGCTTTGTTTTGAGGTGTGTGTGCCTGGGGGCTGTGCCAGCCAGGCACCCTGAGCAGCCCTGCTCACCCCTGCCCGAGGCTGGGAGTTCAGGGGAATGTCTTCCTAAATCAGCTTTTCTTCCTGCCCCACGAGCAGATTTAACTGATGGTTTCTGCTCTGTTGTAGGGAAACCCCTCCTCATCCTTCTGACTGAGCTGTGTGATCAGCACTGAGGCACTGCCTGGGGGACACTCCTTCAGTTCAAAGGGTTGAAGTGGTTCAGAGCTCAGCTCCTGCTGCTCACCAAAGCTGCCTCACATCACTGCAAACCTCCTGTGCTGGCAGAAAGAATGACATAGGCTGGACGCAGGAAGGAAGCTTGGCATTGTGTAAAGGCAGGTGGGCAAGGGGAGTGTTGTAGTGAGTGGATGGGAAAAGGATGATGTTTCTATGTAGAATGCTATGAGTGCCCCATGGTTAATACTGGGAAACTGTTGAAGTTCTTTGAAGACCATGTATTGCCTCTTAAGTCTTTGAAATTGGTTATGTGCTGCAGCCAACAGGCAGCTTGGTGTCTTTTTCATGGCAAGGCCCACGAGAAGGGAACTGGTGTCTTAGCAAACCTAAATCAATGTTGTAGAAAGAATTATTCTGAAAGGTAGCACACGTAGTGTGGGACTTGGCTGTTTCTAACTGGCAGAAACAGATCTTTTATCATCCCAAGATTCCTTCTGGAATCTGTTGATATAAAGCAAGCGCAAAAATAAAAATCATTCTGGAATATGGGTACCTGGATTAAATGGAATGATTTTCTCCTGAAACAAAGGACAACCAACTGACAAAACAAGTTGATATCTAGAACAGAAATGTGGTTTCCAAATTTTCTTTGAGGCATTTCACTCATTGACTCTGTCAGTTGAGGGGAAAGGTGAAGAAGGTGCACACAGTATGTGCTATGTACTCATATCCTGGAATCCAGTGTGTCCTAGCCAAGTGGGCAAGTCAATGTGATAAAAGCCACACCCAAACTCTTTAGACAGAAGTTCAATTCTGCAATAAGTCATCTGTGAGTCTGGGGAGATTGAGCATCACCAGCTGAACCAAGTATGTCTTATCTAAACAGATTGTCCATGATAAGACACCACAGAGTTGGCACAGCAAGCTCTGGTGTTTTGTCTTTCACTGAGAAAAAAGCTAAAGTTTTTCTCCTGGTCCTTGTAGGTTGGTGTTTCTCAATAGACCACGGTGGAGCTATTTGGTTTCTAGTAATTTGTTCCTTCACAGGATTTAGATAGAAACTGAAATTCTAATAACGTGGACCATGTTATCACCACGGTAATGAAACATCTTGTCTCAACTTGTGTGTTGTTGTTTATCATTCAGAATTTGATTGCTTTACAGGGAACAGCAGGTGAATTTGCTTGTTCAGCTAAAGAGAAAACGAGGGCTGCTTTTTACATAATTCACTACAGATGTTATCTGGAATTTGCTTCAGAATACATTAATATGGCTTTTGTAAGCAGTCTTATAATTGGCAATATGTTTCAAATGCCTTGGATGTTGAACTTGAGCAGGAGAGGAAAAGCGATAGCACCGTTTGCAGAAGTTGCTTTGTAAATTCAGGCTGTGGTCAAACTTTGCACGCCCATAACTTTCAGGAAAAATAAATTAGAAAATGCAGTCCATCACTTTTCTGTGAAGGGTCATATGAGGCAGTTCAGGAAAATCACTGCACTGAATGCAGCAAGGCTTGAGATCGAGAGAGAAGGACAGAGGGAGTAAGAGGTGGCTTTGATGCTTCAGGGAAATCTTGTGTTCTGGCAGGCCCTTTTGAAAATAAGGGATGCATGCAGGAGATGATGGGTGGCTTTGGGTGTGATGAGCCAAGTTGTCTTCAAGATGGACACGGTTACAAGTGGGAGAGGGTGACAAAGCCATGATGAGTCCCAGATGAATGAGACAAGGTCACCCCTGTGATTACCCCAGACACCCTGTACTGCACACTGTGGAACCCCACCTGGTAATTCATGCTAAAATTAGTGTCTCATCTAGAAAGATGCTCAGTGTTGAGTGAAAAACTTCAATAATTGTGGAAGTGCTTTAACAGGTAGGGTAAGGGTAGCACAGCAGAAGAAGTTAGAACTGACCCAAATTGAACTATTGAGTTTTCAAAACAAGTGAAGGATGAATAGGATTCAATAGGATTTGAATCCTATTGAGGATTCAAAACAATTCTGAACAGGAAAACTGAAAACTGAAGGAAAAAAAAAAAAACCAAAAAATAAGAAAACCAAAGCATTTAGCCATGAATATTATTTTTAAAATCCTGAGTTTTTAAAACCCCTTTGTTTACTATCAGTATCCCGTGTCTCTCAATTTGATGTTTTAAGTCCTAAGAGATGAAATTCTGAGACAGTAATTGCTTGTAGTGGGGTACAGCCAACAGAATTAAGCTGAGCTCCAGGAGAATCTGCAATTTAAAGAAGGACCTAACATAAATGGTGTTAGGAGGAAGTAGTGATCATCTTTGTGAGGGATAATCTTTCAAAAAATATCCATGAAATTATAAAATTAATCAGTAACACTCCAATGACAGTTGATAATAGCATTATCTTCATTGGACAGATTATGAAGATCTGCAAGAAGGAGATTTAATATATATTACACAATTTCTAGCAGGTTAAAGGCTTCATGAAAACCTTTTAATTATTAGAAATAATCTAGGCAAGCAACACCTCCTCCTCCCCGTTTGTAGCACTGCTCAAGTGCCTACACAGTCCTATTCTTTTCTAGCCATTATGGACGTATTAGGTAAAGGTACACTTCAGAAATAGGAAGCTATATTTAAGGAATCGTGTCTCATTTCCCAGCTCTCTGTAGGTTTTCAAAGACAGCATTGCTTATATTTAGTAGCAGTTTTACTGAAAGAAAAGAAATACTTTTTTCAAGAGAGGATGCCTTTTCAAAATGTTTTCCAAAATAATTTTCAGTCTTCAAGAAGATATGCTAAGAATCCATGGCAGTGCCCTTGCAAAGGAGTAGATGGAGGCTGGAAGGGGCCAAAGGCTAAGGCAGGTCAGGGAGTGAATTTGTTATGAAGTTTCCTTCTGTATTTAAAGTGGAGATGACCTGATTGAAGTGATTGCACCAATTCCTTTGCTGGTAGGAATTTGTACTGTTGTACTGAGCATTAAGAGGCTACTGGTGTCTGTGTACAGGCTGGCAGTTTTTCTCTAGGGACACCCTCTAGGGAGGCAGCCCAAATATTATATAAGCTGCCTGTGTCTCTCCCACAGCAAGAACTGCAGGCAGGAAGCAGGAGGTGATGGTCTAATTATTTGTCTGTGAGTAGAATCATGTGTGACACCAGCATGAGCTAACAGGAGGGTCCATCTGGTTCCCAAAACTGAAGCCCTGGCTGACGGCAGCACAGACCTCCCAGCACTGCCCAAAAAACTGGGGATAAGGGTGATGGAGATGCTCAGGGACTGGAGGATTGGATTTGCAAGGAGCTGAGGGCCCAAATATGAAGTGAAAAGAAAAATAAATTAAAAATACTAAGGGCTCTGTGCAGCTGGTGGAGACACAGGCACAAGCTCATTGCTGTTTGTTTTTGGTTGCATACAAACAGCGCAGTGATTTGGAACTGTGGGCAGATCTGCTTTTAAGAGAAACATAGAAATCCATTTTCTGGTTGTTGTTTTGGGTTTCATTTAATGTTGCTGAATTTATTTATTTCCTAACTTGAGCAATCCACCAAAGGCCATATTACAAATACTATTTTAAGAAGTTCTTTCTGAGAATTGCCTATTACAACGTTTTGCCTTTCACTTACAAAAAATGAGGGAAGTATGGACTTGGAGCACTTGGAATTCCTTATATAATCAGTAGTGAGCATTTGGATATACAGTAAATATATTTATACAATGAGCCTGCAATAGATACACACACAGCACCATGGACAAAATACTCTATCTGTGAAACACTCATATTTGAAGACTACACATAAGATGTACTTGGGATTTCATTAACACAAGGCAAGCAGTATTAATATAAAATAATATTATATTCCAGGGATGAAAGCAATGAAATTAACTCACAACATTATAACTTGGCATTGTAGTTCCTTCCTGAGGCTGCCAAGGAAGTGATCCATCTTCTTGTTATTGCTGCAAGATAGAAACATTATCAGCTTTATGTAGGATAGTTAACACCTGGTGTGGAGGAATGCACAAGTCCTGAATTCTGATCATGTGAGAAAGTGATGATATTGGTATTCATGAATACTCTCTGGAGTGGGTTTTTGTTACAGGCAGATTTTCATGTTGCAGTATTTAATCATTTATGGTATATGATTTCTTACACCATTGTTCTTTCCTTTTAAGCTATGAAAGATAATTGTATCTCAAAGAAGGGACTTATCTCTCTTTATCTAGTCCTCTTTACTCTTCAAGCAAAATTATAATGTGGATTTCTGATGGCTGGTTTCAGGCAATAGATTATTTTAAATCCTAAATAGAGAAAGAGATTTTAATTTCATTGCAAGAGCAGTCAGGATAAATTAGTTGGGAGGGGAAAACCTCGATAAATGACATTTTTTTTCTAAGGGTAGTTATCTTTGCGAATATCCAGGATAAGCAAAGACTTATTGACTGAGCAGAATGGTATTGCTCTGGGGTTTGGGATTTTTTTAAACTTTTTTTTGTTTTGTATAAAAATATTTCTAAATTGGATATCTGTGAACATCTTTAAGAAAGACATCTATTCCTGTTAACAGAGTAATAATTTAAACTGTCTTTCACTCTGCCCTGAAATTGCCCCTGAAGCAGCTCCATCTTTCACTGGATAAAATCCCAAGCAGCCCCCTCCCTGCTGCCTGGCTGGGGGAAGCTGAGCAAGCTGACAGCAAGCGCCCACCACTGCACCCTGCAACTCCTCAGCACTGCACAAACCCCCCACGGAACAGAAGAGAGGCACAGAATCCTGAAATGACAGCGTGGACAGTTGTCTGGGTGCCATAGAAACTGCCACTGCAAAGAAGAGCTTTCCCTTCCTTGGCTTTGCCATTCAAATGCTGAGAATGCAGAGACATTATAGAGAAAAATGGAAGTGCCCATGTGTTGTTTCCATGTCAGGTGATTGTCCATTTGCTGCAGTTTTCATTGGCTTCGTGTGTGGGATCAGCTTTGTGCAGTCAACTGTAATGCCCAAAACTTGTGTCTCTGTTCTCCCTTTCATGGGGTGAAATTTCCTCTCAGAACCTCTCACGGTGTGTTCCTTCCCAGTGCTGGCCTGCAGGCAGTAGATGCCTTGACCTCCATGGCCTTTCTGGTCCTGAGAGGCAATGAGAGCTGCCTCCCTGCAAACCTGCAGTGCCCGTGGGCTCTGTGCCCTCCTCCCTGCTGGGCCCTGGTGGTTTTTGCATTGGCAGGGGCAGGGAGGTGTCAGAGGACGTGACACCGACCCCTGGGTCCTGGCCCAAAGGTCTGGGTGCAGTGGGACAACCAGCAAAGCCCCTCAACAACCTGGGAGCTGTATCCCTCAGCAGGGATCTCTCAGTATGGGTGCAGGGAAGGCAGGAATGGCCCCAGGCTGCTGAAAGAGTTGTTGTGTGCAGTGAGTGTGTTTATTATGGGAAGGATTCCCAGGCCAGCTGTCCACAGTGTGCTCCCACAACTATGCTGAGAAGGACATAGTAGAATCCAGGACACACTTCAACATGACAAACAGCTTCCCAAAAAAAAAACCCACAGGGTTTTGCTTCAGGTCAGCAAGCTCATGCTCGGGTGGGGAAATCTTTAATTTGTTCTAGAACTGCCATATAAATGACAGGCTTGTTGGACTTTGCCTTCGCCTGATTTCCCTGGGCTATTTGAAATAACCTACTCAGTGTTAGATGAGGGGTCACCAAGGAATGGTTTTTGCTGCAGTTGGTGGCTTTCCAGCTAAAAGCCTCCAGCAGTGGAGTTAATATGCAGTTGCTATATCAGGATAGTGGGGGGAGATGGACTGATCAACTCATGAAACATCTCAGATCTTGTTCTTTCAACGACTTGTTGTAATTTCCACAATGTGCAGAATTTTTTTAACTGAATATCCTAAGCTAATTTTGAAAGGAAAGTTCTGCCTTTCTAGATTTCCTCCCACATTTCATTTAAATAAGTTATTCTTCACCTTTTGTTCCAGGCTGCTGTGCTCTGTTAAATGCTACTTCAGAAATGACTGCCTTTTACTGATGGGTGAAATAATCTCTGTGCAAAGTCTGGAAATTATTTTCAGTCAGGGAGGTATTTTAAGCTGCTTTGAAGTGAGAAGTGCAGGATAAGGGGGATAGGCAGTGTGTAGGACTATGAAGTAAGTATTATGAGTTTATTGGCTTCTGATATTTTGTAGTTCATGGAGTATTGAGAATGTCACTTTCTTATTATTGCCTGGTTTTCCCCAAAAGATATCACATTATTTTGCCACAAAACCTGAAAGAGGTTGAATGGAACAAATATGGTCATGGAATTGCAAACCTATTTTTCATTAGCTCTGTGGGACAGGCATGGGCTGTTCCCTGTGTGATTTCTTTTGAAAACACATCTCCTCAGATAAACCTAACAGGTTAAATTGGAGTAATGAGCAGACTATACTAACATCCCTCTCAGACACCAAGATGTCTCAGACACGTGGATGTGAAAATAGTGTTCCTGTTCGTGGTGGTCAGGCAGTGCCATGTCTTTGAATATGACTGCTGCAAACATCTAATTCCCCAAATGATGTGTGTGTGTGCTTCCTTTCCCATATTAATCAGACTCTGGGCCTTGCTCTGGTGTATGATTTTGGTTGCTCCCCTGTGTGACTCCCGTGGCTGTGAAGGGGTGTGGGTGCCTCTGCCCAGGAAAGTGTTGACTGTCCTGCAGGTCAGAGCTGTCCTGGCACCTGCACTCCTGCCAGGCTGGCAAGGAGGGCTGCCAGCTGTTCTCTGCTGCTTACAAGACCTGTAGTTTCAGGGCTTACATTGAGAGTGACAGAAACAGTGATTTCCCAGCGCTGCTGGTTTCTGCTGTGTCTGCTTTGTGACAATCCTGCCCTGAGGACTGCTCCCGGGGCAATGGGGACAGCGAGAGGACAATCTGTGAGGAGTCACCAGTGTCACACAGCCATGGCACAGGCCTGTGTGTCCTGGCCTTGGGAACTGCTCTCTCAGCTCCAGTGCCTGCTTCAGGCTGGTCCTGGTTTTCTGAGGTGGTGATCACAGGGATTTATACATCTGTGCTCGTGGAAAGTAATTTTGCAGTGTGTTTCATTTGCAGCTCATGTGTTATTAACTCTAATGCTGAGTGAAACACAGTGCAATTCACATGTTCCTGTAAAATCTACACTGTACTTGCTCTGATCATGGTGTTTGTTTCCTTATCTGGTCCAGACACGTGCTGAAAGGAATGCACAAAATTGGTCCCCTTGATAAAGCTGATGTTCACAGAATCTTAATAAAATTAAAATGTAATCTCAATTTCTCCTTAATGCTCCTGTAACCTGCATGCCTTTAATCATCTGTACTGTTTATTGCCAGTTCAGTTATCAAGTATAATAAGTGAGCCTAATGCTTTAATGTTTGGTACTGGCCTACTTTCAAAATCCCTTACACATGCAAGTTGTATACAATTTAAATAAGAAATGCTGTGTGGAGTCATCACTACTCTTATCTAGAGGAAGGGAATGCCATTCCCTTTATTTAGCCTACCAGGCTGTAGCCCCTGGGTACAATTCTTGGAGTTAAAAGCAATAGTGATCCAGTTTGTAGATTGCTGTTGCTCGTTAGCTTTGCAAATATGTCATAATGCTGGGTCTCCAGTCTTGCTCCAAGTAGTCTTACTGCTAGTGTTAGTCTTAGCTAGAATGCATACATTAAAAAAAAAAAAAAAAAAAAGGAGAGTTGAGTGGTGTGTCAGTGTAGTTTTTACAGTACAGTGGACCAGAAGAATAACTGCCAGACCTTTCATTTTCTTTTTCTTCTATTTTTTTCCTTTGAGTATTACTACATATTTGTGCTAGAACAGAGGACATTCCTGTTTGATTCTGCTGCACATATCTTGCAACTTTTCTTACTCTCCTGTAATTTCTGTGTTTCTGTTTTGTTTTGGGGCCTTGATTCTGTGTTTTAAGGTTTGACAACTTCTAACCACTCAGCATGTTGTAATAGCCTGTAGAAAGAGCCTTTTTGATTCATGTGTATCAAAGTGCATGACTAAACCATCACTGTATATTTTGCTGGTGTCTGGTATTAAACTTCTTTATGCTTTAGTCACACATTAAGAAGTGATGCATTTATTTTCATAACTGAATTCAGCTTTCTGACTCTGCATTTTTAGAAGGGAAGATAACGGAAGAAAGCAAACATTTCTATTGACTGGATGTGATGTGTGATCTCCCAGCCAGAAGAATTTAGAGTTTTTTGTTTAGAAGAGGAATGTTCAGACAGAGGGAAAGAGAACTGCTGAAAGCAAAAATTGCAGCTATTTGTTACTCATTTCAAATCTTTGTCCTGCCTGCCATGAAGCTTAAAGAGAAGATCTGCTTTGCATGCATTAAATTGATTTAATGTGTGGATACATTATATTCTTGTCCTAGTTGTAAGCATCTTAATGTAACTTTAGGAGTTTTATTTAGGTAGAACTCTTGGATGCGTGTCTATTTTCCCGGATTGTATTCTTTCTTGCCTTTTATGTTTTTTATTTGCTACAGTATCACCAAACTTTTGGTTAAGTTTTGGGCAGTGAAAATTATTCCCTTCATCCAGGGCTCTTGGAAACGCCCTTTAGAAGTGCAGACAGTATTTTTTGCTGTTGTGAAGTCAGTGACTCATCATTAGTAGCTGACATATTGATTAATATCTGCTTGTAAACCTTCTAAATACAGTTTTTGTTTCAGTGTATAATTTGCTGAAAAGGAGTTTCAGGAGGTTCTGAACCAACATGCAAAGCTGAAGGGATGGGACAGTGCCCTTTACTCAGTTTGCCAGATTTTCTGGACATTCTCTCGGACTATCTCCCTGCATTTGAAAGCTTTTTAGCTAAACTCCTCAGACTCTTCTAGAGAAGAACTCTGACTTTTGAAGAGCAAATGGTAGCTCAGGAGCATCCCAGCTTTGGGGTCAGATGGAATAGTTTCTGCAGCAACGGGTTCTACTGTTGGATACACAAAAAAAGTGCCAGCAGGGAAACCAGAAACCTGAATTACCATGGAGATGAACACAAACTCAGTAGCGACGCTTTCAGCAGAACTGTCTCCTTGGCAAATTCATCAAAATGAAAACTTTTTGTGGAAACATATCGGTTGACAGGAGGAAGATTTTGGAACAGATGCTAGTTTAGAGCCCAGGATTCAAACTGAGCCATGAGGGAACCAGATTCATATCTTTACCCTGAATAACGTCTCCAAACCCTGCTCTTTTTGTCTTTGGCTTCCTTTTCCTCTAAGTAAAAAATGTTGAAAGCTTTTGAAATCTTTACATTTTGGGTGGAGTTCAGGTTTCCTGATACAGATCATTACCTTGGGGATAGTGACAGAAAAATCTCATTTTGTCAGTCTTTAGTTAAAGGAAGAAAGCTGTATTTGCCATGTAACAGAAGGTAAATAATTTAATGCAGTTTCTTTGATTTGTATTATTGCTACCAATAATTGTTTTGGTCAGGCTTTTGTGGGGGTGGCTGAAAAATCCAACTCTTCCTGCTTAGAGGTTTTACCAATATTGCTTCCCTCTGAGGCAGAGGACAGGAAATTGTATTAAACACTAAGAGCAGAGTATCAAGGTTTGTTCTGGAAGTGAATATGAAACTTAGGAGTGGAGGAAGCTGTAGATTTGTCTTTGTTGCATAGCTCTGATGAAAGAAAACAGATGAGATGGAAAAGGAATTGTTTTGGTGTAGAAGAAGGGAATACAGAGGACCTTGTCCCTGATAAGTAATGGCTTGTTAATTACCCAATGCAGCCCCACCCCTGGTGAGTCAGAGCTACATCCAATAAAGATAAGTGTGATAAAAGGGAGTGGGTTAGCTGTTGTGCAAAAATCATCATGAAGGATTATGAACATGAGGAACATGAAGAAGAAGGATCCTGAGGAGAGAGAATCACTGCTGGGAGGTCAGACTGGGTGTGCAGTTAGAGCCTGTTGTTGGAACCTGCAGCCACAGTCTAGCCAGGTAAAAGCCTGCAGTCACAGTCTGCACACTAATCCCTGCAGTCAGAGTCTGCACACTAATCCCTGCAGTCACAGTCCAGCCAGGTAAAAGCCTGCAGTCACAGTCGGCACACCAACCCCTGCAGTCAGAGTTTAGCAGGAAATAATCAGCAGTCAGAGGCTGCAGGGGAAATCTACAGTAGGAGCTGCTGCAGCCAGAGTCAGTGAATGGTTGGAGTCAGGATGGCTGAGCTGTAAAGAGGAATAAACCAGGACCCTTCTCATGCTGTAATGAACAAGAAGTCTGTGTCTTGGCTCATTTCTACCCTCTAACAAGAGGGCTGCTGCTACACTTTGTAGAAAAAAGTCTTGAAGAAGAAAAGCTAAACCTCATGGTTTGGTATAATCCTCAGAAAGTTTCCAGTCTTTTGGGTGAGTAGTTGAAACAAACTGATTTTTCAGAGGCTTTTCAGATTCAACTCAAGCCATTGAAATGTTGGAGGAAGAAAAGAAAGTTTGCTTTCACCCAGGAGGACAACTTCGAAAAGTAGGAGAAAGGTCTTGCGTCCCTCCATCCTCAGAGAGCAATGAGCTGAGCAATCCTGACAGGAGTGAACAAGTGCTGTAGAAATACAGGAGCAAAAATATTTAGTTTTGTGGACCTGAAGAAGCCTGCAACTTAGAGAGCTCTGAGTGTCCCATCGTCAGGTCCTTTTACACCTCCTAGGAGTGCAGGGTTGCAGGAGTTCTGTCCTCTTGCCATGGTCCAGGAAGACACAGGCTGGGAAAAAAAAAAAATAAATCCTATGGCAGCTGATTACTTGCATTTAATCTGAGTCATAGCATTGAAACAACAGTGTTGGATACCAGATACAGACCCCTTTGGGATGGCAAATGGCTTTTCAATGCCTTTCCTGAGAGATGATGTCTTCATGGAAGAAGTGGGCTGATGTCCTGCCAAGGGAGTCAGGGAAGTGCAGCTCAAGGCAAAGGCAGGAAGAACTAAACACCACCCTTGTATTCTTTGGCCTTGACAGCTTCTTGAGTACAGGCAGTGTACAGAGAGGAGATATTAACTGAAAATTGAATCTCCTAAGAAAATTTCTTCAATTTGTTCAGCTACATTACTGCTCTGTTGGCTTGTTCCATAGAATGCTAAAGAGGAGATGCTTTTGTTCTAATTTTCTTTTCTTTCTTTTTTTTTTTTTTTTAGGAAGAGAAAATGTAGCAATCTTCAGGGCTTTAGACTGAGTGTTAGCCAGGGTCAGGTGAATGAAAGTGAGCCTCTCCTTTCTGAACACATGTCAATTAAATATTTCATTTCAAGACAGCTGAAATCTTCCCCTAGGAAGAAATTCTTTATTTTCATACCTTTTAAACCTGGTTTTTGACTGTCACTTTGGAAATGGCATTTTTCAGTAGAATGTGAATAAATAATGAAAAAAAAATCAGAAGCTTTTTGTCACATCCTTCTTCAGAACTTCAGAACAGAAAGACACAACCAGAAATACTTCAGTTTAAAGCCAAAGAAACATTTTTAGTTTAAAGCCAAATAATGCTGTACTTTTTTTTCCCC